>OX421451.1:29774660-29822160 GCA_949126865.1 Montipora capitata
ATTTCCGAGGAATCTCCGATGACGTAATGGTCTTAATTAATCTGAAACTGTCATCAGGATATCAATGGGTATAAACGATACGATAATAACACTTTTAACAACTTACAGCTTTCTTTCCTAAAAGTCGCGATTAAATTTAATTTGTTTTTTACACGAGTGAAGGCCTAGTAGTCACACGCGTCACTTAATTTAAGAATTACGTTATCCACGGCTATATTTAGTACGGTGGTTATTTCCCTACCAATGAAAGTTGAAACGTCGACACATTTTATGGATGACATAATTCATAAAATTTTAAGTACATTAACGTTTAAACAGCTTTTGGGCGAATAAACATCCGAAGTTGCGTGACTGGAAGTCCCACTGACTATGTGGCCGAGTGGAAGTCTGGGTTCAGCTCTCCGACAAAACGACAAAAAAAAAATAATAATAATAATAAACCGATTGCAGAGCAAGAACCGCGCTCGGCCCATGGCCCATGGCCCATGGCCCGCGCGGTTAAAAAATAAACCGATTGCCGAGCAAGAACCGCGCTCGGCCCATGGCCACGCGCTTAAAAAGAAGATCTTTCAGATCTTAAAACCGCGCTTTCAAAATTATGTTTTCTTACCAGTATAGTCGCAACGTAGTACACGTGCACATTCCAAAGCAGTCTATAGACATAAAATCACCTAATCAATCTGTAGCACAACAACTGACAACAACGACTGCACACGAACTTATTGCACTATCACTTATTGCCGAGATGAAATCTCCGAGGAATCTCCGATGACGTAATGGTCTTAATTAAACTGTCATCAGGATATCTATGGGTATGAACGATACCATAATAACACCTTTAACAACTTACAGCTTTCTCTCCTAAAAGTCGCAATAAAATTTAATTTTTTTTTTTTTTTACACGAGTAAAGGCCTAGCAAAGTAGTCACACGCGTCACTTAATTTAAGAATTACGTTATCAACTGCTATGTTTAGTACGGTGGTTATTTCCCTACCAATGAAAGTTGAAACGTCGACACAATCCATGGATAACATAATAACCTTTTATGTATTCAATATACTCGCTTCGAATCAACCGCTTAAATAACACAAAAAGGTAATATATTTTGTACTAAATGAAGAGTGGAATATTTATAAAATTTTAAGTACATTAACGTTTTAACAGCTTTTGGCGAATACCTGTAAGCATCATAAGTTGCGTGATTCGAAGTGCCACTGACTATATGACCAAATAGAAATTTGGGACTGCTCACCAACTAAACCAAATTTTATCTGTTTTCTTACCACTATAGTCGCAACGTAGTACACATTCCAAAGCAGTCCTTGTTGATTCACTGATGACTTTAGAACCATAATCACGTGATCAATCTGTAGCACAACAAACTGGTAACAACGGCTGCACACAAAGTTATTGCACCATTACTTGTAGCCGTTGTCAAATCTCCGATTGCACCATCAGTCGTAACCGTTGTGAAATCTCCCATGACGTAATAGTCTAAGATTTCTTTCTTAAAAGTCACAATTACATGTTTCAATAAGACACAAAAAAATATATATATTGTTGTAAATAAAGAGCGGACTATATTCATAAAATTTTAAGTACATTAACGTTTTAACAGCTTTTGGGCGAATAAACATCCTAAGTTGCGTGACTGGAAGTCCCACTGACTATGTGGCCGAGTGGAAGTCTGGTTCAGCTCTCCGACAAAACGAAAAAATAAAAAAATTAATAAACCGATTGCAGAGCAAGAACCGCGCTCGGCCCTTGGCCGCGCGGTTAAAAAGTAAATAATAATAAACCGATTGCAGAGTAAGAACCGCGCTCGGCCCATGGCCGCGCGGTTAATTACGAATGCAATACTAGGATAGATTAAACAAGATTGCCCTTACGGATCTGCAATCCTTGTTTTCCTCCATCTTGAAAATACGTCGAGAAGATGTGCAACACCACTGACAAAGTTTGTTGTGTAACTGACCACTGAAAATTTATTGGAAACCCCACTAAAAAAAAAAAAACCGCCAAAAAATCCCGCCAAAAACTCGAAAACTCGAAAATCCAACTCGAAATCCTAACTCGGTAAATAGGCAACCTCTTTTGCTGGTATTCCTTTGTCACCGTCCTAATCAATAAATAATTATCTGCTAACAGCCAGAACAAAATATCCCTTATTTTCTACAAGGTTATTTTCAGTATTTTCTCTTTCTGTAGACACGAAATTTGTCACTTAGCAACTTGGGAAGCGTTCAGTAGGACGGCTCGAAAAAGACATAACGTGACCAACAATTTCCAAATGCGTGACCTGTGGGGCGTTTGTGGTCATAGGTCAGCGTGATGCGGTCGGACCATTCCCTTGCTTCCCTCATCAGTTTTTTGGCAACTGACTATCTATGCTCTGCACTGAAAGTGTCGATTTAACAATAATTTGTATAGGGGAATCCCGATGGACAATTAGCTAGACTGTTTGGATAGATAAACTTGATTTCGCCTTCTTCATCCATTTAATTAATTGTAGATCTACTTGTGATATCTTGTCGTGTGGGATTTTCCGTAAAATTCGTTATCTTTTTCACCGCAAAACATTTTGTAAATTGTTAGCACCTTTCTCATCTTTCATTACCCTGATCGCTATATCTAACAAGAGGCTACGGGTAGCTTACACTCTGTTCGAAGGAATTTCAGTATTTCATGGTATTTCAATGATTTTTTTTTATGTAACGATATCTTGGTAAATATCTGTATTTGCTCAATTCTGTTGTCTGAAGTCCAATGTCCACATTCCATTACCCAACCATATGGTTAAGTACGATCGTAGAATAGTTGTTCACATGTAAAGCTGTTGTTAACGGCGTTGACTGCAATGAAAATCAGTAAACAGATGTTTTACAAGTTTCTACGATGGTATTTAAAAACATTTAATACTTTTTGTCAACAATACTGGGAGAATTATAAAATCATATGATCAGCCCGGTAAGATATGTTACCGAGTCATACGATGACCGGATATTGCGCTGCGTGCAACGAAAACACATGAAGTCGTTTCCGGTCGCGGATACAATTCTTTGATACATATTTCTCCGCACCCCTGTCACGTAGTCGTCCGTGGCTTACTGGTTATCGCGATTGCCTTAGAATGAGGAGATACTGAGTTAGAATTCTACTTGGGCAACCTTCTACGAGTCTAATAAATCTTACGCATACGCAGCCACATGCAACCCCTCCCCCCCCCCCCCCTTCTCCCAAAAATATATTTTAAAGAGTCCAAAAACGGAGCCGAATCCAAAACTTTGTTTCTTGGAACAATGTAATGATTTCTGCCTGTATTTTCCTATGTTCTAGGAAAAATATATTCTAGTTTTGCATTGAGTTGCACGAGCTGTAAACGAGATGTTGAGATGGAGCCAGTTCCTAGAGACTCAAGGTACGGAATGACAGCTTATAAACATATTAAAGCGAAGAACAATATATAGATTTAGCCAAGCCTAAAAGCAGAACTCCCTGGTTATTTAATCTTACTGCCTGTAGGGTTAATGAAAATAAAACGTTTTGAATTGTCCGCGTTTTGATGTTTCCGGTTGCTGCTTTAATAATTAAATAATTTTCTTCGCTTTCTTCTGTAGAAAAAATCATTACCAAACTAGTGAATTCCATGGTAAATTTTACGTTTAAAACTGATATCGCTTGTATCACAAAGCAATGAGTGTGATATCGGTTTTTCTAGTGAAATTTACTCTGGAATTCACCAGTTTGGCAATGATTTTTTGTTGAACCGCACGAGTTTTAAAAGAAAACTAGAAGCTCCAAGAAGCTTACACTGGGTTGCCTGTGGTACGCGTTACACAAAAAAAGAAGGAACTGAATTGGGTGGTATTGAAGTGCAGCGTTCCAGTTAATTTTTTCAAGTGGGGCGTCATTAAGACCATTTGAAGGGTCACTCACATGTCGCGCCAGCAGAAGCCCTTTGGCTCACAAAAGTTCCTGAGAAACGTATTTATTTTGACTTCAGGGAGAACTATTTACACTATCGAGAGGTTGAGTGGCCATGTAATTGAAAATCTAAACATCTATGACTTGCAAATTATCGCAAATCACAATGCTGACAAGCACAAAAGCAGAAGAAATGGTTAAGTAAATATGAAGTTTGTTACTATCTGAATGTTTTTGGGTTAGACTAAAGGGATATATCGTCACGCAAATTATGTAATTACACTCAAAATTCACAAAAAGCACGAGTTTCATGTAAACAATCTTCGTACTAGCAGGTCGTAGCAATAAATTGGATCAACCAGAAAGTTAAAGAAATATTGTTGGCTTCCCAAATAAATCTCATTTTACACTACAATGACAAAATCATTTGTCAGAGAAATAAAATTCCTGTCTCCTCGCGTATCACATTTCAACGCACGTATGCAAATTTGTTAACTCATTTTCACCGCGATTCCCGCGAAATTTTTCTTCTTTCAAATACATTGTATTAGCAAAAACATTATTACTCGTCAAGCGTTGCATCTTTTATGTTCAAGTAACCGCTAAAAATAAAGGTTTTTTTTAACAATTTCTATCCGTATATATTTTTTCATAATTTAATATTACGTCAAAATTTAGAAAACAGTCAAATCACAAAAATAGCAACGCACGCAACAAATTTAGTCGCATTTACCTCTTCGTCGAATTCTAATGCTTAACACAGGAATTTTTAGTTATTCGCTTTTTTCACCAATCCCATAATACAGTTCATTTTGGGGGGTTATTTGCATTAAAACAATGGATATCCAGTTCACTGAAGCATGATACAGTCCCAAGAGTAAATAACTTGTATGGTTTTTATGTAAAGAACCCCCCAAAACGTATTGCATTATGGGATGGTGAAAATAGTAAATTGTGAAAATCTTTCTACATTCGTTAGCAATCATCCTTTCAAATTTCAGAGAAATCGACAGGTCCGCGAATATTTTACGCGTTTTTTTCAATGGATGGGCGATCAAGCGTTATAAATATTTTTTCACAAAATGTTCCCGAATCGTCAAGTATCACCACAGAAGACAAGAACATCATTTTAAAAGCTTATTCTACGCAAAAAGTAGGTTCTGGAGGTAATTATGAGAGTGGAAATCAAGTTTTACGCCGCATGGTATATTTCTATTTAATTAAGTTAACACAACAGAAAGACGCTAACCTTATTTTGACACGAAAATGCTTTACTATTGCCAAAAAAACTATCCAGTTAAGCTCGCATATTACACAACATGATGAATTCATAAAGGCCACCTTTTCCAGCGAAATATTTTTTGAAACAAACAACATATTTGCTATACCCTTCCTATTTCATTACGTGCGTGAAGACAAGAAACCCAATCGTGGCATGTCAAATTACACTCCGTGTCAAAAACGCAACTAAATAAATTCCCCACCAGTGTTCAGCATCAAACCCTTTACTGAAAAACCCTTTACTTGAATTATCAAGCAAAAAATGGGCAACAAGCTTTCTTTCAAATAATTTTTGACTAACAAGAATATTAGTGAAATTTCCAATTGTTACCAGAAGACTGTGCAGAATTGCAAACAAATAAGCCAGACGACGGAGATTACAGATCCAAGGTTTTTCAATTCCTTCTCTGTCCTTGTTAAACCCATAAGTTACTAGAGCATTTTCCATTTGATTTCAGGGTTGTACAAAACACCACACTTGTACAATAGAGAGTGTTGCATTGACAACGAGTACGAGTACGAGAACGAGTCCATCTCGTACTCGTACTCGTTGTCGTTCTTGTAAAAAATGTGTAAGCAGGACATACGAGTACGACTTCACGAGTGCTTCTCGTGTTTAAAATTTTGACACGATGTTGACAGAAAGGAAGGAGGATTAATGTGGTATTCAAAACAAAAAAATGCCCAAAAATACCATCCTAGGCCTTCAATGGAGAGTTTAAGTGCTTATGGGATACACCTATGGCAGAGATAACCCGCTACAAAAGATAAACTTTACCTTTCAAAAACTCGTTCCTCGCACTTCGAGTTTTGGAGGAAATCTCGTCGTGGAACGAGATGCCAGAACTAGTTGAGCACGTGTTCTGAGCAAAACGCATGCGCATTATAGTCAATGGTAAAATCTCGTTCTCGTAGTCGTACTCGTTGTCAATGCTAACACTGTCTAATATTCGACAGATTGTTGTCGAAGACCATTACTCGTCCCTTTTAGATTCCAGTATCCAATTGACTTGCCATTATTGAGCTCCATAAGGGTACATTTTCATCCACTAAAACGCCATTCGCGTTACATGACTTTCGACACCTTTGCCGGTTAAGTTAATCATTCTACTGTGTCCACCAGAGAAATCTACGCATTTCCCACTACCCTCTCGATCCTAAGAAAATACGCGCAGAAGGCTCTATCCACAAATACACCACTTAGCAGGGGAGTGACAGGCAAGACTTTTACCGACACGGAAAAAAAAATATATATATATATAAATATAAATAAATAAATAAAGAAATAAATAAATAAATAAATAAATAAATAAAACCAACAAATGAAGCCCAGAATCCAACTCAGTAACAAGCACACCTTCAGTGAGTGAATGGAAAAGAAAAAACAACATTTCAGAGTTAACTGTCAATACCCAGCTAATAGGAATCACGCTAAAATTAGAAACCATTAAAAACAAACTTTGATAGTTTAAGGTCAAAAAATAAAATGAGTTTTCCTGATGTACTTCATTCCTTTTTATCTCTGAAAACGAGATCATTCACATTTTGATTTATTTCATTGAAACACGCCAGCTTGGCTTGGAAGAAGAATCGGCAAAATACGGCAATGCAACCAAGAAAGAACGAACACTAAATTACCGTAATAGTTTAGTTGCTTTAAACAAACTTCTGAAAACACAAGCTAGTGAAATTTCCCCCTAATGTTACGAGAACTCATTTCGATTAAGTGTTTATAATACAAGGGCAAACATTTCTTGTCACTGTCGAGGCACATCGAAAACCAGTTGGGCAAAGGGATTAAAAAGCACTTGATCGCTCGCATTTTAAAGAAAAACAAACAAACATTTCAACTATGTCTTTGTGTCCAAAACTGTACAGATAATTGCTTTTTAATTCCAGTTGTCAAAAAAAAAAATTGAGTTTCATTCCTGAACAAAGGAAAAGCCGATTAAACCACTTTTTGAAACGGTTTAGTGCCCGAGGAAAGAATTTGTGGATTAACTTCGTCCAACAAGTATGAGCTATTACTGGTATTCTGTTTTTTCGTTGTCGTTCTCTTTTGCTCTCGTTTCGTTTCTGTTCTAGTCATAGGTCCTCCAGGCATCATGTAACCTTATCAGAGCTTCTAATGATATGCCAAAAATTGCAATACAGAGAAAAAAAGCAGCTCTAAGCAAATTAAAAATAAACACTCAGCTTTAAGTTTATATCCCTCCGATGCTTGACTTGAATAACTGCGTAGCCGCCAGTGTGGACTACGGCTATCATGATCTGACAAACTAGATTGAATCCAGAGAAAAGGCAGAAAGAAAACATTTTCCAAACCGTTTTCCAACCTGAACACGAAAAGCGTTGACTGCGTCGAGCCACAGAAAGCACGCGAAAAATGAAACCTCGCTAATTTTTAGGTGAGTTAACCTAGGTTGAGCCCGCACTCCAATCGAAAACCAGTACCTGGTCAGCGTTCAAGTTAAAAAAAAAAAAAACAGCCCACCTCGGTGAGCTCTTAACTTGAGCCCGCGATGTGGTCACGTGATACTTGTCAGCGGAAACCTTGTTTTAACAGGTGTCAATTGATCAAAACATGGATGTCCAATATCAAAGATGTATGCTGTAAACTAGCATGGTACTGGTCACATTGGCATACATGGAGGGGTGGACGTACGGACGTTCATAGCGGAGCTCCGCTATCATAAAGTTTTGGGCTTCTTATCAAGTTATACGTATATTCCCTAACCCTTGAGTGTTTCCTCATTGATGACTGAAATCTGAAAAATTTTGATCACCGATGCGAAGAATGTGTTCGACTTTATATAGGTAATCGCATGGGACCAAATAAAATTAAAGATTAATTTCACGCGTGTTTTCAGAAGTTGTTGATTTGGCTTAAGCGGAAAATACCACATTACTCTTTGTTTGTCCACCCAAATTTGGTATAAGCATTGTTTCCTGTTTCTCTTGGGACTTAAATGGTCCCAATAGAAAACAAAAACAATGCTTATTCAAAATTTGGGTGCCCGAGGTCAATTTAAGCAACTTCTGAAAACACAAGTGATTTTAATCCTTATTTTACGAGGACCCATTGCGATTACTTGTTAATAACATAGAGGGCAAAATTACTGAATTTCTGAATGCACTCATAGGAAGCCATTTAAGTAATGTTGACAAAAAATCAATCACTGCAAACGCACAAATTGGCTGAATGAAACTTTATTTTTGCACAAAGATACCAGGGCATTGACAACCAGGCCTGTTAACAAGCTTTCAACTTTGAAAGTAAAACGTTAGTGTATTTTCAAACAAAGTTAAAAAGCTTTCACATCACTCAGAATCTGATTGTTCGATGAAGATACGCTTGTATCTTCGTCTTATATCACTTGCGCTTTTCTGAATGGCATTATTCCCAGATATGTTCAAGGTCACTCTGCAGTGAAGGAAATTGTGGACATGGCCGGGAGCTCACAAATGCATTGGAATTTGCAGGATAAAGTTGACTTAAAGCGCGTCTTGAAGGAACAGAATCAGTGTTGTCAATGGGATTATGGCTCGTGAAATGATTTGCTGCTCTCGTTCGTCTCCGGGGTCGAAATCGTCAAGCCCTTGGGCAGATGCGTAGCCTGAGATATTCTTTATTTCACACTTTGGGATACCAGAACTTTGCCGCTACTTGACTGATTGTGTTTATGGTGTTGTTTTTTTCATTGGGGTTTTCCTGTACCAAACGCTTGAAACTGGCTTGTCGATCACAGTGAGGTAAAACGGAACGCTTTTCTTTATTTTGCTTATCTCTTATCCCGATAACGATAGATAGACGGGCGCCTTTCCTCATTCCCTGTGGCAAACATTTTGGGGGTGAATAGTCTGGTTTTCACGCTAAGTGCTCCCTGTCTCGTCTTAGTTGGACCTTCGGCAAAAGTTAGAAATTCGTTTCCGTCATCGTCGCATCTTTTATTTGGTGGTGTTCTTGTCGCCCTCGTTGGTCAAATGCTGAGTGAGCAGCCATCACATGGTGTCTTTTGTCAAACTTCTGGATCAGTTTGGTCACTTTCCTTTGCCTTGCTCTCGCAGTTTCCTGACCTTCCCTTCCAGGACTTCTCGGACGATGGACTTTAGATAGGCTTTTGATTGTAGACATTTCTCCAGTGATGCATGCATTACTTTGAGGCAGTCGGGCTCGTAGTCATCCCCGTTTCATTTTCGTAACTCGGCATAAAACTGCGACAGTGTTTGGTCAAGTACATAGCTCTCGTACTCTTCTAAATTTGATTGGAAGTTTTTTTCATTCACCCACTTTTTGAAAACGTCAAGTTCTTCCAGTACTCCGTGCTTTTCTTCGTTTTTCATTTTCGTTCTTGTCCTTTAATTCTTCGATATATTCCTCGTCAACTATCTCGAAACGAGACGCCATTGTTACATTTTTTTAAAGCAACAACTCGATAGCATAAGCTGTTGCTAGGAAACCTGGGGACCAATCTTGAGCTAGTAATTTTGCCCTCTTCACAAGCAAAATTGAGAAAAATGCCCTCTTCATTGACAAATCAGCCCTCTATGTTATTACGACTAGAAAAGGCTTTCAAAAATACCATAATACTCTTTGTTTGCCCTTCAAAATTTTGCATAAGCATTATTTTCAGTTTCTCTTGGGACTTACAGTATACAAATAATGCTTATGCAAAAATTTGGAGTGCAAACAAAGAGTATTATGGTATTTTTGAAAGTGGCCTATTAGACATATCGTCTTTTTACACACTCGACGCACTAAAATAACTAATATATAGATTTAGCCAAGCCTAAAAGCAGAGCTCCCGGGTTTTTTATTCTTACAAAAGGTTAAACTGGCTTGAGCCTGCGATCCAATCGAAACCCAGTACCTGGTCAGCAGTCAACTTAAAAACACAGCTGACCCTTATGAGCTCTTAAAATGAGCCCGCGATATGGTCACGTAATACTGGTCAGTGGATACCTTGTTACCTCGTCAGTGGATACCTTGGGTCAATTGACCATATCATGGAAGTCGAATATCAAAGATGTACGCTGTAAACTTGCTGGAGTATGGCTGCGTCGATGAGCTCTAAATTTGCGCCCGCGATATGGTCACGTGATACTGGTCAAATTGGCATACATGGATGGGCTGACGGTCGTACGGTTGGACGGTGACCAAAACCAAATTTTCTTGCACAGATGGGTTTTTTCTTATCCATGGTGCTCTGCGCGCGCGACTTTGGCGCGCGGGGCTCCGCTATAAAACTATGTAACAATACGATTATAATACGGTCATTTGACATATATTTTGCTCTTTGAGATAAAAAGGAAGGAACTCGTTTAAAGACATAAACAATCCACTGTACACTGAACATAAACGGACAAAAATTTTCAGCATAAAGGAGAAAAAGGTGTAATTTCCGGTTTGTGTGGCGTTATGACTTCCGTAGCGTCGTGAAGCAGAATAGACACGGCGTGTGGGCATCCCTATGAGGCTAAGCTCCAAAAACGAAAATATAACACATACAGGCACTTATTCAGTTATACACACCGTTATTATGTAACGCCCCTAGGATTTTAATTGGGAGTCGCTTGTTAAGTTTGAAAAGAACGAGAAGGAAGCGAAATAATCTCAACCACTGTGCGATGTGAATTGAAAAGTGAACGAATCCTTGCAATATTGTTAGCTCAAAGGTATGGGTAAATGACGATTAACTGAGGTTTATGTCATGGAGTTACGCCTTTACTGATTAGTAAAATTTCTGTGGTAGATCTCTGTTCCTCGCTGGATACTTCTTCTCGTGGAGTGCGAAATTTAACTATCCAATGCAGCAACTCGTCCCCTGGTACAGGTGTCATCGGGAAACGCATAAAGGACTTCTTAAAGAGGTTTAAAAGAAGCGCAAACGCGTCACCCTCAAAATGTGGTAAGTAACGTCCGCTATGAGCATTTCCCTTTACGTAACAATAGTTACCCTTGAGGAAGGCCAGAACATTTGTTAATGAGCCTGCTGAAGTTAGTGCTCCAGCGCTAGAACGACTAGACACTTAAATAAAGTTTCTTTCCTTTCCTTTCTTTTTTCACGATCTTGTGAAGCGCGTTTGAAGTTCTTCGCATTGAAAATGCGCTTCATTAATGCTGTCGTAAACAAAATGTTTGAAAATTCGTGAACAAATTCCTTCTCTTGCAGAGTTAGGGGATGTACATCACAGTAGAGCGTCCTCGATCACCAGGAATAATGGTTCATTCTCAGGTGACACCAACAGTGGTATTAATCGCATCACTGGAGGCATTTTTCATAGCCCAGAGAACTGTGAAATAGATAATGAAGCTGTGAAAATGCTGGAGGATGCAATCAACTTTCAGCAAAGTAATAACATTGCACAAGCTCGTAATAAGCTGCGAGATCTTCTTGAATTAATACAGCAAGACGAGCAGCGAAATTGCATGATCCCTACTAAATACAATTGGGAAGTGGTTAATTGTGGAAGAGACAGCTATTTTGAAGAAAACGTTAAGTGTTCGGTGAGACACGGTATCATTATTTTGGACTCAAGCAATGAAGGGGCTCTGTTCTATGAAAGCTTTCTAAATATTTTCGCTGTACTTTCTTTAGAAATATCAGAATTCCAGATTGCCGAAAAGCTTTTTTCGATTTTGATCAACTTGCATGAGAAGTCAAGTGCCACTAGTCGAAGGCGTGATTTGGGAGCCGCTTTTAACAACAGAGGTTGTCTTCTAATGATAATGGGATCCTTGAGGAAAGCAGTAGAGAGCTTTTCGGAAGCCCTGGGACACTTCAACGTAGAAAAGAACTCGCGATGGCACTGTTCGTCAATAGATACCTCAGTAATTGCGGTAAAAAGCAACATCAGTCGTTTGAATATGATGTCTAGAAATTTTGCCAAATGCATTGCAGAACAAGAAAACCTTGTTGAAGAATGTAAAATTGATACATGTGAGCTACCTATTCAAACACTTTTTAGTGTACTGCACAACCAGGTTGCTCTGCATATAAGTCTCGGAAACTTGCCCGAAGCTGAAGATGAGCTACAGTACCTAATCACAAGGATAAGAGAGAAGCGTCATTTCCTATTAAATTTCGTTGAACTTCAACTTCGGGAAGTGTTAATTTTGCGCGGAAAGCTTCAGAGGGGCGCTCAAATGGCAACTTCGTTCCAGCTATCTGCATCAATGAGTGTGCATGAACTACTTCCACATTTAAGTGATGGCAATAGATTTGTCAGCATTGAAGTATTTGAAAAGATGGTTGACATATTGGTAAACTGTGGGAATATCAAAGCCGCGTGTGAACTTTTGCAAAATGGCTTAGGAAGAGTCAAAATTGCATTTGGCCCTGATCATTTCAATGTTGCTCTCTTGCTGTACAAAGAAGGCTTTATTCTTAAGCTGGTGGGAGACATGCCTGGATCAATGGAAAAACTGGAAAGATCTGTGAATATTTTGCGAAGTATATTTGGTGATCAGCATCCTCTGCTCCTCGAATGTTACATGCTGATGGGTGAAGTAGCTAGCCATGTAAGGCGACCAGACGCGGTTCACGTTTACTTCCAGAGAGCGATGGAGAATGTTGAAGGGATCTATCAAGTCTCTTTTCTTAATCAACTCATCTTGAGGTATATCAAATTTTCAAAACAAAACCATGAAGTTTCTGTCAGAGTGCTGGAACAAGAGTGCTTAAATGACGTGGAAGAACAAAGGATTGAAGGGCTGGTTGCTGAATATGGTCAAGCATTGGCCACATTGTTGATACGATCCAAAATCAAGAGCACGACACGGCTTCGGAAATGCAAAACGAAGAGGAAGCCAGTATTGCGTCTAAAGGATAGAAAAGGCCAATTTCCAGGGTCCCTCGGCTTTATTTCGAAAAAGTACGTTCGTGATCTCCTGACCACTGGTCTTGCCTTAGCTCGGCAAGGAATGATGAAAGATGCTTCGGTATTTTTTCAAAGAGCAACCATTTACAGCCAGCAACACCATGTTACCAGAGGCATTCCTGACGCACCTATCGTTCGGTTGTACTCTATTGTCAGCCAGAAAACCCTCAACGAAGATTGCAAATGGAAGGTCAAAGCAGTTTTTAACTCTTACCTGAACGAGATTGCTACCGACAGTGGTATTGACAGAGGGGACGGACGTCCTGAGAACTCGGCAGCACGCACATCGAATTGCGAGTTCGACTGGAAAATGTTGTTGATTCTTTTAATCGTTTTGTCCTTGCAATTTAAAATGCATGATACTACCTTTGCTGCCTACGAACAGTATTCTTCACTATCCTTAAACAACGAAGAAGTTTCCTTTTCACTCAACAATGAAATCCACGTGTATGCATCACGAACATCCATTGCTTGCAACGGTAAGACTGTTCTGCAAGATTTCCTGTTTTCCTCGGGAATCAACTTCATGAAAACCGACTCGGGGCTCAGCTTTCCCGATGGACCATTGTACAGGAGTGTTGCGTCCAAGACGTTTGGTTCAAGACATAGTCTCCTGGCAAGTTACAGTGGTTGCCACGTTTTAGATATTGAAGATTTGAAGCAGTTAGAAGAGAATACGCGGCATTCCTTTCAAGAGGCCTGTGGAGCAATTTGCCTTGATGAAAAAGTCCAAGCAACTCACGTTGTCGTCGATCTAACACCCATTTCAAGTGTTGAAATCAATCCAGTTCCCCTTATCAGCCGTCAGGTTGAGCTTCTTCCCATGGCCATCTGCCTGACTGATGGCAGAGTTTCAGAAGACGTATCCGATGAAAGAAGGAACATTCTTGAGTTTTTCCCTCGTGTTTGCGAGAAGATTACCAACATGACTTTCTCAGATGGACCAATGAGCCATGTCATGTTCAGCAAAATTGGCGTCTGGCTACTTCAGCAGTTTGATTCAGAGAAAATCTCTATGCTAAGGATACAGCATCAATGTATTACCTTGACAATAACAGATCCATTCAAAGTAAGGTTCAAGCTGTGGCGCGAAGACAAGTCTATCAAGCTAAACGTGCAAGCCTTAAGTACAAACGACGAAAATTGGCGAGCAACACAATGTGGATTTTGCTCCAGAGTATTTGAGAAATACAATGCAACTCCTCTTCTAAACGATTTCAAAATCCACGGAATGGTAACTGAAACTACAAATATTTTATGTCGTTGTTCATGCTGCCTTGAAACCCAAACCAGCCAAAGCGAGTCCTCTGAAGAATCTGAAGTGGATCTAAGTTGTCTACAGAATGAAGCAACATGTTCTGTCCTCGTTGTTGAAGAAAGTGTAAGTATCATGATAAATATGTCCCTTCCAAGTCTTTCTTTAATTTTAATATCCTTCCTATCTTGACGACAAACTAGCCAACTGAGAAGGTGTACAGAAGAGATTACTTCAAGTAAAATTGAAAATTATGGGAACATCAAGTTGTGAGGAGAGGAGATTTTCATCATAGGAAGAGCTGTGACGTAGGTCAATGTACGATTAATGCATGCTTTAGTGTTACAGAAGAGGTCCAGTCAAGCGTCAGAACAAGAATTCTTGCGTGGAGATTTCCTTGTTTGTCTGCGATCTTCTTGCTGAGTGGTTATATTTAATTGAAGGGAATAAAAATTAGTTAATTTTGGGCGAACAATATTTCCCCACGTTGAATAAAACAATGTTGCTTGATTGGTTCATAATGTACTCATCGTGAAAGGAAACAAGCACAAATTAACCTGCTCTCAACTAGTAGCTTCATAGCTCACTTGGTATAGCAATGCACTAGCATCGCAGAGGTCATGGGTTCGAATTCCTTTGAAGCCACCTGGATATTTCAGTTGACTATTGCTTAAATTGTCTAGATAGGTGCGAGGATCTTTTCTCCATTTCGAAATAAGCATTGTCGACTTAAAAGTATGATTTTCAAACTCATCATCTGAAACTTAAAAAAGGCCCATTTTTTAAAATTCACTGATTGGTCTGTTAACGTCTCAGCTCAGTCTGGAATTGGTAAGGATTCAAAGATAACAGACGCAGCGTTCCGAGACAGCTGATGGCTGCTTAAATTTTCCTCGCCTTGCCACTGGACTTTGATCTGTACATCATTACAATTTAATTAAAGAAAGAAACATAATAAGTTGATATGCCATTTCTTCGTATGTTCAGGAGGGTTCAAAAGGCACTTGTAACTGCCTTGACGCCAAAACTCTGGAGTGCTTACAGGCAATCAGTGAAATATCTCGACAGTTATATGAAGACGTAGTTTGTGAAGGGGAAGGCGTTGTCGGGATAGAAAGTGGGACACAAGTTCACTGTAGCAACAAGCAAGATCAGAACATCACTTCATCTTTATTTTGCCAAGGTGCCTCGTCTGATCAAATTGAACGACCCACTTATTCTTCAGCTTACGAGGTTAGCACTGAGAATGAGAGTGCGTCGTTAATGGCTGGCTATCGTTTGGTGAACCCAGAGGCGAATGATGGATCACTGGGCAGTACAGTCACAACAATGAATCTGAACGATGATGCAAATGTTTTGGGAAGGAAGCTCTTCGAGGAAGGAAGGGTCTCAAGAAATTCTGTCATATCCCAGACACAAGACGACCTACGAAAAAAAAGAATCCCTAGGCAAATTAGTTTTCTGGAATGCGAAGAAAGTTCCTCAAATAAAACGCTTAAAGAATGCCCGGTGTCTTCGAATAAACTTTCGCTCTATGGTGCTCAAACATGTAACCCAATAAAAACTTCTTCCGTAAAATATGACCTAAAACAAACGCTGGAGTTAGAGCTAAGTAGGAACGAAAACACCTCTTTTATGGAGCTAGAAACAAAGAACAAATGCGCGAATGCCCTACAGTTCTACGAGAAAGGAAACCCAAGCGAATTAAGGGAGATGATCCTAAAAGAAAAGCAACATGCAATTCCACAGAGTGTTACTCAAGAATTGCCTTCTCAGATGGACCATCGAAAAGATTCCCTTGAGGAAGGATACTTTGATGTCGTCAATGAAGAGATCTTCCAGGATAGCAGCCACAAAAATGATTACAGAAAAGCCAGCGCAACCGAAGAAAGAGATTTCCTTTTGCGAACCAGAAATTCGGATCTTCTGGAGAATGCAGCACTCAGAGATCGAGATCGACGTGATTCCGTTTCACTAGTTGGCTGGGATGGTTTCTTAGACAATTTTAGCAGTTACGAAAACGGCAGTAGTGAATGCAATGACGAAAATACTTCTTTGAGGGAGCTAGAAACAAAGGACGAATGCGCAAATGCCCGGCAGTTCTATGAGAAAAGAAACCCAAGCGAGTTAAGGAAGATGGTCCTAGAAGAAAAGCAACATGCAATTCCACAGGGTGTTACTCAAGATATGCCTTCTCAGATGGACCATCGAAAAGATTCCCTTGATGGAGGAGGATACTTTGTTGTCAATGAAGAGATCTCCCAGGCTAGCAGCCAAACAAATGGTTACAGAAATGCCAGGGCAACCGAAGGAAGAGATTTCCTTTTGCAAACCAGAAACTCCTATCTTCTGGAGAATGCAGCACTCAGAGATCGAGATCAACGTGACTCCGTTTCACTAGGTGGTTGGGATGGTTTCTTAGACAATTTAAGCAGTTACGAAAACGGCAGTAGTGAATGCAATGACACAAGTAAAGTCACTGAGAAAATGAGAGAAAAATCAAGATTTAAACAAACCTCTGAGACCAAAACTCATATAAGGGATCGGACAAAACGTGATCTTTCCCTCCATCCATTAGATTATGATGCTGAGGTTGACTGCCCAACAAAGCGCGGTGTCCTTCAAGAAACTACTATTCTGGCGCCTAAAAAATATATCAGTTTTCAGGGGAGGGAATCAAAAGTCGATTCCATAGCAAGTAAATCAGTTACAAATTTATGCGTTAAAGATGGCATCAAGAACGTTCGTGAAAGTGCACAATCTAATGAGACAAACCAAAAACTGGTTAGCGATGATGATGTGGTGGATTGTCAAGTCATTTTCTCTTCCGACTCAAGAGGAGCAAAGCCAAAAACGATAACAGATTTTGCGGCGAACACTAGCTATATGTATCCAGTTTTAACCAAAGAGACTGAACAGGGGTCCATAGGCGTGCATCCTGAATTTTCGGGACGTCATTCAGACACCAGCGCTTTGAAACCTAGCGTGCTTGGATACCAATATTACAATATAGCAACACGGGATGAACTCCAAAAAATTTGGACTCATGATATGAACTCCTCCTCCACTTCCTGCAGTTATGGTGAGAAACTGAATCAATTTGCTGGAAAAAAAAGGGCGAACTCTCCTTATTGTTTCTTACACACTGTCGTTGGTCAACAGAAACGTTTTACTCAACAAGATGAAAGCTGGCACTTCCCACCCCTACCAGAGAACAGTGAAGACAACGTCACTTCAATTCAAAGCCAACCGCATCTTCTTAAAGGTAATGAGGAGAGTTTTGGTCAAATATCTGATCAATTGTTTGACATTCCTGAGTGCCGTTCTACTTACCATGACATGGCGTCTTTGACTTCCGAGTACGTTGGTGAAGGGGTAAGTCCTGCCAACACTGAGGAAAGTGCAATCAGTAAGAATGGTTTACATACAATAGATATGGATCAAGGAACCCGTAACCCAATTAGACCTTCAATTTGTTCTCTTCTGAAGCATCTAAAAGATGTCATGACCAAGAATCATGAACTTTGGCTTTCTAGTTGCAACGAGGCCAAGCATACTGTTCCTGAGGAAACCCCAGTCGAAAACGTCGGTGTGCAGGAACATTCCCAATTTCAAGAAGAAAACGAGATCAACGAATCGAGAAGGGACACGATATCAAACCACCAAACAGTCCTGCTGCAGCAAAGCGAACAATCCTCGGAAACTATCGGAGAAGGCCTCCGAAAACCTGTGCAGGAGACCCCTCGTCCCGTGTGTGGACACTACCAGCGCCGATGTCTTGTAAGTTTTCCATGCTGTGGTAAGTTCTATCCTTGTCATCGGTGCCACAACGATTCAAACCAGTGCTCAGAAAACCAAGCGAGAGCCATCAATGCTACCCACATCCGATGCAGCATCTGTTACCATGAGCAAGAGGTGCGTTCCAATCATCTTCATGGTATACTACGCTCTTAATTTCTTGATGAGTAAACTAAATGTTGGTCAGTGGTTTTCTCTAAGAGATCCGAGTCGTACGGAAATTAACCTTTCTCAAAGCCCGATTTTCTTACGTGAATTAAAAAGTTATTTATCACTTGATATAATGTTAACATACATACAAAGGTTCATGCCAAGTAACATTCCGTTGTCAAACTTGAGAGGAGTTGCTCTGGAGGGCAAAGGAAATATTTCGCTGAGTGAAGAACTCCTTTTCACAAGAATCAACTTGCAACGCTGCATATTGAAGGCAAAAAATGCTCTATAGTGGAGTTTTCTGCTGCAAGGGTGGTCATTTTCTTAGCGGGCATTCAGCCTTAATCTGCGGTGTTGAGGCTAAATGAAATCCTGTTTACAACGTCTGGTTAACAGATTGGGTTTGCAACTTGATCGAAACCCGCCATATTGAAGAAAAATATTCGTGGTCTTTATAGAAATTGACTTTCAAATTTGTAAGGTTAATGCTAACTGCAATGTGTCGCTATTATCAAAAGGCATAAGACACTTCTTTCGACCTGAAACATTTCTACCACGATTGCACGGGAGGTAAATAGTGTGCATTTTGAAACATTTCAGATTGATGAAGGAAGCCAAACCTGTGGGCAATGTAACTCAACAATGTCTGAATATTTTTGTGCGATCTGCAAGCATTTTACCTCGATTGAAAAGAGCCCGTTTCATTGTCAAAAGTGTGGCATTTGTAGGTGAGTAGATGGAACTCCATTTTCCAACCATTTCCTGGATAAAATAGCTCTGGGTTCGAACCTGGAGTACTATTTACTGGACTTAATGATAACGCGTTTTCCTTTTTGTTATCGTTCAAATCAGCAATCATTTTGAGGGGTAAGAAAATTTCCACAGATTTTGTGAGTTAATTTGCTTTGCGTTTTTTGTGCCTACACCTGGTAAGCGTTAGTGTTTAAGTAAAACGGCTACACGGTTTACTTTATTTTGAAAATTAAAAGCCAAAACAAAGACCGTTAAATACAAATATGAGTAATTTCGTTGAATAAATCTAAAGAAGCATTTGAGATCGGTCTTGGTGATGTTACTTAATAGACTTTGACCGCGCCCCGGCCTTTATTTTAACCATTTTATCAATTCGGCTTTTTCAGTTTGTGGCTACCTTTTTACGTTCGTGTTGGCGGGATTAGCTTTAATTTTTATTCCTTTTTTTTAGAATTCATCAACACGACACGAACAACCACAGTACTACCATAATTGTCTATCAACGTCATGAATGTTGCTGTGCTTTGTATTTTAATTTTAGTCATGAAACTGTGACTGGCTGAAAAAAAAGCGCGCGATATTCCCAAATAATATAACTTATACGGGAGACTTGGGACGGGAATTTTGAGAACCCAGAATTTCTAACCTCGGCTTATTGGTAATTTAAGTACGAAGAGTTGTTAGAAACTTTCGAGGTGACCAGAGAAGTGTCAAAACTCCCGGCGCGGTTGTCATTTAAAACCTCATTAAACCTGGACCATTCACAAACAAATGTTAGTGATTAGAATGACCTGCCTTCCATAACACTCTTTTGTTCATGGCCTAGACAGAATCAATGTTTTTCTTCATTTTTGGTGAACGCAACCCCTGCCTCCTTAGCCATTATGTTGCAAGACATTCTAATAGATGTTCATCCTTGTTATAGGATCCACAGCGATAAATCATTTCATTGTGACGTGTGCAACGTCTGCTTGGACAAAAGGCTACAGGGTAAACACAAGTGCCGCCCAGACTCTGGACACGACGAGTGCTGCATTTGTCTAGAGGTTAGTAATCGACCTTCCTAAATGTATTCGCGTATTAAAAATTTCAAAAGTACAGTGGCCCATATTCTCAGCGTGTTCTTTGCTGGACTGTATACGTCATTCAGCGGCTTTTTATGTGTCCTCAGCGATTGTATACCACGTTACATCTGTTTTTCTTGGTTTTTTTTTTGTTTTGTTTTTGTTTTTTTGTTGTTTTGGCAGGAAAATTCGCTGCTCAAATTCGCTGAAAAGGGGATACTTGCAATAAAAGGCACAAAAGTTGTTAGCCACATATGAAGTGTTGAGCTTTGTGCTCACTTGAAAACCCTCAAGGCTCAAGAAAAGTAGCGTATAACTCCCATAGTGTAAGCTGTGTTATGGCATTTGCAGAATCGATATTTTCAGTGTGAGGCTCGTGACTGGATGGAAAGGTCCATCTAGAAATTTCTCGGCGATCTTTGACACGGAATGGAATGGGATATTGTATATTCGTGATCATTGTTTCTGGGAGACATTTCCCCAAGCCATTCGGGTGTCCCAGTTTGAAATTCAAGAATCGAGCTTGGGATGGTAAACTCAGTGTTGACAACATTGTTTGTTTGATTTTAGGATGCCTTTAGTGGATGCCAAATTCTTCCTTGTTCTCACAAAGTCCACAAGGATTGTGCCATTGCTATGATACAAAATGGAGTGTAAGTATAAAACAAAATTTAAACGGCCTTCATGATGTCCTTCCTCCGGCTCGGTAACACCAAGTTACCGGTCCAGGACAAACCTTATCAGGTACCAAATTATGTTGAGGATACGATGACGTAGAAATGTGCGATGCAAATGCATGGCCCTGATATACCACGAAAGCATTGTCATCTGTTTTTCCTTCTCCATATTCTCCAGTCAATTTTAATCCAAAATGAGCCTATGTCACTCAACCATGCAGGCGTTTTTGCACTCAGCGTTGAGTGATGAGGGGTTAAGGGGAACCTGGGCCATAGAAAGCGTACCTTTTACGTGACATTTATTTTATGTCGCATAATTGAATGAGAACTGCTGGCGTGTGCTAATACATAAAATGTCGATGAAGAAGAGATCCGGAGTTATTTATTTATTTATTTATTTATTTATTTATTTATTTATTTATTTATTTGCAGGCGCACATGCCCGGTGTGTCGTTATCCACTTTTCCCGGCTGCCAATAACGACAATGAGTGATGCGATGGTAAAGAAGTGTTAATCTAATTATAAAACTAAAGGTGCAGCGTTAGAGCAGAAAGTGATTCAATAAACCCCAAGAATAGCTTCGCTTATTCTAATAACATAACCAAATGACGAGGGAAGTTATCAGGGCACCTAACATAACGTTTGGACCACTTCATGTGGCATACAGTCGTTAAAATACCAGTCACGTTTTTATGGTTAGTATTTTGTTCAGTGATAAAACGAAATGAGCCAATCATTTTTTATCCTTAGTTTTATATACCTTTGTTGCTCATTACGATGCCAAATCAACATCCAATTTCATTATAAGTAGAACTTACCTTCTCCACAATTATAGCACGTGAATACACAACCAGTTGGGAAGAGACCAAACGATGGTTTAGACATAATATGCCCAACAGTTAGAGGAAAATTTGCAATTTAGTGGATACAAGGAAAACAATAGTATTAATTAACAGGAAAAAAAACAATAAATAGAGTCTATAGCTATTGAATAGATACATACAAACACAAGACAAAATAATTTATATGTGGGTGATGAGAAGCAATAGGAGCAGCTAAGATTACACCATAGCCTAGCGTTAATCTGATTCCCAAAAAAATGCTTGAAGATAAAATTCCTGAACAGTTCTTTTAATAAGCCTAGAGCGGATGGAAAGGGGAAGTACGCATGTATGTACGGACGCTCGATGACGTCATGGCTATAAAACCAAGAGATCTCGCATATTTTCTTAACAATGGTGCTCCGCACGCGCGGAGCTCCGCTATTATTAACAACTATTCCATGAGCTCTGGTTGGATATTAGATGGTAAATAGCCAACGAGGCGCGTAGCACCTAGCATATCCAACAAGCGCGAATGGAATAATGTTTTATTAAATTCCTTAAACTTTAAAGGTTTGGAAGTACGAAATACGAGCGAAAAAAGCGAGGAAATCCGAGCGAAATCGAAAAAAAAAAAGATGCGATGTTCTGTAAGACCTGGTGGTCAGGCAGATGCAGGCTCATCACAAAAAACATTTCTTACCTTTTCGCGACTTCTTAAACTTCGGAATTGATCCAAACTTTCCACAAAAACATTCTTTTGCTTTATTCAGAGAGAAATTTCGCTTTCCTGCGAAAATGATTTTAGCTTAGCAACAATTAGCGTAATTATTTGCCATATAAGGTCAAAGTAATGTATATGAGTTGATAACCGAGATTGAGTAAACAATTGACAGCACGAGAAATGCATTAACCGAGGTTAAGAATTTACTAATTAGTATTATCCCATATACTTTAATAATTGAAGGGGGTAGTTTCTAAAGAAACTGTGGTGCTACGTCGGTGGGGAAGTAGTATACAAAAGCTTGGTTTTATCAACGGAGTTGCTAATGTAAATTGGCCACCGTACAGAGATTCTAAAAGCTTTAAGAATATGTGTACGGTGGCCAATTTACATAATCAACTCCGTCGATCAACCAAATATTTTAACAATTATTGGAATCAAATTCCAATATTGTATTTGTTCAACCATGTTATATTTTTGTTAGTAATCTACTCGTTTAATTATGATTATGTTGCTTTTTATTTCATTGTATTTCTTAAGTTCATTTCCATACGGTTCACAAGATGATAAGATAAGTAAATTTCGACTTCGTTTTCATACGTGTCTTATAATTACTTGGACAAGATGCCTATATTTCTCACAGTTTTTTTATCATTAACATGTCACCAAATAGCGTCATGCAACATTCATGAAACATACATACGAACGCATCACGGAGGGTGCCAGAAACGATAAAGCTATAATTGAGGTATTCGATTTGCATGCGATTGCACCGGATTCAAATCGCAATATAACCGGCAGTGCTTTTCCAATGGCGAGAACTCGACTGCATGGTCCAAGAAACCGTTTTGTTCATGATTAATCTTTTTGTGGAAGTAATATAATGCGTGCCCTATCTAGGCAAGCACAGCAGACCAAATCCCACAAATGAGGTAAAGACGGCAAACTGATATTTTCTGTCTCGCTTGTACTTTGTGGATGCGTATAATTTAAGACTCGGATCTTTCAGCATTGCAATTGAACAAAAAATCTGAAAACTGTTTGTTATTGAAATCTCAAGAATGAGCGCAATTAATTAATGAAATCCGCAAATAAATCCCACATGAAAGTGAGAGATTTCGAGGCAATGAAAGGTATAGACTACGTTACAGAGACTAACACATATCGTGCATTTTACCTTTCGACACACCCATCCGAAAAATTGGTTTTTCCCCTGAGCGGGACTCGAACCCACGTCTCCCTGATTACTAGTTGGGCATGCTAAGCCACTACACCATCAAGGCCACCACGCTGGCAACGCAGCAGATTAATGGGGCGACTTAGCAGCGTGGGGATCCATAGGGCCCAACTTTTCTTCACTTGAGTGTATATCCTTGCCTCTATAACCTTCATGTGTTCTAAGCCCTGTCTGGGGTTATAGAGGCAAGGATATACACTCAAGTGAAGACAAGTTGGGCCCTAGGGATCCCCACGCTGCTAAGTCGCCCCATTAATCTGCTGCGTTGCCAGCGTGGTGGCCTTGATGGTGTAGTGGCTTAGCATGCCCGACTAGTAATCAGGGAGACGTGTGTTCGAGTCCCGCTCAGGGCAAAAACCAATTTTTCGGATGGGTGTGTCGAAAGGTAAAATGCACGATATGTGTTAGTCTCTGTAACGCAAATTAATCCCCTTTTACGATTTTGTGTTCCAATGAAAATCAGAAAGATCGCGATTTAAACAACGGATTTCCAATCAAACGCACCCCCAAGTTTCTCAATAGAACACGCCCTTTGTTTATTCTTTGGGCAATTGAGTAAATTAGCCAGTTAAGTGAACTAATCACCGCTCGGGCGAGGTTATGAGCAGCAACCCAAACGACATTTTTCTCTCGAAGAATATCTCTGGTGCTGGTAATTAATTTTTGTGTAAGGAAAACGTTTCAGAGAGAACAGGGGATGAAGTGAGAGTAATGTTTTCTGGTTGGTCCACTGTATCTGTGTTGTAGACTATGTTGTGTTCTTTGCCAACCCTTTTTGTCAAATGAGATGGACAAAGGTCTTTACTCGAGTATCTAAAGTGAATTCGGAATTGGCTTGGATTTGTACGCCTATCATTTTGTTGATTGCCTACAGAAATTTTGCGCTAGTGTGCAATAAAAACTGCCTTGCTTCGTGAGTTCCGGGTGACCTATAAATTGCGTATGTTTCAGCACTTATACGACACTCAAACAAAAACCACTTCTTTCTTTACTTCATAACTTGCGTCGTTCTTTAGATTACCGCGTCGTAGTAAATGTAAGTAAATTGTTGTCACCTCCCAGTGGGTATAATTGAACTACATGTGACTTTAGTTATAACTTTCAAGGAACTTGAAAGACGAAGATGAAATGAGAGCAACAAGATAATATCGCTTGTGGTTAAGAAAAACTCACGGGTCAGGTTGTTAAAAATTAAAGAAATTAAAATGCTAAATTTTATAAGATAAAAACTAACCATTTACCCGTTACCCGTTACCCTTTATCCTTTCCCCTCTACCCTTTCCCCTTTACCCTTTTACCCTTGGAAAAACTGCCGCAATAACCGCTAACCGGCCGTATTCGTTTTCAGTCCTTCATTCAAGCCTATACCGTGCATGCATTTTAAATATAGCCAACTGGTTGTAGCTCTTCGCTCTTCGGCGAAAAACTTGTGCAAATTCTCGGTCGTGTGAAGCCCAAAAAGCAAATTTTGTCTTCTCCGTTTTTCCATTCAGCATGACGATCTCTCTTCTGAACGACACCATTTTGCTCGCAAAAGGTGACCGCTGATGATTCACAGTACGGGCACAAACTAATGCTAACTATTTTGTTCGATTCCTTATTAAATTCGTTTGCCAGTAGAATGCGACGTATATTAAACAGGGCCTTACGTAACCAGCAACCACTTTGGGTCATTGAACCAAAAGTTGAAATTTGCACAAGAATACAGTTCACTTTACACTTGAAAGCAATGTTTTGCTCTTTTACAACGCTAGTGACCTCGAAGATGTCAATGCGACAACGTTTATTCAGATCATTAAAGCGCGTCTCCCAGGTGATCACTCAAATAAATCAATAATTTTGGTAGTGGAAGCGGAATAATGAACAACGAATAACGGCTTAAGAAAAGAAAATGGATGAGGAATAATGAGTGTTCGAATATTTGGAAGAAAGAACTTTACGGTTTCCATTAAAAAATAACGAATACGGAAAAATGAATATCGCGCCGAATTTCAATGATGAATAATGAATAACTCGGAAAAATGTAAGGTCTAATAAATAACTGAGATCCAATTGTTCCACTTGCACCGCGAATAATTGTTTTGCTTTATCATAATAAGCAGCTTATATAACATTCTATGTGAATCTGAAGTGCGTATACCACAGAGGAGAATAACAAATAATAATAAAAGGCACAAAACCCAATATGATCGTGAAGAGGTATGTGTTTTTTTACGGTAATGATTCCAATCGGGGGTTTTCTGAAAAATTTTCAGTGCTGTAACAGGAGTTGAGCCCGTCACCTATCGATGATTTGTTCAGATGGTTTTTGGACACTTGTTGGAGCTTGGCCATTATTAAACCAGATTCAGGTGACAATACTGAATTGCCCTTCTATACGACTAGGACTGAAATTGTCGAGACGTAGCATTAAAACCCTTTGACTCCCAGAAGTGATCGGTGCGTAAATTCTCCTCACAATTTCAATGAGATGTCAGTCAGACAGGTATTGAAGAATATTATCAGCTTAAGAGTTGTGATCTTGATATAAGACCAAATTCTCGTGACTACCCAACAAAGAAAGTCAAGGTACTCTTAAGGAGAATGAAAGTTTCGATCGTGGGAATGAAAGGGGTAATCAATTCTTGCACTTGGACCGGTATAAGGGAATCTTTGCTGACGTCATTGTTTACATCTTGTGTCATCAACATTCGAGTTTGGTCACAGAATGCATCATGCTATTTACAAATTGACTTTAAAAGGAAAAACAGAACTTGATGTACTTCAGTCAAATCTCTCGTTTTAAGCCTCTTAGCTTTGATAACGAGTCAGTTACTAGCCGCAATTCTTGGGTGGCAAGAATTCTTGGGTGGCAAAGGAGCTAATGGTCCCATACATTCATTGTATAATTCTACTTTTCAAAGGATCATGGCTCCTCAGAGATTATCTGGTATATGGCATTCAATTTTTCAGAAAAAGCTTTATATTTCATTCTCGGCTGACTGATTGAAAACGATACCCTTTTTTTCCAATGAGGCAAGATTCCCCTATGGGAAGCATCTCTGATGTGTTTAGGGGTGGGGTCCACCGCCTCTTTATTGTGTTTTTGAGTCCCTAGTTTTTCGAACTAATCTCTCTATTAATAGCTGTCTTCTGACCGACATCTTGAATTGCTTTGTTGCATGAATGCATTATCCGCGCCAAACAAGAGACTCATTTCATCAGTCTTCCATATTTGATATGATGCGTCTTTTCAGCAGAAGAATGAAGGGGTAGTTTCTAAAGAAACTGTGGTGCTGCGTCGGTGGGGAAGTAGTATACAAAAATTTGGTTTTATCAACGGAGTTGATAATGTAAATTGGCCACCGTACAGAGATTCTAAAAGCTGACGTTTCGAGCGTTAGCCCTTCGTCAGACGAAGGGCTAACGCTCGAAACGTCAGCTTTTAGAATCTCTGTACGGTGGCCAATTTACATTATCAACTCCGTTGATAAAACCAAATTTTTGTTTTCAGCAGAAGAGTGACGTGTTCTTCAAAACGTGAAAATTGAAAAGTTCAGTGAAAGCGCTACCTTCACTCTGTCGCAATTCACATTAGAGCATCTCTTCGAGATATGGACGTTTTGCTCGAGATCAATAAATAATTCCATCTCCTTAAGGAAATACCACTATAAGTCGCGGCCGCACCGTGTTCTTCGATTGCACCTGCAAATACTTAGAATTTCAAGTATTCTTGGTCAAGGACTATAAGTTATAGGGCACAAGCCTTGATCATAGAATTCAGTGGAAAGACAAAGAGCCCACAAAAACAAAGACAAAGAGCCCACAAACTGGTGGCAAAGAACGGGAAACCCTGTTCTGTTGGGGTCTAGTCTAGCAAAAGGCTCACTTTGTAATTGGGGATGACTCCGTCGTGAGACCTTCAACACTTGCAATGATGAAACAAACTAATTGAATTAGATTAAAACTCAAGGATGTTCTCTCCTTTTGAGCGTTGTGGAGACTCAGTGGTAGAACAAACACCAGTAAATATATTAAAGTCTACGCCGAGATGAACATGATGGACTCTTAAGACAAAACCAAACAGTTTGGATTCAAAAGACTGACCGCCATTGTGATTGTACATTTAAGAATACGTTCTAATTTACATTCTCCTCCACCTGTGTTTCAACTCTCTTTTACCTGCAGATTGCATCCAACAGTCCTTCCTTGGCTTCCACCGTTAAGCAAGTTTTAATTTTTACTGAGGTTTTCTCAAAATTTAGCCATTCCCTTAATTATGCACTGCACGTAAAAAAATGATGACAGGTAAATTCCCCCCCCCCCCCCCCTCTTCCCTTAGAATTTCCTTATATTAAAGTCCCATCTCCCACCTAACTGTAGTAACTGTAGTGAGTGATATTTATGGAACGTAAAGTGTCAAGTTATATCCTGCCACGATGCCATATTTGGTCATCTTAGGTGATGATTGCGTAATCATATCATTGCACTCAGCTTATAGGACTTCCCAAAAGAAGGAAAACGCGCCAAAAACATGTCCAAATATATCTTAACTCCTGTAAAGCTGGGCACCTTTGGAAAGTCGTTCTAAAACTCTCAGAATATGTCAATACCTTTGACTCGCATTTTCCGGTGTCTCAGTTGCATTGCTAAGGTATTTAGTAATCAGAAGAAAATATTACAGCAATATGAAATCTGAGGTGCTTTAAAGACACTACTTGACACTTAATGGAGAAATGACAAAAGAAGGAACTCCATTAAATATTTACAACCATTCTGCTGCTTCCAAAATACAGAAAAGGAATAAAAAACGAATTAAGTTTCTTCTAAACTATAACACAAAAACTAATCAATTCGATTGTAATCCGATGGAAAAATTAACTTCAACCATGAACCAAGTTGCTGTGAGCCTAGACTGTGGCTGCCTTTTTGAGAAACGAGACACGAGACAGACTATGTGAAATGTAAATAAGATGTTATCAACAAGCTCTTCAGATTTTGCCAGTGTGTTGTCCGCAAGACTGGAAGCAAAAGCCACTTGCCGTCTCCATGCAGTTTTGTGTAGTGAAATATATTTTTGTTTACTGGCTCAGTGCAGTGCGCTTTTGCCTTGACTCAGTCTGGCCCTAGCGTTATAGGTGCTCCAAGTTTCGTGAATGATGCCAGTCAAATTAAATAGTTCTTAAAGGAATCCATCATTCACTCTTAGATGGTATGCCATCCGGGTCTTTTGGCATCTCGAGGTCGCTTCCTGGCAAATGGATCGGGGATGGGGGGTAAGAATTCGATGTGCTGTGTGACGATTTTTCTATCAAGAAAGGTAGAGACCTTTTTCTCCTCGGTGACTTTTTCAGGGTAGCCGTAAGCTATCTTTCGCTGCACCTTTTTGGCTTTAGCTCCGGAATTCCGCGCCACCATAACGAAGACTCCTTCGGCATCGTGGATGTCACTTGGTGTTTGTGTGGCCTTTTCGACGACATAGTTACTGGTGCAGCAGCAGACACCTTGATCATTCACTCGAGAATGTCTCAGCAAACTATTAGAAGAAGCCGTCGTAGCTCTCTTGGGCTGACGCTTCTCAAGGTCATGGATTCGGTTCATCATCATTTGCAGCATCAACGCTTGCTCGTTGCAGAGATGTTGCCTGCGCAACAACTCTCGCTCCAAGCGATTTGTTAACGTTTCCACTTTTGCTTCTTCGATTCTGTCTTCGATCAAATTTCGAAGTTCAGGAAAATAGTATTGCTTCCCAGCTTCGCGTTGTTCGCCAGAAGGAGCTGTCTTAGGTTTCATGTCACCACAAAAGTCGAATACGTCCCCCGAAGACGTATTTGGACTGGAAAGTCGCAAAAAGTTCTCAGACAATTTCTTCTCGACGGCCTCATGAAGATTGGCGAAATATTCATCGCTTTGGTCTTTATGAAATTTGCTAATGGCAGGGGCCTTCTCTTCAGGGGT
This sequence comes from Montipora capitata, assembly GCA_949126865.1. Classification (NCBI taxonomy): domain Eukaryota; kingdom Metazoa; phylum Cnidaria; class Anthozoa; order Scleractinia; family Acroporidae; genus Montipora; species Montipora capitata. Next base: position 29,804,168 of record OX421451.1, read on the forward strand.
TCTTAAAGAATCCAAGCGGCTGCTTCGACCATCTGCATGTTCGAGTGATTGAAAAATAAGTTTCATGGCTTCTTGGCGTACCTCAAGTGATGGAATTTCCTCGTCAATGTCACTTCGACGGAAAGCCCAGCTACCTTCAGGCCATGAATGCAATGGATTTCCTTTGACCTCTTTTGGTGTTTCATCAGTGCTAAAAACATCACTATCATTGCTGTTATACTCCATTTCTGGTTTGATTTTCTCTTTCTTAGCTGTTGGAATAGAGAATATCTTTAAGGGAAGTGACTCTTCTTGTTCAACGTTGGGCAAATCTGTGAACAAGGGCTTCGAGTACTGGAATTTGTTTTGCATTTTGGGAAAAGAAAACTCTTTCTCTCCCCAAACGAGTCAGTTCTTTTGACAAAGGAAACAAGAGCCCTGCGAAAATTCAGCAATCCGTCGTTAAGGTGATGGGTTACGTCCTAGTTGCCAAATAAACTTCAAAACCTTTCATTATACGGCAGGTGGTGCTATGAGTGTGTAGGCCTGCGATGTTGAAATATTTTTCCCACTGTTAGAATGCTCTTCTAACATGTTTAAAATACATATTCCTTGGTACTTTTTTGGAAAACAATATATTTGTATTCGTGTGACGTTATCAATGAAAATGAAAGTATATAATTCATTTTGACTTTTGACCAATCCTTATATTCATTACTGTTGTTAAATTTATGCTCTGGATGTTATCAATTATTCATGAAATTCAAGAAAGCTACGAAACGACGTGAAATATTATGAAAGGTATGAAGATTTTAGTGTCTTGGTACAAATCGCCTGACGTCTGGCTGCAATGGATTTCGTTCAGAAGACCCCAGAAGATAGACTTTCAAGGTAATCAAGGTAATCAAGCCAGGACGACCATATTCTGGCTGTTATTAACAAATAAAAGCATGTGGATAACATATCTACAAATTGTTAAGTAAGAGCTTAAATTTGCGATTTATTTTTGGTGCTATATTATTTTACCGCATTTAACAGCATTGAAGTTTTTGTCTCATTGACGTTTTGCATATAACTGCCAAAAAGCCCTTTCGAACATAACCTGGCAAAGAGGAAAATTGCACTGAGGTATGGTTAACACTGCAAAGTACTTAGGATTACTGACGCCTTCTATATTTGCCCATGTGAAATGGCAGCTGATTTCACAAGTTCATCATAGTCTATTGGCTACCCGAGCGGGCAAGAGGGAGCTATATTGCCTGCTCGGGATTTCTCGTTTGGTCCCGCAAGATCAAAGATCTTTCTTTTTTTTTTTGGTGTTTTATCCCATGTAATAAATCCTTTATTGACCAAGCTTGTTCCGTCAAGATGATGGCCGGATGTTGGACTCGTTCTTTTTTGCGACTTCGTTTTGGTCCATAAACACTCAAAGCGAAAATAAAAACAATGCTTATGCAAAATTTTGGATATTGGCTAATTTTTAGCGTTTTTTGAAACCACTGGTAAGTCTCTCAGCTACATACACATACACAGAAAAGAACACACATGCTCACCTCACGTAAGGCAGCCATACATGAAAGGTCCCGATGAAAATCGCGAGAAAGAATAAAGACAAACTGAACAGGAGCGAACATAAAAATACTGTTTCAAAAAATGGCCGTATTTATGCTAGAGGACATCTAAGACGTCCAGATGCATTAAACGTCTGACCGTAAGTGCGACTAATATAAATACGGGACGCTTAAGATGTAAGACGCCTGAGACGTCTTAGACGTCCTCTAGCATAAATACGGCCAATTTCTTAAGTTGCTACTTTGACCAAAAAATAACCAAATTCTGCTTTTTCTTTGGATTTCAAAACTATGTTAACTATAGTTACACTAGCTGACACAAGTCTTAAGCCTTGATTAAAAAAAAAAGACACTGTAATTTTCCTAGTAATATTATGGTCAGGCATTACTAACTTCCAGACCTTGGAAGAGCTGGATAGAGGAGAATATGACGTCAAAGACAAAGAATGCAATGCGTGTGTACGCCGCTGAAATAATATGCAGCCCGGGAGATTCGGGCTTTCAGACTCTTAAACTCGTCTCTTGCATATGTCATAGGCTGCATTTACACACTGGAATTTAAAGCTCGTGAGGAAATAACATCATTCTTTCCTGGATCCAACCCTCCGAAGTACAATCGGTCACTTTTGAAGGTGGGTTATGGCAGACCGTAAAGTCCAAAACTTATAATCAATTAAAGTAAACAGCCTTTTGGTTAAAACCAAAGTTCAAAATTTTGCCAGTCCGGTGCTATGCAAACACGCTTTCAAAATCTGAAGAAAGAAAAAGCAGTGACTTTTTAATCATAGTAACACAAATTACACTCTCAATTTTAAAATATAATCATGAATAAAATAACTTGTAATAAAGACGATATTCAGGCCCCCTACACCCGGTCTCCCAAACATTGAATCGCTGTCTGCAAAAGAAATGCAACAAGGACGGTGGTTCTTTCGATGTACCATTCGAGCAGATGCAGCTGATCGTGCTCCCCGGACATGATCCTGGCTTCGATTCAGTTCAATGTGGTAATGGAACTTTACTCACTATGATTTGACGTGTCTGATATCAAAATAACATCTGCAAAGATATGCAAATTTAACGTCTTTGATATTTAACGTTAAACTAAAGAAGTGAATCTTCTAAACATTGAGAAAAAAAAAAGTGCTAACGACTTGAACTTCCCCATCCATTTTTGAGTGATAGTCTTCCCGGCGGATCACGTGACAACGTTGGCGGGTAAAGCTCTAGAGGCGATGGGGGATTATTTGGGAAAGTCAAGTCATTATTGACCACGTGATCATATTTGGCGAGGAAGATGCTCCCAGTTGTGAAAAGGTGATTTTAAGGCACTGATTTTTTTGGTTCGTCTTTTTTTACCAATGATTTCCACCATAAATGAAGAAGAGATCTTGATCATTCGAAAATAACATGACAGGAGAATGACAAAAAAAATTGAAACAAAAAAAAAATTGAAAAAAAAAGGACACACCGACCCCGGCCCCGCGTTTTGGCTACTACCGCCTACGATTTTTTGTTCACAGCTTTGCGATTTTTCAAAGCGGCTGAATAAAAATCGTACGTGCGAAACAACCATGAAATTATTTGTTTATTCGAACAACAGAGATTAGACGAAGAACTGAGTTTTATTCACTCCAAGATTCTAAAAGTTCAACATCGGTACACGATGAAATGAGTTTAATATTCACCCAAAAACGTAAAAAGCGTCAAAAATTCCTTTTCAAAAATTCAGCAAAATGACAAAAAAAATTATGAAAGCTTTTTTTTTGTCTTTGTTTGTTCGTTTGTTTGTTTGTTTTTTAAGTCAAGCTTGCTCATCATCAATGTTAAGGCCTCAGTCTCTTCCATCGAGGCAACGCTTCGTCGAGGCAACAAGTGCAGCGTTCCTTGAATGGAAAATAAAACGGATTTAACGAACAAAGTTAAACACAGATTCAACTGGTTGCACGTTTTGTGCTTTATTTATGTACCATGATTCCATTTTTTTCCCGAAACAATAACTCATACCAAAAGTAATGTAGCATTTATCAAAAATTGTTAGCAGAAAAACGGCATTTTTTACCACAATTGCTTGTAATCTCGCAATCTGACTTTCCCCTGCAGTTGTGAGTGGAATTCTTCTGCAAGGAAGAGAGAATGTTGGCAATTGTTTTCCCCAGTCACGTCCTTCATTGTGCGCAATGTGTATGGCATTTAAAAAACTTATTCTGTCTCTCTACTTCCTCTATTAGCTTGTGCCTGCATGGAGTTGACTTACCATGTTCAATGTTGTTGTCTTTGTTGTCTTCAAATTCTTCTGACACAAATCGGGACCATTGTCATTTTTTTTATAGACAGAGGTAAGCCGTGTGTAACAAACATCTCTTCTATATACTTGATAACTTTGCTGATTTGGTTACGGCTATTTCAAAGAATCGACTGAAATAGTCAACTATCACCAGCAGGTACTCTCCAGTTGGGAGCGGTCCTAATAGGGTGCTGGCACTTGGGCATTAAAGACAAAAGACAAACAAATGGTGCGCTATACTGGCCTGGCATAGAACGCAGGACTGAGTTGAAGTGCCGGACATGTTATGTTTGCCACCCCCTTTGGAAAGACGCTGTCCTCAGAACCGTGAACTGCCAACACAACTTTGGCAAGATCCTGCAGTGTACCCTTCGTTGGAATGGAAATTGAAATGAAAGGAAATCAACTAGCAACACGCGTCCACAGAAAAACAACCAACAAAGGCCTCTTACTGCACTATCAAAGTCACGTTGACAATAAGTATAAACACTCACTCTTGAAAACAATGCTAATTCGCGCACATAGTCTTTCATCTTCTCCAGATCTTTTTGCTGATGAATGTAACAACTTGAGGTCAATGTTCCTGAAATTGAAGTATCATCCGCGGCTTATCGAATCGACCATCAACAGTTTCATCCGTTCACAAAATCAAACCGAACCACAGCACCAAATCCCACTAGATCAGAATTGTCTTGCCGTTCAAAGATCAGAGGTCGGCCGACGCTTTACGAAAAGATCTCAGCGAACTCAGCAAGAAAATTGGAAGTAATTTGCGCCCAGTGTTTACCAGTAGAAAAATCATTGACGACATCAAAGGTGTGGAGGCCAAACCTCCCCTAATTAACCAACGTTGCGTTGTCTACAAATTTTCATGTGATCTGTGTGAGACAGATTATGTCGCATACACATCCCGACACCTCTTTCAACGCATCGCCGAACATGAACATTCTTCTATTGGTAAACACTTGAAAGAAGAACACAGACTGCAACCAACTAATCTACAAGACCAATTTACAGTTCTAAAGAAATGCCGCACAAAGTTTGACTGTCTAGTCTACGAGATGCTGTTCATCGGGAACCGGCATAAAACCAAAACTTAACACGCAATCGGATTCAATTCGCGCGAAACATTTTTACATAACAATTGAATATTTTAATACCCTTTTCAATTCCTCACATATTTTCATTCTACTACTACTACTACTACTACTACTACTACTACTACTACTACTACTACTACTACTACTACTATATATCAATTCAGTCTATCATGTACTTCGAACTCTATAATGATGACATGCAGTCATCGAAAAGTCGTTCTATTTTTATATCGCTTATATTTATTCTAAAGCGCTTCACGGAACATTATTATTATTATTATTATTATTATTATTATTATTATTATTATTATTATTATTATTATTAGTAGTAGTAGTAGTAGTAGTAATAGTAGTAGTAGTAGTAGTAGTAGTAGTAGTAGTAGTAGTAGTAGTAGTAGTAGTAGTAGTAGTAGTAGTAGTAGTAGTAGTAGTAGTAGTAGTAGTAGTAGTAGTATCATTATTATTATTATTATCTTTAAACACGGCTATCGCAATTTCAGGTCTTTCAGCTTTAAGTAAAAACTTATTCGTGCTTATTTATTCCATATAAAGCGCCTTCACATGACATCACGGCGGACATGTTAGTGTTCCAAACTGAAAGAAATGGCGGCCATGATGTTGTACCGAGCTAATCCTCCGATTTTGATTCAATTACTTTCAGAAAGCCAATATGGCTGCTGGTCACTTGAGTGAAAGCGCTCTATTGCACTCGAAATCATCTGATTACCTATTCTTATATGAAAATTGGTTGCAAAATGATCTATCTACATGGAATTTTGGTTGAAAACTAGCCATTTTCATAACTGATAGAATAACTGAATAGATAAATGTCTTGAGCCAGACTATTTTAATTTAAAAAGTAGCCACTCAGTTGATTTTGTCTAGGCCCACAGCACAAATCAGGCTACTTTCTTAAGCTCAGGAGATTTCTGACGAACGAAGGACTTCACCCAGGCTTTTTTTCAGAAGCAGGAAGGCTTTCGACTGGAGCGGAAGTCGGAAGTTGACTGAGGACCCTCGTAGATAATGATGTTTTTGCAAGACCTATACGCTCTCCAGATAAAGATGAACTGCGGTATAACATTTCTTTCATCTTCTGTCGGAATCTCTGGCTGAACAGAGCATATACCAAAGGATTGACAGCTGAATTAAACATCATCAAAGTGTGAGCAATGAAAATCCCATCACTGATTTTTTTCTTCACAGTGAGGTGCAATATTATGTCTGTGATCCAAGAGATCTCAAACATGGCGGTACAGATCAAAACCATCAAGGTAACCCTCTTTCTTACTTTCAACACACCCTGTTCAAAGAAAAAAAGGATGAAAATGAAATATTATGTTAGAAAATAACATGTCCTCTCTTTTATGCCCTGTATTTTTATGGCCAAGTGGTACTGGGTAATGGAAGGAAAGAATGGTAACTACGGCATCCCCCTCTGAGGTCGTGCGTAGGTCATGTGACCTAAAAGTCCATTTGCTCGACACTCGCTTCGATTGATTGCGGTGAAAAGGTTTCTTTCAACTGCCGCCTCCTCCCCGTGTCTCATCCTCTGCGGCTTATACTTCCATTTGTTCCTGTATGCGTTTTTCATGAGCCGCACCTATAATTTACTGGGCAAATTAATTGTATAAGAATTAAATGATGGATTTTATTATTCAAAAATAGCGGCTATGGACCACAGTTTGTCGACATCCATATTAGGCCATTTGCATTGTTGTTTTGTTGCCCAGTAAACAGAGCTCATGCAGTGCAGCACAAAATTGGGGGCCCAACTGTTAAGACAGGAAGAGAGAGGATAAATGATGCTTTTAGTTAATAGAAATTGTGATCAGTCGTTACAAAATTCAAAAGTAGTATCGAATTTAGTCATTACTCTTTTAATTACTCGATGGGCTGCCGCAGGCCATAGAGGTCTAAAATGAGCTTGTTTTTTTTTTTTTTTTTTCATGGGAAACGCCGCAGAATGCATCGATTGCCGTCGAATGCGAAGAAGTGCGAATGAGAAGTGGGTAATTAGTGTTGTTAGTGGAAATGTTGCAAGAGTAGTTTTTATTAAAACTAGACCCTCCGTGAGGGTACACTGGGTTGCCTGTGGTACGTGAACCGTTCCAGACAATTTTTTTTTAAAGTTGGGGGGTCATTAAGATCATTTAAGGGGTCACCCAGAAGTCATACCAGCAGAGGCCCTTTGGCTCACAGGTCCTCACACGTTCGTACGACGAAACAGATCTGTCCTTGCGTAATATGTAGCTCTAACAGTGCACGATTGTTTTGGTATTGTCTATCATTGTAGTGCCATGGTAGAAGTCTTGGGTAAATAGCCTGAGAAGACATGTGGTTACTAGCAAATTACTGAACCCAGAAAGATTGAAGAAAATAAATGGGAAGTGAGAGACATTGGCTTCTGGGCTGACATGTTGATAAACTTCTTTTCACCACAAGTTTAAGCGTGCCCTCTGAGCATCTGACAGCTTTGTAATTACTAAAGTTTACTAAAGTTAATCCCTGTCCGGCGGGCTTAGTGTCTGGATGGGTGACCAAAAACATATACCCCTTCGTAAAACAGAAGCATTGGACCGAAAATACTATTAACGCTACCAAGTGCAAACTCAGCAAGGTACAGATTTTGTTAGCTTGCTTTATGCAAAAACAAATATTGATGCAAAAGTAAATAAATATTGATACACAGTTCTTAGAAAGAGCAGAAGGAAGTTTCCAGGACGGTCGCTCGAGAATAACATATTTACGACATGAAAACAACATTAATTTTGAAACGTGAATATAGAATATAAACAGTTACGATCAGCGACAAACATTTTGGGAGTCTTTTGCTACGTTCAATTTTGTTTTATTACGTTTTGGCTGCACAAATAAATCGCAAAATTGAAAGTGACATCGCCGGAATTCAGCGGGCGCCGTGATTACTAGTAAGTTACCGCGGCATGTTTACTTGCCAAACAGTGAAGCATCTGTGTCAAATGATGGCAAGATATCGCGTTTTCGTGAGTTTCTTTTTCTGTCAAGTTTTATAAAGTTTGACAATAAATGAGCGAATTCAAAACAAAGATCACAATCGACCACCATTGTTTCTGCAAAGTCAAAATTTTACTCTCCAAGACGAGGTTATTTATCACCAGGTAATTCCATCATTTTGGAAATAGCAGCTACTTTATTATTCACCGGCGTCACAATTTTTTGCTGATTTTGGGGCTCATTTTGTTGAAACTCAAGCACGCTTCCAACAGACCTGTTTATTTTCATGAAACCTTTCCTGCTTACAGAGCAATACTTAAATTATCCTCCCGTATCACGTTTCAACCTTAAGCTCGAAAATTCAATACACAACATGATATTATAATTCACAAAGGCAGAAAATATCACAGAATCCTTTTCCACCGAAACATTTTATTGAAACAAACAACATAAGATGCACTAAAACGCCATTCGCGTTGCAATGACTTTCCACACCATTGCTGGTTAACAAGGCAGAATGTATATTTATATTTAATTAAGTTAGCACAACGGAAAAACGCTAACCTCATTTTGACACGAAAATGCTTTACTATTGCCATAAAAACTATCCAGTTAAGCTCGCATATTATAAAACATGATGAATTCATAAAGGCCACCTTTTCCAGCGAACAATTTTTTGAAACAAACAACATATTTGCTCTTAGAGGCGAAAACCTCTTCCTATTTCATTGCGTGCGTGAAGACAAGAAACTCAATCGTGTCAAATTACCATGTACTTCAGGTTCAAACCCTTTCCTGAAGAACCTTTTCCTTGAATAACAAGAAAATGCTTTACTATTGCCATAAAAACTATCCAGCACACATATCATAAAACATGATGACTTCATAAAGGCCACCTTTTCCAGCGAACAATTTTTTGAAACAAACAACATATTTGCTATTAGAGGCAAAAACCCCTTCCTATTTCATTACGTGCGTGAAGAGAAAAAACTCAATCGTGTCAAATATGCGCAATATTACAACAAACTAAAATTTTAGGATCAAACCGTTTCCATGAAGAACCTTTTCCTTGAATAATGAAGCACAAAATAGACGACAAGCTTTCTTTCAAATAATTCTTAGCTGTCACATTTCCAATTTTTTTTTTTACCTGAAGACTGTACAGAGTTGATCACAGATCCACTTAGGGTGTTCGATTCGTTCTCTATCTTTGTTGAACCCATAAGTTACCAGAGAATTTTCCATTTGGTTTCAGTGTTCTACATAACAGCACACTTGGCAAAATCTTAGAAATGCAGCTCACTTTGATTTCGGCTCGACGGGCGACAGATTGTTGTCGAAGTCCATTACTCGTCGCTTTTAAGATTCCACCGCCTGTCTTGTTCAGTATCCAAATGACTTGCCATTATTGAGCTTCATAAAGGTATATTTTGTTCAAAGATCCACTAAAACGCCACTCGCGTTACATGGCTTTCGACGCCATTGCCGGTTAAGTTTATCATTCTACTGTGTCCACCAGACAAATCTACGCATTTCCACTACCCTCTCTATCCTAAGAAAATACGAGCAGAAGGCTCTATGCACAAAGATACCACTTAGCAGGGGAGTGACAGGCAAGACTTTTACCGACACGGAAAAAAAATAATAAAAAAAATAAGAAAACAAACAAATCCCACCCACTTTCAGTCTGGGATTGCCATACTGGCAACCCAGTAAATATCTGCAAAGCTACAAAATGGCAAATTTGAATATGACATAACAAACAAAGGTCGTACCGAAAAAGTATGAGCTGACTTTTTGCGAGAAGACGCTCCAGATGACATGTTGGAATTAGGTAAAGCGGGTTACTTTTAAAGCTAAAGAAACAACAACATAAGGAGATGCATGGTGATTTCTTTACTTCATCCCATTGTGTGGTTGCCATTGAGTGGTTGGTATGCTTGCAAGTGTAATTTTAGTTAGCGCGTGGATTTTTTACGGGATGTCTTGTGCTCCACTGAACGGCTGCTAAAACGGCTCGATCGACTCCTGTCCAGTTGAATTTCGTGATTGTGATATGCTAGCGAAAGCTATGGAATTTAATGAAAATAAGCACAAAGATTCTGTGGTGCAATAAGGGCAAAAAAGAACATCAGATCTCGTTATAAGAAGTTCATTTATTAGTAATAGTAATAGGACTGAGTGGAGTACAATTCAGAAAGTAATCTGGAGAGTAATTTTAAAATCGGCCGAGCGCGCAGCGCCAGGTCGATTTGAAATTAAGAGCTCGATTACCCCTGAATTTTACGACACGAAGTCCTATTACTGATTAATCGTAGTTTTTTCAAAATGTTTCACTACATTTTCATTGGCCTTTAACGGTCCAATTTTATCTGACTGTTTACAAGCTGGTTGTAATCGGACAGACTAAATCAGGCAGTTAGTGTACTTCAATACCCAGATTAGGAAGCAAATTGAGGCACCTTAGAACCAATCAGATTCGAGAATTTTCTTATAGTTACGATTATACACGTAATCGCGTTAAACGAGGTACGTCCATAAACGAACGCAGCTACAAAAATTACAAATTTATTCACAAACTGTTCAACCTTTGAGCAATGTTAACAAAAAATTGCCAAAATTGCTTAAAGTAGAGGGATATGACAAATTTAACACAATCTGCAAATAGACCATTTTACATTTCTGTGCTCAGTTACCAGGCCTTTGAATAAAAGCGAGGTTGGAGTTTACCTTGCTTTGATACAAACCTCACTGCTTTTCTCATGTAAACCATGCTGTTCTCATATGCATATATTTATATTTGCATACGAAACTCTCGGCAGTGAGGTTTGGATCAAAGCAAGGTCAACTCCAGCCTTGCTTTTTTTCAAAAGCCTGGTAACTAAGCACAGAACTTTAAAATGGTCTATTAAAGACATTTTCAAAAAATGAGACAAATTTTCGATACACACTGGAAGCAGACGGAGATCAATGCAGGGTGAACAAAAACGACAGATTTCACAAAAAAAATGCAAATTTTAAAAACATTGCAAAAATACAAAAAAATTGCAGACCGAAATCTGAAAACTGCAAATTCAGATAAAATTACAAAATTTGGCAAAAGAAAAAGTTACCAGCTACCTTACAAAAATAGACACAAGGGCCAAGGTGGGCCCAACAAGAAGGACAAATGTAAAACCCCGTGCAAACGGGTGCAACATTGTTGTTTTGTACACCCTGTTGCATGTTTTTGCCTGTTTCTGGGAGTTGTCGCACGAAGTTTGAGACTGATAAAATGTTTGAGCCGTGATCTCCGAAGAGTAGCGCAACAATATTAGAAACATTTGTTTGAACATTGCTGGGGCAAGGCACTCGCATCAAATGTGTTGCAATGAGTTTATATTCCTTGACTTACAATCCCGAAAAGGAAATCAGCTATCACCTGGTAAAGATAATGAAGGATGAACGTTAGCTGTATTCAAGTTTTTATCAGTCAGTGGGGCAATTCTTTTTTTAATGCTGACTGAATTGCCAATTGTGTTAAATGCGGTTGACAGAACGTACAAACCTAATTTAATGAGAGCTATTATGGTAGTATTTATCGTGATGCTGTAATTGAAGGACATGGATTTTGTATGTCTTTTAACAGACCTTTTGAATGCCTGACTATAAATTGCACTTCTGTTGGTTTCTATAGTGTTGGTGTTTGGTGGCCAACTCGAAAGCAGTCGCTAGTTGCTACTTTGGTTACCAAACACCTTGAATGTAGTATTAGCTCCGTTTGTATTTTATTCAATTAAGTAATGAAGAGAATCTGTTATTGTTTTCATTTGCACTTGTGAACTTACATTGTAAACAGCGTGAAATAAATTGAATTCAGTAATGTAGTCTTTAAAATATTTGGTTCTCATACCAGGGATGTGTATGGTTATTGCGACCCACAAAGCGCTTTTTCTGTTGGAGGTAATCATTAGGAACAGTTGACTTACTCCAATATTCTCAGATGATCTATAATGAGGGTGTATACAAAATCTGGGGGTAAGCCATGGCCCACCATATAACCCAAAAAAAGAAAAAGAAAAACTCACTAGGTGACAAATTGCAAAAGGTAGAAAGATGTCATGAACAAAAACAACTATCAACGTTGTAGTGAAAGATCTTCCGCAACAAAGAGACTTTGAAGAATATGCATACAACATTTGTTTGCCTCAATCAGCATTTGAAATCCTGGGTGTTTTTGAAGTACAGAGGAGCACCGAATATTTTAAAATTGTATAAAACTTTGTTTCGAGTTCTTTTGTTTCAGCATGGCGCAGAATGGCCGGACATCATTAATATTCACACCTCATTAAGCATGAATTAGTATACGAGTGACGCGATGAAGCGCGAAATTTGAAAGCGGACAATCAACATTTTAAAGGAAATGGCGTCAAAATGGGCGAACAGCTAACTTTCATCTTCGCTTTAAATTGCTCTAGGTTGAAGAAGTCCCTACTTGTAGGCTGCAAAATGCAGACGAAAGTACACTTATTTAATCGAGACGCTCAGGAGATAGAAATTTGAGTCAAAATGTGAATGATTTTAGAGCCATTTTATATGAGAACTGAAAAATGCTTGTTTTCTATCTTAAATTTCTAGTTTCTGGTCCAACTTTTTATGAACTTGTAACCTGCAAAAGTTTCTTTTTAAAGTAAATTCGGGTATCAAGCTGAAATGTCAAGAATAGCGGAAAGGGATCTACTTGGAATTTACGAGATACTCCGTTCTTTTCTCTCTTTGACGCTTAGCGACTATTCGCTCGACAATGTAGTCGTCGGGCAGGACAATGACTCGCTTGACTCTTCGTTTTTTAACTTTCGGCAACTGAATTTCGTTTAGTTGTTTGAATTTCCCGGCTTCCGGACGGCAGCGCTTTTCCATGATGTTAAGATGTGAGAAATGATGACTATTCAATTGTGAGTGGTTTTTATATCTGTTTTTTATCAGTAGTCATGACAACTGGATTACATAGTAAAAGCTTCTAAAAGTGCCGCAAGCATTTCTGATTACGTGTAACAGTCGCTAAAATCGCCTGAACGACTGTCGCTGATGACATCTTTTAAACTTGCATGTTGATTTATGTTTGATCTGTGAGCTATTATTAAGTAATTACGATTTTAAGCAACTTTCAAACGTGAGCGGGAGAACTCGCTAAAGTATTGACAACTCGATGACACAATAGAAGCTTCTAAAAGCGCCGCAAGCATAACAGTCGCTAAAATCGCCTGAGCAACTGTCACTGATGACACAATTTAAGCTACCATGTTGATTCATGATTGATCTGCGAGCTATTATTAAGTAATATCACGATCTTCAGCAATTTCCAAACATGAGCTGGAGAGTTGGCGAGTGCATTTACTGCGAGTATCGCGCGAATGATTGATCAGTTCTGGATAAAACAGAATGAATCAAAGAATGGAACAAAGACAGAAATTGTGCGTGAAATTCGAAAACAACTAAAACTGGCCGCCTCTGGTCATTGAAGTCTTGTGAGAGGACAAGATTGCTTCCCGCAGGAAGGCTTACAATTTTGTTGAAACTGCTGATAACATTAGTTCTTAAGCCCACAAAACCGATTCGTGGAAATACTACCGGTATTCAATCAAGATTTAGCGCAGCTGCTCGGCGGCAATGAGATACAGGGTTAACTACCAAATTATGATCGTAAAAGTAAACCTTCGGGATTGCTCGGAACTCTATTGTCTGTTGACTGCTTTGTACAGTTGATGGACGGTTCAGTCCCTCGGGTATTCGCAACTGCAAGAAATCATGGTTACATTTGCATTTCTAAGAGATAAACCGCAACCAATTAGAGTTCATCGAGAATCCACATGGGAGCTGTAGTGAGACAAAATTAATTTATGCCTGCAAGTAAGTATATGTCCTTAAAACAAAAGCCATTCCGCGCCATGGTTTTTGTGACGTCATCACACTGTCTCAAGACTGTTCAGTCCTTTATTTTTCTGTTTTTTTCGAGCTCTTATGCTTCTGTCAAATTGCTGCCATCAGTGGTGAGGGAATTCTTGGAAAGCGCAAAATTTACCGAGGGGATAGGGAGTGGGGATCACTTCCTCCAAATCTACTCACCTTGGTAAATTAGCCCCCCACTCCCTCGCAGATTGCCAAGCCATTACAACCAAAGATGGTGCCAGTTTCACGGAAAAGAACGATATTGGATGAGTCATAGAATAATAGAGAACTGTGAATAGCCTCCACTGTCTCACGGTGAAATGACATATGAAGTGAATCATATATTGAACTGCGGATATGAAATCAAGTGAAGTAATGATCCTCGCAATTATAAACGCAACTTTAGCAATTGCGTAGTGAAGCCTGCTGGCATATCCGCAGTTCAATATATGAATCAATTCATATATCATTTCATCGTTGATTCATTCATCATGGAAACATTAAAACCCACAAATGACCAGCTCCTAACGTCAGTGGCGTTATACCTCAAATGGTTAGGAGCGTCGCACCGGTATCGCGAGGTCACGAGTTTAAACCTCGTTGAAGTCCTGAATTTCGCTGGCTTTGCTACGCAATTGCAAAAGTTGCGTTCATAACAACTGCGAGGATCATAGCTTCACTGACTGTCTCCTGTACTTGCAAGAAGAGCCCCCAAATCCCGAACTTGGATCGACTGCACTGCGTGGTGGTATTGACAAGTATTGTCAGTGCTATGCAATCTTCTCCTACATTAGGACTTAAAAGTCCTTCAAAAGCTACACCCCCTCCCTCTGCACCGGGTGTGTAGTTGCGACAAAGGTGAACTTTTTTGGCAACTGGATTTCTGCCTTGTATGCAATTAAGGAATACATGATAATGCTTATTGTCAAATATTTGTTTGCAGTGTTGGAGGAACTAAATCCAAACGAAATCGTGTTCTCAGTGTGACTTTTTCAGAGTCTTTCGTTAACGTGATTTCGTGTGTGTTCATCAGCATCAGCCTTCAAGTCCTTTCAGCCCCTTTAGTTTTTCTCCCTGTAATATTGATTAACTGAAAGGGCGTTGCATTAGTTGGGGTAACGGCAGGATTCGCTAGGCGTCCTCGACGGATAGTGGTGTGAAGAGGTTCACTTGAAGTTTCTGCTGTGAATTCTCCGGGACTTTTGTCACTTGCAAGCACATCTACAATAGTTGCTCTTGAAAGCGACTCTGTGGTCGCTATACAGATTTCATTGGATCACGTGATTTACGCCGGGGTCTGGATGAGTGCAACATGTCGTCTCCCACCAGCAATTGTATTAACGCCAAATGTGGTTAAATTAGTAGATCCGTAGAAAAAAAAAAAAAAAGGATCACAAGGTAAGGTGCAAACGGGACCTGGAGTCCCATGCAAGTCACCTCCCACCTAAATCGGTAAAAATCTTAAGAAATGCATATTAAACTATTCTGGTATCCACAATTGCGTGCAATACCCCATGAGCGTGGTTTGTTGGGGTCAAAGATATTAGCTAATTCATCTTTGTACAAATTACTTATACTGTTCTCAAAAGTCTTTATGCTTAGAAAGTCGCAGGGCTGAATTAATTTACATATAAGGTTCCATAATTTAATACTGCGATTAAAGAAGGAGGACTGATAGGTGGCTGTTATACAGAAAGGCGTCTCTAAGTACTTTATATCACTTGATTGAGTTCGTCGAGTATGGCCGTGACTAACTTAATAAAGCTAATATCAATGTCAATATAGCGATACAAAGCCTTATAAAGAAATACAAAATCCTTGACCTCGCGGTCAGAGGTAAGCGGCAGCAAATCCAGATGAATCAGTCTTTCTTTGTAGGACAGTTCACCTTGCTTGATTTGTGGAATCCAGCGTGTAGCTCTTCAGTCTATGGACCCTTTAAGCTTTCTGCTTTAGAGTTGAGTGGCTGGGAGACCACACTTCAGTTAACGTCGGTCAGCATGGGATAAGTGCGACGAAGAAGACCGAGTAGCTTATTCGCTTTAGCAGAGACCATGAGAACTTGACTTTCCCACGTTAATTTACTTATTATCATGACACCGAGATCTTTCTCCTCGTTCACGTATTAAGTCAACGTGGCCAAGGTGGTAGTCATAGCGCACTGGATTTTTCTTCCGCGTCACTGTTAAGACCTTGCACTTTGATGCGTTGAAATTAATATTATTGTAATGACTCCAGGAATCTAGGCTTGTTAATGCTTGCTGCAATTTATCTGCATCCAGATACGATAAGATACTTCCATACAGCTTGGTGTCATCTGCGTAAAGGGCTGACAGAGAACCATCAGGCAGGGCACTTGGCAGGTCGTTGATAAAGATAATGAAGAGTAATGAGCCAAGCAGATTTCCTTGGGGCATTCCAGAGGTTACAGGGGCCCAACTGGAGGTGAATCCATCTACAACAACTCGTTGCTGCCTATGCTGCAGATAGTTCTTGAACCAATCAAGTAGATGTCTAACTACTCCATATCTGTCAAGCTTCTGAGGGAGGATGGCGTGGTCGACAGAGTCAAACGCTTTGGCAAAGTCCAAATACAGGATGTCTGGTGAACACTTACTTCTACTTTCCCCGGCTTAAATTTGGAAAGGAGTTCTCAAGAGGATTTTCACGAAAGGCCTTGGCGATAACATGGGAAAACAGCTTGCCTTTAGCTTGTACCCGAGGCACTCTTTATCAGAGGCAACAGAGGTTAACAAAATGGCTCTGAGGATCTTAACCCATCTCGAACTGACTCCTTCTCTACAAGTTGCGTTGCTTTTACTGAAACTGCTTCCAAGTCCTTTTCTGTGAAAACTCCTTTCAGTACATTTTTACCAGTACATGTTTGCACACACAGCACACCATTTCTGAGTTTCTCAGAAGCCTCGTCACATCTGGTTACCCAGTGTTACAAACACTTGATTGAAGTCTAGTACAGTCAGTTTCAGTTGCGTCTTCAAGGGCTCCAACATCAAAAATCTTTTGAGAAACGGATTTACTATAGTTATTATTCCCAGCGAGTGATGCAACATCATTTTTAGAAGAGGCTTAGTTGCAAGGACACCTACATCACTGGGTATTTCAAGATTGTCCAGCGCTTCCAAACCTGAAGGCCGAGGGGGATCATGTCGATACTTGTATGCACTTTTTTCTACTTGACAACAATCGGTTTGTCTGCAAAGGCACCCTTTTCTGGGTTATCAAAAAGTCAGACTAAGTATTTACATAGTCACTAAATACGGGTCGAACCGTGTTAAGACTGTTAAGCCCAAGAAATTCTCTTCTTACGTCGTTTCGTTGCTTGTTGACTAAATCCCTTCCGCCTTCGACGAAGGAACTCATATCGGAGGGAAGAAAATCTTGCCACCTTTTAAGCAAAGCGTTTCCGGACTCTGGCACACTATTTGTTAGCACTTGGTCTTCAAAACAGTTTCCTCTCGACGCCTTAACATGCGTCTAGATATCCTCCGACCTCTGTAGAACCGATAATAACTGAAAAGATTTGGTGGTTTGCCAGTTTCAGCCAACTCTAGAGCGTCCCACTTTAATGCTAACTTCTCAAGGCTGTCTTGGTAAGCTTCCTCTGTTCTGGCAAAGGCGTCACCGACAATTGCATTTGTAAGAGACTGCGAAAAGCGTAGCTTGTGACACTTTTCCTTTGACAGTGAAAGGTTACATCATACATCATCAGAAGTGATTATTTTCAGTTACTGATAAATTTAAATTCAAATATACCCCTGAAACCGACTGGGAACTAACGAATTTGATTGACAACTAACGAATCTAAACGAAAAGAAATACGATAGTAATGACATAAAGTTTCTTACTACAAACTGTGTTATCTTTATCTTTATTATTAGTGTATTTCTTGTCGTTTAAATTCGTTATTTGTCAATCAAACTCGTTAGTACCCAGTCGGTTTCAGGGGTATATTTGAATTAACTGTAGGTAAATGATAATCACTTGTGATGATCTATACGAAACGTTAAGTTTACAAAACGTTATGCAGTTAAAGCAAATGTTTGTAACCGCTGTTTCTGTTTTATTCTTTAATGGCCCAAGTCAAATAATCTGTATGAATTTAAGGTAGGTTGATTTATTCTTTAGCATGCA
>OX421451.1:29829660-29839660 GCA_949126865.1 Montipora capitata
GGACTATCGTACTGCTTCGGATCAGTTTTTTTGTCAGGCCCATAATCGAAGGAAAACGTTAGTCAAGCAAATTTTTCTCTCTCTTTTCAAGCCCGCCAAACCGCCATTGTGCGAATTTAAAGACTTTTTTGGTCGCGAGTTTCCTTCGCATGCGTGAGGTTTCCTTGCTCGAGGGACTGCTTATGGTAAAGAGACTTTTCAGAGAAAGAACCATAAGTAGAATTCGAACTCGGTATCTCCTCATTCAGATACGCTCGCAATGACCACTAGATCTCGAAAGGCTACGTAATAAACTAGTGGGGAAATGTTTATTGAAGAAACGTGTGCGTTACCGCAAACAAATTTTTCTGTTTTCGTTGCACGCAATATCCGGTTATCGTACGACTCAGTAATATTCAGTAATGTTCTCCCGGTATCGTTAAGAAGAAACATTAAATATTTTTTTTAAATACCATCGTAGAAACAAAAGCACCTGTCACTGGTTTTGATTGGAATCAATGCCGTTAACAACTGTTTTAGTTACAAACAACTATTCTTCCATCGCATTTAATCCTTTGGGTATGTCGCGAAATGTGGACTTTGTACTTTGGGGTTGAACTGGACATTGACCAAAATAGTGCGACTAAAGCCTACGTCCGCGTTACTCGCGGCTGGCAGCTTCGCCCCTCACATATCACGTTTTCTGGGCAGATTTTCGAGCAAAAGAGAGACTGCCAGTTTATTTTTTATTTCGTTTCTCGTGATAGTTTCACTGTCACGCAAAAAAAAAAAAGAAAACAGAAAAAAAGTTCGAAATCGTCTAATGAAAAAGACTAAGAACTTGGAATGTTGTTGGGAACAAATCTTTTAACGACCTCTCCAATTCTCAGGTCTGTACGGTACATCGTTTCTGGTTTCTGAATTATTTGTAGAAGCATTTTACGCAATTGTATAGAGTTTTGCATAGAGAGGCCATGTGGTCCACCAATATGGCGACCGGCAATCAACGAAAACATGAAAGCGCTTACTTTTCGCGCATGAGATAAAACGTATGTATATGAACACATCTCCTAATGTACTTGGTTCAAACTGCTGAGATTCATAGGGGTGTTTTTTTCCCCAACCAAAATAGCTTTGTATCATGATGTCACGGAAGGTGGCAATTCGGAAATTCAAAATGCTGTCTTTGCAAAACGAAAGACGTCACGGAAATGAAAACTTGAAAAACGACTTATTTTTCGGTTATCGTCAATCTCCTTTAAACAAAAAATCACCTAGCGATTTTGATTTTAGAATATGATGACGTCACTGTGAACACCCATCTATTGTTTTTTTTTTTTTCTTCTCTCGAGAGGTCCAGTGGGGGTCCAAGTTTTGTAGACTTTGTACCGTCCCCGTCTTTGTTGTGTTTTTTCGCATGTCACGTGATTTTGATGGTTCACACGAAATGTTAAAATGGCGGCCAGTCTGTAGTCATATCTTCCAAATTGCACGTTTTTTCTCTCGCTTTATCGAAGATCGAACAACTATGTATTCAAAGTTTGTCAAAAAGTGTATTCCCGAGTTATGCCGTGCGTCAACTGTTCAGTTTATGACTGCGGTTCATGTAGAAGAACCAAAGGAATCGGAATTTTCAAGGTGCCCTTGGCAAAGGATGACGCACACAAGAGATCGCGCGACCAGTGGCTCGGAGAGATCGGGAAAACCAGGGAGAAGAAGACAGAAGAAGAAGAAGACAGATCAATGATGACAAGTTCTACACTTGCGAGAAGCATTTCGACCCCGAGGATATTGAAATATGTAAGTATCGCTTTATGAATTCTCCCACAATTACTTAAACCCTCGCAACGTCTTCACACATTCTTAAAACCATAGTTTACGAAATGGTGGATCATTGAAGTAAGCTCTCCTTCATTTGCTTAAAAAAAAAAAAACTTAATTTATGAATAACTATTTCGTTTTCCCTTTGTTACAGTCCACTCCAGAATGTCTAAAATCGTCTCAAAATCGTCTCCCCATACGAAAAGTTCGTCTGCGCTGTCCGCCATATTGTTTTCGCGTGTGCACCTTCGCGATCACGTGACTGGTACCTTCAACCTAAAAGCCCGTTCTTTTGTTTAACCTTTTGAAGTTCGCCGGCTTTCATAACCAGTCTCCCTCCACTAACTATGATTCCACCCACGAACCGTCGTTCAATGACCACAAGCATAATTGAACATCTCCCTTCCCCTCGGCAGCAATTCTAGCATTTCGGTAAACTAGTAATAGCCAAAGCAACAACGATATCAAATTCGTTGGTTCAATAGTTTCTTTAACTTCCGGAGTACATATTCATGTCATACCTGTTGATTTGTTACTTCATTGTCTCCGCGGGGCTTGAACCACAAAGTGTACACAACATTGGAATACAACCCAACAATCAGTAGGAGGAAAATGAAGACGGAAGTCAGCGAAATTGATTGATATGCCACTTTCAGATTTTCATTTGCCCAGTAATGGTCGCAGGACCTCACAGCTAACTCTTTTCCAAAAGCTTGGAGAATGAACCCACGCATGGTCAAAATCACTGCGAAAATCCAAGTACATGGAATAATTACCTACAAATAAATAAATAAATAAATAAATAAATAAAAATGTGAAACTCGTAATATTTACGTGACCGAGCATCCCACGTGCAAAATTGCTTAAATGCGTCATCAGGGCATAATCGTACTTATACATTTTGTTTTTTCCAAGTTGGCAGGAGTTTTGGAGAGGTCGAGGTCTTACTGAATCACAGCCGCCCCACCAAGCTCAGAGTGAGGGAAAGCCAACATGGCCGACAAAAAGATATAAGGATTTGAATGGGAATCCCGATAAAAGGCTTAACAAGTTTAGCCAAGTCAAGTCAATCTTTTTTTATACCCGGGAAACTCCTCAGTATTTATAGAACATTATAAAAAATATATACTATCTAGAAATCTACACTCTAGTATAATTTAAAAGTTAAACCTAAGTACATATATCATAATTCTAATCTACAAGTCACAATTTATAATTTAAAATGTGAAAAAGTAGAAATTATCTAAACTGCTTTCCAGAAGTGCAGTGTGTGTTATAATGATAATTATAGCTACAAGAAGCCACTGCATCCTGAACGAAATGCATTCAGAGTACTTGCTAGCCGCAATTCGACAGACAGGCTATTTCAAAGCACCGAGCCGCTATAACCAAAACTGCTTTAGAGATAATTAGTGCGCGTCTTTGGAACAACCAGTTTGCACTCGGATTCTCTCAAGGAATAGGTATTCAAAACCTATTAGTATCGGTCAGTGTAAAACGCAGACTGCAGACCGGGGGTAAAATGCAGACTGAGGTTATAATTTAACTGTTGAAAAAGCCCAAACCCATTAGAAATGCTAACAGTTAAGCCTAAGTATTGTTTTAGGCCTAATTGGGCCTAAGGTTAGCATTTCTAAGGGGTTTGGGCTTTTTCAACAATAACGTTACAACCTCAGTCTGCATTTTACCCCTGGTCTGCAGTCTGCAGTCTGCGTTTTACACTGACCATATTAGTAGTCCACAAATCACTTCATGGCTAAACCATGAAGTGATTTGTGGACCACGACAGCTTTTTAGAATTTACGCTGGTTTTGGAATTTCTCAGTCCCAGCCCAATTTTTGAATAAGTACGTCGGCATCAGTGCCGTAGCTAGAAAAGGTCAAAACCCTCGCAGCACGATTTTATAGTTTTTGGAGCTTGTCTGCGAGGGTTTTGTTGCAACTGCCCCACACGACAGAGCAGTAGTAGAAATGTGCCTGAACCAACTAGTTGAAAATAGACAGCTACAGTCGATGCTGGGACAAAAGGTCGTATGCGTTTCAGGACCCCGATGCCGGATGCAATTTGTTTCGTAAATTTATTGATGTGTTCACTCCAAGACAGGTTTTGATCAATAAGTACCCAAAATGATTTAGTATGGGAAACCTGTTCAATAGGGATCCCATCAATGGATAAGGAAGGGGTTAAATGAAAAGTCATACTCTTTGTCGCCACCCGATTAACATGAACTCTGTCTTGGATTGATTAAGGGTAAATTTGCTCGTCCGCTATGAGCTATTTTTGGTTTTAACCCAATTGAACTTAAATTGACCACGTGTGACATCCGCCATGTTGGAGCCCCTCGGATGTAAATAAAGCAAGAGCTGGAAAGAGACGCAGTCATAGTTTTATGTATTTTAGTCGGTTGTGGAGCGAAAACCGGCAACAAAGATGCTAAAGGAATGTTTCGTCTTCTGTCATTAAAAATCAAGGTGAACAGATGGAGGAACTGACGACAACAAGGCCAGAGAGGTGGATTTCGGCGATCAGTCGAGGTGATACCGAATACTAAAATGTCTTACAAAGTGAACGAGTTTGTGGTCGCCACTTTGTGTCAGGTACCTTGCTAAGCATTGGGACAAGCATAATGTTGACTGGTTTCAAACGTTGAACCTTGGAAAAAAGGAATACAGAGAAAGGAATTCGAAGGTGGCGCAAGAAAGGGCTGAAAGAGCGAAAGCGCGCGGCAAGAGTGCAATAGAGCGACAGTAACTCGAAGCTGCTGCGAAACGTAAGCGTGTCAATGAAAGCGGCACAAGAATCGCTTCTCTTGATTTTTCTGAAAATACGGAGAAGTACTTCAGATCAGTGTGCTAATGCAGCAAACGTAGAGATGGAGCCTGAAGATGCCTTCTCGGACTTTGCCAGCAAAACACTTAAATCGCACCAGGGTGTAAATGTGGTATCCACATCAGGTATTAGTGCTGAAACTCAAACAGAAGCGTTTGATCATCTCTGCCGGAAATCAAGCTAACATGAATTGCCTGATGTGGATGCTGAAACCCAAACACAGGCGTTTTATTATCTGTTTAGGAAATCAAGTGATTCTAAGGCACCTGATAGGGACGCGGAAACTCAGACAGAAGGATTAGACTACCTCATTTCAATGAGAAGTGGATATCAAGCTCCAGACAAGGAGTTTTTCAAGGCAGATGAAAGAGTTCGATTTTACACAGGACTTCCGTTCTACGAAATTCTCATGGTTATGTTTGAACAGGTTGCACCTCACGTTAACGTTAATCGCCGCACTCAAACCCTTAACAAGCACCAGCACATAATTTATGGTGCCGGTGAAATATGGGGGCCAGTCAAGAGAATTTGTATTGGAATAATGGAATTAATCCTTCAATTTTAGCCCCAAAACTAATCAGCATTTAATGATATTTTGTGTATGATATATTATAATTAATTGACTCTCACGAATGCAATTTCTTGTTTGGACTATAATAACTGTAAACAAATGCTAAATATGTTTTGCCATCAAAAAAACACATAATTAAACTAATACTTTTTAGAATTATTTGACTTACTGACTTTTTAAAGAACATTCTGTAAAGCTGTAAAGTCTTATTTGACAAATGGTTATCCAAAAATTGATATTCAGAAAGAAAAAAAAAAGGAGGAATCACTGATAGATGTGATTGTTTTTGTTATTACATGTTTTTAATATGGGCGGTGCATGAATGACTGAGCATGCATGTATGTGAGCCTAGCCTTGTTGTAGACTACAGCTGAGTTTTGATAAAACTGGTCACCAATCTAATTGAGCTACCTAAGTTGCTTGTAAATCAGAAATTGAAAATCAACAAATCTCAAAGTTCTGTAAGAGTTTGACTGCATTAAGGTTTAAAAAAATCAATACAAACCCAAACCACCTTCAATTATGCAAACCAAGTGCAAAAGTTTGTAATGCTGGATGAATGAAACGCATATTCCGTTGTAAATGGTAAATTTTAACCAGGATAAGACTTCAGCTCAACTTTGTTAATTTAATTAATATCCTCTGCCCACTTTGAGATGGGTTCTGATTTTTTAGGTTAGGATGGGTACTTCGATTAAATTTCTCAAATACTAGCATCAAAATTCCAGCCCACCCCAGGCAGGGCTGTAAAATGCCCCCACATTATAATCAAGTGTTAACATTTGATTGTATCCACCGTATGCGATTATCTGAGCTGATTATCTTCTCCCCTAGGGTCACTTTTTAAGGTGCTTCAGCCCTCTGTGAGCTTCTTTATCCAAGATAATGGTTGTAAGAGATGAACAAAAAATCTTCAATACTGCATGTAACCTATAACTTTGTGCAATAATTCATTTTAGTATACACAAATTTGGCAATTTTTCAGCTCCAGAGAAAACCATTTGGTACCCACCCCATGAAAAGAGATTGGTCTTAAATCCACAAAGTATGAAGCTTAACTGTAATTTCTTGATGTGGGAGTGGGAAAACCTTCCTTAGAAGAATCATGGAAATTTTTAGGAGCTGAAAAAATGTGTAAAGAAAATTTAAAACAAGGAAATAAGCTCAAAGTGCCATTTCACAAACATGAAGCTAAATGTGGCCTCATTCTGTAAATATTTAACAATTATTCGCCTTAGGCTCAGTGATTATCGGTGAATATTCACCGATAATCACTGAGCCTGAGGCGAATAATTGTTTTAGTATAAATACACAGGTGATTATTTCAAAAAAGAGAAAAAAAAAAAACATTTCAACGCGAAATCATCTTCACTTAGAGCGGCAAAACGACTACTGGCAGGGATTTTGTCCGTCGAGGTGATTATCGGCTGATAATCCGAGATAGCGAGCCAATGAGAGCTCGCGATTTTGTATAAATACTAATAAACAATTATTGGATGAGGTTTTTGTGATATCCAGAATAATCAAGGTCGAGGTAAGGGTTATCAGCCGAAGCCAAAGGCTAAGGCTGATAACCCTTACCGAGACATTGATTATTCTGAATATCACAAAAACCGAATCTAATAATTGTTTTATTATGCATTGTACGAAAAAAAAAATTGGTCAACACAGTGAGTGGAACTGGTTATTAATTTGCAAACGATTAAACCGTATACAAACCAGCGGCACATAATTCGATTGACAAAAAATTTTAAGCATTAGACAATATGTGAAAATTTGAAAAAAAAGCTTGATGAGAAAGTAAATAGCAATAAATAAGTAACTGAAGAAAACAAACCTAGAAGTCATTTTTGCTTCTTCACTGACGGCAAGCAACACAAGGCGCGCGAACTTGACATGATTACCCTTAGAAATCAAGCACTGCGGTCATACATGACATGGTAACCCGTGACTGTATAATCTGCAGTTATGATGTCACAGGCGCTGATTTCGAAAATTCACTGTAGGCTTTCGGCCAATCACAAAAGAGTTAGAGAGTTGAATGTATAATAACAAAGGTTATTTGGATTGAAAGTTGATTAGACTAGTTCAAGACTAATAAAACAACGCGAATATCAGTCGTGCAGTAGTCTACTTGACTTTCATAAATATTTTTTAATCAATTTTGACTGATCACGATCTTCTCTGATCCAAAGCTGTGCAAGACTTATCGTCCACGGTCTTTGCAAAGGTCTTAAAACCTCAACTTCATTAATGCTAGAAGTAATGCGTGACATATTACAGTCGCGTTACCTGCGCAGTAACCGCATTGCGCACAAACAATTAGCGCGAACGTCCTTAATGGCAAAAACTAGGGAAAGAAAAATCGAAATCGAAAAAATATATATTTGCAGTTGTTATAAGGACAATGGGTACATTCAATAAAGCAAATGTCTGTAATAAAAGGAAAACCGCTTTAAGATATGCTTGTCAAAGCAAAACTGGGAAGGCTACTAAAACACCATGGACACACCGCAGAAGTCGCGTTGATCTGTGAAACCCATTTCACACACGTAACGTAACAGTACTCTATTTATCAAGCGTTCAAAAATTAACCTCCGAATAAAACTTGTTCTCGCAGGAGACTGGGCAAATAATTCAATTACGACTACTTTGTGGATGGACTTAGGGAAGCCATTGAAAATAAACCATTGATAACATCTGAGAGAATACAGTCATGTCGGGACCCAAGGAAATTGTTGTTGACAAACTAAGGTCCGGTATCCCGGTAGGGCTCAGTTTGTTATCCAGCGGTCGAAGTAACCACTTTAGTTCCAAAGGTTTTTTTTCTTTTGATCGAGTGAACAAATTACCATCTAAGGGCGCTAGTAGGGCTGCTATTGCGTTGATGGTGGGTTAAAATGAAGGTTTAATCTGTGTCAATTTCTTCTGATGTGGAATTGTAGAATTGTCACCGAGGGAAATTTTTTCAAGGAACATTTAACTCAGTTTCGTGGGCTCTCCAAAATGGAGTGTGCAGCCTTGGGAATTCATAATACGGTGGGCAACCAAGGAATGAAAAAATGCCTCAAATCGCATTGAATCTGGAAAATTACCACACAGGAAGGAAGCTACCTACAGTGGCAATAAGCTAAGGCTTTTTCTAAATTTAGAGTTTTTGTCGTATAATTACCTTCTTTAGCCTTTTTATTGGGATTCCCATACAAATTCTTTTATTTTTGTCAGCCATGTTGGCTTTCCCTCATACTGAGCATACTGAGCGACTGAATAACTGTCAGGGCAGGAATATTTGGGTAACTTTATCCCAAGATGCAAGCCTTTCCTAAAAGAGATTTCAAGAACAAAGTATGAATTGTAATATTGAAGAGACCGTCATACCTTCAAAGCACAGGTGGTAAGTTTGCCTTTGTCTCCATGTGGATGGACTACGGTATAGTAGCGTTCCTTGGCGATGATAATCATTGTAAAAACGCCAGCAGAAGCTCCAGTCCAAGCCGTCATACGCAGGAACATGCAGATTGCATTACTGGGCATCTCATCTGCAGATGTAATCTTGAGGCTTACAAGAAATTGTGGCAGAAGAAAACAAGGATAAACGATGTCTGCTACCGCCAGGTTCACAAGTAGATAATTAAAAGGAGTTCTGCAACATAAAGGGGCTTTGATCAGATCGGGATCACAGTATCAAATAGTGCTATCTTTACTTTAATACAGAGAAATACTATTTGTTTAGAGGAAAGCAACGTATAACAGCTAAAAATCGATTTGGTTCAAATGGATATCTTTTCTCGGTTGACCGTGAACGGCTAAAGAATCGGAAACGGCTAGCCATTCCCAGATGAGGGATTAATTAAATACCTTGTCGTTTGATAAGTCATTGAGACAATCCTTTTAAAATGGGAGTTAAACTTTTAGAGGGTCGTTTCATCAATTTCACTTTTTGCAGATAGTAAAATGTATTGGTTAAAAATCAGAAATTTCTCTATACCATCATCATCTTTCGTTCGGACTTTATTTCGACGTTTATTAACAACTTTATTGTTGTTTGGTAGCTGCGCTCAGCATTTAAGGTAGCTCCAAAAATTTCAAGAAAGTGTCTATTACTATCATTTACTCTACATCACTTTTTTCATGTGTCATATTAAGGCACGGCACTGTCTCCCCAAGCAGCTAGGTTTTATTATTATTTAAAACAATGAAGTGCTGAATATGGTGACCTAATAGGTTACCTTAATAAAAGCAGATCCCAACACAACCGATCTTTTGTCAGAAAATGCTTATTTCTCAAGAACCAACTCTGTGACCGCTATATTTATTGCTTAAAAGTATTTGTAATTAGCAGGCCAAATTAAAACGGCCTGCAAAGTTGATAAACGTTTTCTGGAGCGAATTCAGAGCAACCTTCGCAATTGGAAAATTTAAGGTGCTCAAATGTATAAATTAAAATCTCAGGGAGTTTTACCGTAGACTGCTGATTACGTTCCAGCAATGAAAAATGTGCGTCACCAATATATTTTCTTTTTTGGAATATAAGCATTTAAACACAAAATGTAAGGTGTTGCTAAATGGCTTTACTGTTGCTCTAGTGACCTATTACGACACCATAATGAGTGCATCTTGTTAACCAAAAATTGTCTCCTAGATGATAGAGTCTATTCTTCTAATAGTAAAGTTTCTTGAAAGCCGTGAAGAACAAATAAGCAAGTGTACCATTACTTGAAACCACATATATGGTGGTCCTGACAACGTGTACCTCATATCCCGATTCCTAATAACGACAAAAATGACGAGTAGATTTC
>OX421451.1:29844660-29849660 GCA_949126865.1 Montipora capitata
AAAACGAAAACCTCGTGTACAGGGCACCCAAGGGAAAACCTAACATTAATTATAAAATTATTAATAATTCATGATCAGGAACCAAAAGAAATGTTTCTTCAGTGAATATCTGTATATCTGATACAGATTTCTCTTCATTTGCATAAACGTTTCTTTCGATTTTCGGTGTTAAAATGTCTTGAATCACCAAAGAAATGTCTTCAAAAGTTGGGTGAGAGTGCTTAAATATTTATGATTTTAGTTTGTAACAATATACATTTTTTTATACAATGACTCGAGCTGCGACTTTGTCCCGCGTTTGGGTCTGCTGAGGTTTTTAGTAAGAGGTAATCAACCCACACTAAACAAGTTGGAATACATGCAGTCATCGTAAGCACTCTAGGCTCTGTTGTTGATACGTATACAGTGCCCTCGTTAAACAACCTTTGCCGTGTTTTGGAGCAGCTTACACTTAGCTTATTGACATTGTCCGTCTAAATTAATTTAATTTCAAGTCATTTTTAGTAGTTGCAATATTAAAGTGCTACTATGATCAAAAATTTCACTTCCCTTTTCCTTCGGATTTTGAAAGCTTGTTTTCTTGACACCTGACTGGCAAAATTTTGAGCTTCAAATTTTATCCAAAGGCTGTTTTCTTTGAGTGCAAGTTTTGGATTTCACGGTCCGTCATTACTTACGTTCCAAGACTGGCCGATTGGACCTCAGAGAATTGGGTAGAGGGCAAGATGACGTCAAAGAATTGCAGTGTGTTAACGCAACTTATTATACATGAGTTTAGAAGTCTGACAGCTCGAAACTGCAGTTTTGCATATTAATATAGGCGGATGCACACATATTGCATTTTTAAACTAGTGAGTCTTTGAGGCCATCTTATCCTCGATCTAGCTCTCTCAAGATTTTAAATTTAGTAATGGCGGACCATTAATTAGGATAATTTCACTAAAAATAAACAGGTATCTTTTTTACATGAAGGATTAAAACATCGGTCACTTGGTGTTCAGTTAACATAGTTTTGAAATACACAGAAAAATAGAATTGATTTTGGTCGTAGTAGCGGTTGTGTTCTTGTCGTAACTCAAGTCTGGTAAAGATGGCACCATCATATAAAGGGTCACGAAACGTAGGTCACAAGCTCTTTTAAAGAAGACAGGAGCCGAAGACGATTGTTCTTTAGAAGGGGCATTTGGGACAGACAAATCCGACAATGGAGGGTAGAGCATTTGAACACCACGTTTTCCCGAAGGGGTTGGAATTTGAACGATCCAATCTTCAAAGTTCAAATGCCCGAGGTTTTCCGGGGGAAGGGGGAGGGGAAGCTTCGAGTTGATCGGCGCATAAGTTTGTATCAAAAAATTTGCAAAATCCGTTGGTATGATATTTAGATCTAGATTCTACCTTTCTTCAAGAACCAAGCAAGCCTTTCACTACTCACGAATTTATCCTTACTTTACTTAATATTGTAATTCCACTTCAGTGGTCTTTTACATATGTCTCCAATTTAAATAGAATATTCTTCTTGCAAAAGCGTGCTGTGCGAGCAATAACAAATTCAGCCGAGCACATTCTCCTCCTTTATTCGCGAAATGGAATGTGTAAACTGCCGGCATCAGGTTGCAGGTTAGATTTGCAGGTCACTGTTTCACCATAGCTGAAAAAACCCAAACCTTTAGTAATGCTAACATGAGGCCTAAAAAATAATGTTTAATTGAGCCTAAAGTTAGCATTAAGGTTTGTTTCACTAATAGTAAAAAAATGACCTGCATCAAGTGACATTACGCATCATCAAATAAATTCATTTCAAATTTCTAAGTTCATGTTTTATTATCAGGATCATTTATTACCTTCGATGTTTTTTTTAATTTACTTGAAACAAGCCGCCAAGGGCACAATTATAGTACTAGAATAGCTAACAATTAGCGGCTACATTTTTGTCGCACTAGCATCAAACAATTTACTATTCTTTATCCTTATCTTAATTCTTTATCTCTTTCTGGATCAAGCACTAATTCATCTAGATGTTGCGCATATTTTAATCGAAAGATTTGATTGGTTATCTTCTCGGAAATAGATGTGTTTTGTGCATCGTCAAGGCCAAAAATACAGACAAAAACGAGAAACAAAAAGACTTCTCGAGTTTCATAACCATCTCCATGCATTAATATCTCAAAAGAGAGATCAATTGCAACAGTAAAGAAAACTGAATAGACTAGAACCAGATTAAACTTACCTCCCAATCCGTAAAATAACTGAACTCTTTGAAAAATTGCAAATGCAAGAGAAAAGCTCACCAATACCGGCAATTCGATACTATACTTTTCAGCTTCTTTTTCCGCGCTGCCACTTGATGAAATTTGAAGGGGTTGATGTGGTGAGCCGTCAACATCTAAGAGTTGAAATTATACACACCAGTAGCCTAGGAGGGTGATATAGCGGCTCTCGTAATGTATAATGTGATTGGCTTGCTACCCTAGCCAAAAACAAAAGACTAAACAATTGAAACGATGACTTAGAGTTAAAACAATATAAACTGCTTTCATCAATACCAAAAAATAGCAGGAAACGAGAGCTGCTACACTACTGGCCTAATATGCAGTTCTGTAACAATTTGCAATAATCATCGCAGTTTGTAATACCTGTCCCGCCACTTTGCAAATAAAATCGTCTCGCTTTGCAATAACTGTCTTACTTTGTAAGAACACTTGCCGCACTTTGCAATAAAATAGCTATCGCACTTTGTAATAATCTTTGTCACTGTTTGTAACAAACGCGGAAATAGGCCACAGTCTTTAAATATTGTTTTTTTTTAGTATCTTGTTCGCTATGTGCAAGGTAGACTGAAGACTATTAAACGATCAGTAATCAAAGTGGTTGAGGTTTCACTTGGCAGTTTACTTTTAACAACGACGTTTTATTTTACCACGGTAAACGCCAGCCGGATTCGATAGGCTGGCTGGATGAAAACAGATCTTAACAAAAGTAAACGAAAGGGAATCGGCATGTTTTATCACAGGTATATTTCGCGACCGATTTGTTTAATAATCGCGCACAGCTTTTAGTGTCGTGATACCTTTTAATTAATTGATCATAGAGAAGACCACAAAACCCTCACGAAGAAAGTCTGGAGATCCACGAAAATATATATTTATTTAATAAATATATGAATTCAAGTGAAGCTATGATCTTCGCAGTTATGAAGGCAATTTTTACAGTTACGTAGGGAAGCCTGAAAAATTCAGGACTTCAACGGGGTTTGAACCCGTGACCTCGCGATTCCGGTGCGACGCTCTAACCAACTGAGCTATGAAGCCACTGACCTTGGGAGCTGGTCATTTGTGGGTTCCAATGGTCCCGTTGAAGTCCTGAATTTTTCAGGCCTCTCTACGTAATTGTAAAAATTGCGTTCATAACTGGGAAGATCATAGCTTCACTTGATTTCATATCCGCAGTTCATATATGATTCATTTCATATACCATTTCATCATTGATTAATTCCTCACGGGACCATTGGAACCCACAAATGACCAGCTCCCAAGGTCAGTGGCTTCATAGCTCAGTTGGTTAGAGCGTCGCACCGGAATCGCGAGGTCACGTGTTCAAACCCCGTTGAAGTCCTGAATTTTTCAGGCTTCTCTACGTAATTGTAAAAATTGCGTTCATAACTGCGAAGATCATAGCTTCACTTGATTTCATATCCGCAGTTCATATATGATTCATTTCATATACCATTTCATCATTAAATATATGAATAAAAACAAACCCGAAGATTTTACAAGAAGTATTTCCCCAGATCAAGAATTTACCTTCATTACCTTATTTGTGTCCTCTTTGTTCCCAGTTCTCCT
The DNA here is from genome assembly GCA_949126865.1 of Montipora capitata. Taxonomy (NCBI): domain Eukaryota; kingdom Metazoa; phylum Cnidaria; class Anthozoa; order Scleractinia; family Acroporidae; genus Montipora; species Montipora capitata. The sequence goes on from OX421451.1 coordinate 29,848,503, forward strand.
CATTACAAGGAGTTAAGCGTGGAAAAGAGGTTGTGTTGTCAAAATTCATGAAAAAACGGCGGTAACAATTGTTATAAATAGAGCAGTAGTGGCCTGTACTGACATTCTTATTTAGTATTAATCCGTTCCTTTTGTTTTCAATTTATATTATTTTTGTTTGACGAGGTAATAAAACGACTACCCTACAAAACCGTGTGACTGGAAGTCTTTTCCCGAGACCCTGACTACGCGAGAAAAGATAAGAACATGAAACTGTGAAAGTTGACAGATCTGGATTCGTATATTATGACTTAAAGTCTGCTTTTTTGACAACAACAACAAAATTACCCATAAATCTACTGCTAATATGTATAAAGATATTTTTTTTCTTTTTCGAGGAAGCCCAGCATGTGTTCAAGAAGCCGTTTCCCTAACTTTCTTGTAAGCAGTTTCCAATAGGCTAGTTCTAAAACAGGGAATGGGGAATCGAGGAATGGGAACGGAAAACAAGGAACGGGGAATGGGGAACGGGGAATCTCTAAAATAGGGCCAAGCGAAACTTAAACTCAGCCATGATCACTTAACATCAACTCGGCTGAGAAAAGACAAAACATTGCCTGTAGCGAGAATATATTTTTTATGGTTTTCGAGCCATCGCGAACACATCTTTGGGATTTCAGTAATTCCCTCTTTTAGAGATTCTCCGTTCCCCATTCCCCGTTCCCTGTTCCTGTTCGTCATCTCCATTCATCGATTTCCCATTCCCTGCTTTAGAACTAGCCGTTTCCGGCGACGGCATGTCTGGGAAATGGACATGGTCTTTGTGTAGGAACCGAATTTATTATATATCTCAGATAGTACGCGCGCTGTAATTGGCTAAATGAGCGGGCCGTATTCTACTGTACGGCCCGCTGTACAGCCCGCTAAATTTAAAATTTCGACAAAACATCATCTAGCGAGTTTTTCATGTCATTTCTGTTGCATAAACTTGTACTGAAAACTGTTTGAATCTTGCAAGCAACTATTTCAAACTTAACAGCCAAGAAGATTTAGTTTTTGGGATTTTGGCACGGCATTCTTTGTGGCAGTTGAACCTTCCGCTTCACTTTGACTAGTTTCCTTGCCCGCGCGCCGGTTATAATTAACCTCAGAGATATAATAAATATCTTACTAACCTCG
>OX421451.1:29859660-29877160 GCA_949126865.1 Montipora capitata
GATAATATTGACACTTTTACTAATTTTACTACTAATATGATAAATATGCTCATGCCATGACAGGAAACAATCAATAATGAGCCCTAAATATTTAACACTATATGACTGTTCTAGGTACAGATCAGCTAATTTTAGAGGAGGATATAGATTAAAACTAATTTTTTGTCGTGGTTGAAAAACCAAGTATTTTGTCTCACTTAAATTCAGGGTTAATCTGCTTGAGCATAACCATTCATAAATAGCGGGCAATTCAGAGTTTATCCTCTGAAGCAATACATCTAGGTCTTTCCCAGTTGCAGTTAAAGAAGTATCATCCGCAAATAGTCTTAGGGAAAAATAGTTGGTTGCTTTTTCAAAATCATTTATATAAATTAAAAAAAGAAAAGGGCCTAAGATCGATCCTTGAGGTACTCCAGAGTTTACTAAAAGAAAGTTAGACTCCACACCATTGACAAAAACTTTCTGCTTCCTGTTGCTTAGGCAAGACCTAAACCACTGATTTGCATTACCTCGTATACCATATAGGTCTAGTTTGGATAACAAAATATAATGGTTTACTGTGTCAAATGCCTTGCTTAGGTCTAGAAAGAGCGATACAGCATACTTTTCTTCATCAAGGGCTTTCGTTATCTCATCTATTAAATCTACCAAGCAGTCAATTGTATTGTATCCAGATCGAAAGCCGTACTGATTAGGTACTAAGATATTCTCAGTCAGGCAATAGAATATCAGTTGATTGAGAATGCACCTCTCAAAAATTTTACTTAATGCACAGAGAACTGATATGGGTCGGTAGTTACCGCATGAAGAACGAGGGCCTTGTTTGAAAATCGGGATAACCTTGGCAATTTTTAAACTATCTGGAAATATACCTTGTTTAAGTGTTAAGTTTATTATGTATGTCACTGGTCTAAATATTTCAAGTGCAGCAGAGGATAATAACAAAGGGTGAATCTTGTCATAACCAAACGATTTTTTACAATCGATGCTCTCTAAAAGTAAGAAGACCTCCACTTCACTTACCTTAGTAAAGCGAAAAATGCATTTTTTTCCCCTTTAAAAAGGACGCGAAATGGCGGTCTGCTTTAGGCAAGCTAGATGCAAGTTCAGTTGGAGCATTGCAGAAGTACTTGTTGATAGCATTTGATATAGAAGCTGGTTGGTGGAGATTTTTATCGTTAACTTGTAAATTATCAATAATGGAAGATGGCCGCTTTTTATTTATTATTAGGTTAATGTTATCCCACATTTTCTTACTGTTTGTAGAGTCTTTAAGTACGCGATCATAGTATATTGTACGGTATAACTTATTGATAGTAACGATTTTGTTACGGTACATTTTATATCTATTATAATAATAACTGTTGCGGGTAGTCAACCAATTTTTATACAGCTGATTACGAACTTTAATCGATTGTTTTAATCCTTTACTTATCCAGGGTTTGTTTGACTTACCTTTAATCTTAATTGATTTAATTGGTGCATGTTTATTGCTAATCCTGTTAAAAGTGTGTAGAAATCTAGTTAAGCTTTCATTCGCATCACTACTATTATAAACAGACTTCCATTTTTCGTTCCTTAATTCGTCACGGAAAGCAATCTCATCATATCTTTTAAAGTCTCTAATTTCAATGCTATCGGGAAAGGGGCTTAGTAAAGGATCGTATGAAAGGCTAAAAACAGGCAAATGATCAGCTATTTAGACTGCAATACTACCACTTGAGTACACAAAATTGGAGTGAATATGATCAACACAACTTATTGTCGTCTCTGTTATTAGAGTTGCTTCAAATATCAAGGGATTAAAGCCTTCAGAATGGACCAGATTAAGGTATTCTTTTGCTATTGTGCTCTTAACAAGTGTATTGATATTAAAATCACCTAAGATCAAACATTTCCGCTTAGACAAAAAAATTGTATGCAAAACTTGCTCAAATTCGTCAAGAAATTCACGTTGGGACCTATTAGGTGGGTTGTAAATGACACCTATGAGCAAGTCTTGTGTGTCAACCCATATATTTTCAATATTTTCAACATCACTTTCTTTGCCATAGGTTTCAATTTTAGGAAAGTAACGGAATTTATGAATCTTCATACGTATAACGGTTTTGGAAAAGATTCTGTTGCCGTTGTCGACGATACGCCACGTTGGAAATTAGGAAGTCGTCAAATATTTACCAATAACGTCAGCAAAGAAACGACATTTTATTTAACAGCAGCAATAAAAGCAAGGTGACACACATGCGTGATGTGTTGGCCACACCGGGTTGGTGTTAGCGTGTGTCACCTTGCTTTTATTGCTATTTTTAATTTACGTGACACACCGATCTCTTAATGTGATCCACCTTCCCACACGCTTGCCGTGGGAGAACAGTTTTGCTGTTCCCAACCCAGCTTACCACATGTTTGGCATGTGAAGCTGCCACTTAAAGGGGTGCTAAACACACCCGCCTGGTATGTTAGCTACGCCATGCTGATGAGGCCCAAAAGGCCGAAACAGCTGTCCATGCCTGCTAATTGACCGGGTGAAATGGTTGTGCGCATGCGTGATGTGTTGGCCACACCGGGTTGGTGTTAGCGTGTGTCACCTTGCTTTTATTGCTATTTTATTTAAAAATTTCGTAAACGAAGACAAAACAGCTGAAATAAGTTGAAACATACAAGAAACAAGGAAAAAACTACCAAAATAGAAAAAATAAATAGCGGTTCCCGTGAAAATGTCAACCATATATAAACAAAATTTTGACACGTCAAAATCCTATGGAATTTTAGGAAATGTCATGAAATTTGCTGATCGTTTGCTCAACTTTTCAGAGTTATGAACGCTAGAAGTGAGCATCCTTCCCACCCCTCCCCCTCCCCCTCTCCCCAAGGAACAAGGACTAATTAGGGTAAAGCTAAGAACCATTCGGTAAGGTAATTTTGGGGCTTGCCAAAGCCTCCGAGAGATTTGCCCACGCCAAAACGGTAAAAGCAGTGCTAAGCATCTCAAGGTACACCATATAAAAAATAAACCTTTACTTTTGTCATCACGGAATTGTCAACTTAATTTTAGCCAATACCACAATCGTCTTTTGTGCCAGAGGGAACGGGCTAGGCCCATAGGTAGGATATAGTTGAGTGGGTGTGTGTTAGCGCCGATGACGGGAAAGTTCGAGTGGGTCGTGGGACGAGGTGCTCTTACGAGATGTTTTGCAATTGTTTGCAGGTTTAGCGTGGAGGAATTCTAGATTTGACAACTCTTATTGCAATGAAATTCAAAATCCTCACTGACACACTCCTCCCCATCTAGCTGTCAACTTTACCACATAAGTGCTATAATTTTGGTCAGCGGTTGTCCAAAAAGGTAAATATGGCGGCGATCTTCACTGATGTTCACCGTTTTGCCGAGGAAAAACCTGGATGTAAGAATGATAATGGCAGAGAAAAGGCAACTTAGATACCTAAACTTCATTTGCACCTTCAGGGATCCAGTGCTTGGGCAGCAGAGAGCGTCCTTTTTTTTGTAAAATCATGGAGCGAAATTCGAACAATGAAGCATTTATCTGTTGCAGGTAAGCCAAGCTGAAGCCGTTAAAAGAGGGTTTATTCCCCCTTCAATTGACCTGTAATGCATTTAAATGTCTTTTTCGTTTATTTAGGGTTATTTTAGGTCTATCTGCGTGCGAGGTTGGTGCAACGCTCCCTGTTAACGAGTCTTTCAACGGTGCAGCCAAAACTTGGAGATCGCCGAAATTAGGCACGTTCAGAGAGCGATAAATATTCCATCAAGGACGGGCCGCAAGGTTTCTCTCCGTAATGACATTATGTATGGTACTTACTTTCCAGCTGCGTTGGTTTGATTGGAAAAGACCGTCTCACTTTTTCATAAATAGAGTTTGAATTTGATCGGTGTTTGCGTGTCTGATCAGGCTCTATGATAGGGGTGCCTTTAAAAGTCTCGATGGTAGCTTCATTCAATCTCAATGTTAATGAAAGTCACCATTGTCTATTCAAAAGACATGAAGTAACTGGCCATCGTTTTTGTTTTTTACAGGCTTTGCTAGTTCGTGATAAATTGATCTTCAAATTTGGGTGAAATTGAAGCCTCGATATAGGGCGCCAAGAGCGTTCAAGCGGGTGAACCAAAAATACCTCAAAACTCCAATAATTTAAAAGATCCGATCAAGTGGATTGTGGTTTTAGTATAAGCACATGAAGGTCTTGCAACACACAAGAAATGAGCGAAATCTATTTTTCAAACCGGATTGACCGGACCGCTTTTACAGAGACAGCCTCTTAAGTAACCATCATAGATTCCTCACATCACATTTTCCTCCAAAATAACGTTCCCACGGCAACGATATAAGACATTTCTTTGAGCCTCAAAATCAACATATATTAGCTTAGACACTCTTATTCTTCGGCCATTTCAACTTGAGTAAAAATAACAAACAAACTGCTGTTATAAACATAACGAGACAACACATGTTGTAAAACATTTTATGAACTTGACGTTTCGTAAGCTCTAACATACATCTTCAGAAGTAACGGTTACCTAAAGTACAATTGAATTTAAATGTGAAGACTAATACCAAATAAGGAAAGTAATGACAATGAAAAAAATGTAAATGGCTAGTAGAGAAGAAGTTTCTTACTGCCAACATTTAAATGGGATCACTTTGACATTTTAGCCACTGGGCAGTCTGATATACATGGTAAAATTACGGAAATCTTGTTGATTCGCGATTTAAAACCAGCGCTTAATGAAAATGTTGGCAGTGAGAGACTTCTCAGTTCTCTACTAGCCATTTTTTTGTATTTTTTTTCAGGCAGATTTAACTAGGTCTGTTTATTTTCATTCATTTTTTCATTGTCATTACTTTCCTTATTTGGTATCAGTCTTTGTGTTTGAATTCAATTGTACTTTAGGTAATCGTTACTTCTGAAGATGTATGTTGGAGCATACGAAACGTCAAGCTCATAAAAAGTTTACAACATGCGTTGTCTCGTTATGCTTATAACCGCAGTTTGTTTGTTATTATTATTATTTTTTTTAATTTCAAAGACAAAGGTTTTGAATTAATCTAAGCTGACAAGTCGTGCAAAAAAAGGAAAAAAAAAAGTACCGTCCGAAAGCAGAGATATAAACGAGTAAAGTTGCAAAAATCAGGGAAAATGAGGGGGTTACAAGATCAGCATTGGTGCATGCGTCACCTACTTATTCGAGTCCGCGCGCGAGTGGAGCTACAGTCCAACACAAAGGAATTTAAGTGACCATTAAACCGTTTGTGTAGAAATTTCGTAGTTTTCGTGAATGGAAGATGTCTTTTTATATTCCATATATTTAAGAATTAGAAGAACGGTGAGCGAAATTAGCAGTATTTGTTTATTTCCGCTTACCCATTTTGAATCATGAGCTGACGCAAGCAGCTTTTACACTTGCGCGTGTCACTTACGCGCGCGCTCTCAGCTGAAAACCCTTTCGAGCTACCTTAAGGAGGCTCGAAATAGTTTTCAGCTGAGCGCGCGCGCATAAGCCACACACGCAATTCGTAAGCTGCTTGCGTCAGCTCATGATTTAAATGGCTCACCAGAAATAAACAAATACCGCTAATTTCGCTTACCTTTCTCCAATTCCTATATACATGGCATATAAATAGACATCTCCTATTCACGAAAACTACGAAAATTCTACTTAAACGGTTTAATAGTTACTTAAATCCGTTTGTGTTGACCTGTAGCTCCACTCGCGCGCGGACTCGAATGAGCGGGTGACGCATGCGTAAATGCTGACCCCCTAATTTTTCCTGATTTTGCAACTTTGCTCGTTTATATCTCTGCTTCTGGACGGTGAATTTTTTTTCATTTTTTGCATGTTAGTTTAGATTAATTTAAACCGTTTGTCTTTCAAATTTAAATTCTGTAGGTGAAAAAAATAATTAGAGACACAATTCAAAAAAACTTATTTTTCTGAAAAACTGACCTACAGATTTTGTTGAATTTTAAATATTTTAGAGAGTATTTCTAACATTATCTGGTAACGATGAATGGAAAAATTTCACCGTCCCGTTTCTTCAAAAAGGACCACATATGTTGATTTTAAGGCTCAAATAAATGCCTAATATCGTTGCCATGGTAATATTATTTTGGAGGAAAACATAATGTGAGAAATCTACGATAGGTACTTAATACCCTGGCCGAATTTCGTCTTGATATGATTGCCCTAACTGTATCTAAGGACAGAATATGTTTATTTGTTTGAAAAAAGGAGAAACTATTTCGAGCCTCCTTAAGGGCCCACAGATGGATTTTTCGCGCGTTGCGAAGGAAGTGAAATGTTACTTCCGGTAACTGACGTCATCATATCATGAGCTGACAAGAAAACCCACTCACAAGCAAAAGTCACCGCACAAACTGTTGTTTCCATCGAAGGTTTTTCCTCGCCCGTCCTCGCGCTCGTTCTCAGATCAACTGCGCATGCGTAAACGAACTGCCTTGCGGTTTGAGAAAAAAGCTAAATTTCCGGCGGTTTTAAATTGAATTATTTTTTTTTACATGGCACGTTTCATCCCCAAATACAGAATATAGCTAAGCATTGATTTTTTAAAATCATCTATTTTGAAAAAGTTATGGGTATTTCAGTATCGTTTATGTCTTTAAAAAGAACATTTTTGTTCACGTGACCATTGGCGTGGTATGATGACGTCATATTTAGGGTCATTGGCTTACAAAAGTTGGAAACTGACCAAAATAATGCCAAATTTTTTCAAATTACTTAACCATTACATCCTTAGCAACGCACCCCAAAAAATACGTCAGTGGGCCCTTAAGTAAAACTTGTTCGTGCTTATTTATTTCTGCGTACTTATTGTATTGCAAATGAAATCATCTGATTATCTATTGTTATATAAAAATTGGGTGCAAAACGATCTATCTACATGGGCCATTGGTTGAAAACTACCCGTTTTCATAACTGATAAAATAATTGAATAGAGAGAGATTATCTTTAAAAAATGACCACTGAGTTGGTTTTGTCAAGTCGTCAAGGCCCACAACACTAATCAGCTTGCTTTTTTTAAGCTCACGAGATCTCTGACAAACGAAAGACTTCACCCAGGTTTTTTTCAGAAGCAGGGAGGCTTTCCACGGGAGCGGAAGTCGTAGGTTGGCTAAGGTCTCTCGCAGATAATGATGTTTCTGCAGGACCTAAACCCCCTCTAAATAAACATGAACGACGGTATAACATCCCTTTCATCCTCTGTCGGAATTTCTGGCTGAACAGAGCATATACCAAAGGATTGACAGCTGAATTAAACATCATCAAAGTGTGAGCAATGGAAATCCCATCACTGACATTTTTCTTCAAAGTGAGGTGCACTATTATGTCTGCGATCCAAGAGATTTCAAACATTGCGGTACAGATCAAAACCATCAAGGTGACCCTCTTTCTTACTTTCAACACACCCTGTCAAAAAAAAAGAAAAAGAGATGAAAATGAAATACTGTGTTGGAAGATAAAATATTTGCCTGCAAATAGGATTTTTATGTCCTCTCTTTTATGCCCTGTATTATATGACCATGTAGTACTGGGTAATGGGGAGGAGTCAATGGTAATAACGGAAACCTCCGCTGGGGTCGTGCGTAGGTCATGTGACCCAACAGTCCATGTGCTCGACATTTGCTTCGATTGATTGCGGTGAAAAGGTTTCTTTCAACTTCTGCCTTCTCCCCGTGTCCCATTCTCTGGGGCTTATACCTCCATTTGTTCCTGTTTGCGTTTTCCATGGCCCGCACCTTTACTGGGCAGATTTATTGTATCAGAATTAAATGATGGACTTTATTATTCAATAAAAGGGGCTACGGACCACAAATTTTCCACATCCATATTAGGCCATTTGCATTGTTTTGTTTCTGCCCAGTAAACAGAGCTCAGGCAGTGCAGCGCAAAAATTGGGGCCTCAGCTGTTGAGGCAGGAAGAGAAGGCATAAATGATGCTTTTAGCTGATAGGAATTGAGACCGGTCGTTACAAAACTTGAAAGTAGTACCGAATTTAGTTATTGCTCTTTTAATTACTCGATGGGCTGCCACAGGCCATCGCGTTATGAAATGAGCTTTTTTTCTTAATTGGACAAGTCGCGACATTTGAATGTTTTCATGGGAAACGCTGCAGAATGCATCGATTGCCACCGAGGAATACTTCACGATGTCGAATACGAAAAAGAGCAAATTAGAAGTGGGTAATTAGCTAAGTGTAGTTAGTGAAAATGTTGCAAGAATATTTGTTATTGCAAATATCTTTAAAGCTAAAAAATGGCAAACTTGAATATGACATAACAAACGAAGACGGTTGTGCCGAAAGAGTATGCTGACTTTTTGCGAGAAGACGCTCCAGACGGCAACATGTTGGAATTAGCTATAGCTGACGAAGGTTACTTTTAAAGCCAAAGAAACAACAAAAAATAAGGATATGTATGGTGCTTTCTTTATTTCAGCTCTTTGTGTGTTTGGCTTCATTATTTACAGGAATAACCATGCTTGCAAGTGTACGCGTTTTACGGAATGTCTTGTGCTCCACTGAACGGCTGCTAGAGCGGCTCGATCGACACCTGTCCAGTTGAATTTTGAGATTGTGATATGCTAGGGAAAGCTATGGAATTGAATAAAAGTAAGCACAAAGCTTCTGTGGTCCAATAAAGGACCTCTGAATTTTTTTTTCAGCCGTAGCCTTGGTAACCAGCTTCTCTGCTTGACATTTTTTTCTCTCGTTTCAATGGTTAGCATGTGATAAGTTGTTTACATTCATTGTTTATTAATGTTTTTCACTACATTTTCATTGGCTTCAAACTTTCCAATTTGAGCTGTCCGATTACAAGCTGGTTGTAGTCGGACAGGTCAAATCAGGCAGTTAGGGTACTACAATACCCAGATTAGGCAGCAAATTGGGGCACCTTAGAACCAATCAGATTCGAGAATTTTCTTATAGTTACGATTATACACGTAATCGCGTTAACCGAGGTACGTCTAGAAACGAACGCAGCTACATCAATTACAAATTTATTCACAAAACTGTTCAACCTTTCATGCTAACGAGTTCATATTTACATAAGAAACTCTCGGCAGTGAGGTTTGGATCAAAGAAAGGTCAACTCCAGCCTCGCTTTATTCAAAAGCCTGGTAACCGAGCACAGAACTTTAAAATGGTATATTAAAGACATTTGCAAAACATGAAACAAATTTTGCAAAACTTACAAAAGTTTGCAATTTTCGCTACACACTAGAGGCAGAGTGAGATCAATGCAGGGTGAACAAAACCGACAGATTTCGCAAACAAACTGCAAATTTTACAGAAATTGCAAAAATACAAAAAAATTGCGGAGTGAAATCTGAAAACTGCAAATTCAGATAAAATTACAAAATTTGGCAAAAGCAAAAAGTTACAAGCTACCTTTAAAAAAATAGACACAAGGGCCAAGGTGGGCCCAACAAGAAGGACAAATGTAAAAACCCTTGCAAACAGGTGCAGAATTGTTGGCCAACAACTCCCAACATTGTTGAGTGTTACATGTTGCATTGTCTTGCACACACTGTTGCAGGTTGTTGCGTGTTTTTGGGAGTTGTTGCAGGAAGTTTGAGACTGGTCAAAGTTTTGAGCCGAGATCTCCGAAGCGTAGCGCGACAATGTTGGAACCGTACGCGTTTGCACAGCTCGCCTAATATTGTTGGGGCAAGGCAACCCGCATATCAGCGGTGTGTTGCAATGAGTTTATGTTCCTTGGCATACAATCACAAACAGGGAATCAGCTATGACCTGGTAAAGATAATGAAGGATGAACATCAGCTGTATTCAAGTTTGTGTCAATCAGTGGGGAAGTCCTTTTTAATGCCGACTGAATTGCCAATTATGTTAAATGCGGCTGACAGAACTTACATATTTTAATTTAACGACAGCTTTTATGGTAGTATTTATCGTAATGGTGTAATTCAAGGACATGGATCTTGTATGTCTTTGGATAGACCTTTTGAATGCCTGATTTCAAAAGACTATAACTATAAATTGTACTGCTGAGGGTTAGTATATGTAGTATTTGTGTTTGGTGGCTAACTCGAAAGGATTTGAATTGCTACATTGGTTACCTCACACATTCAATATAGTATTAGCTCTGTTTTTATTTTATTTAATTAGCTAATAAAGAAAATCTTTCATTGTTTTAATTTATAGCGGAGTTCGCGCGGAGCACCATTGTTAAGAAAATATGGTAACCCATCGATGCGAGAAATCTTGGTTTTATAGCCATGACTGTAGCTCAGTTGGTAGAGCAGCGGTGATCTAACCCGAAGGTCGTGGGTTTAATTCCCACCCTGGTCAGAGTTTTTCTCTGTCCTTGTGTGGGCCCATTTCCATTAATAGGGCTAACGCTCACATGCTTCATATGGGGTACAAAACTAGCACTTATATTACACTATAATCAGTTAAGTCGAAGTATAAGGGCTACACGGCCAACGTTTGTAAAAAACGTAACCCTTCCTTGTACTTGTACATTTTTATTGCCGTGACTTTAACATCTTCAGTTCCGACAGCCTGCTCCCGTCTGACCTTGTAGCTCAGTCGGTAGAGCAGCGGTGATCTAACCCGAAGGTCGTGGGTTCCATTCCCACCCTGGTCAGAGTTTTTCTCTGTCCTTGTGTGGGCCCATTTCCATTAATAGGGCTAACGCTCACATGCTTCATATGGGGTACAAAACTAGCACTTATATTACACTATAATCAGTTAAGTCGAAGTATAAGGGCTACACGGCCAACGTTTGTAAAAAACGTAACCCTTCCTTGTACTTGTACATTTTTATTGCCGTGACTTTAACATCTTCAGTTCCGACAGCCTGCTCCCGTCTGACCTTGTAGCTCAGTCGGTAGAGCAGCGGTGATCTAACCCGAAGGTCGTGGGTTCCATTCCCACCCTGGTCAGAGTTTATCTCTGTCCTTGTGTGGGCCCATTTCCATTTGTAGGGCGAACTCTCACATGGTTTATATGGGGTACAAAACTAGCACTTCACATTACACTCTAATCAGTAAGTCATCTAAACATAAGCGAGGCTTCAGTTTTCGCGCCTCTTCTGTGGCTCGACACGGCTACACGGCTACACGGCCATACTACATCAACTATAGTCCTTATACGGTCAACGCTTTTCGTCTTCAGGTGGAAAACGGTTTGGAAGATGTTTTCTTTCTGCATTTTTCACTGGTTTCAGTCAAGTTTGACATATCATGATATCTGTAGTCTACACTGGTGGTTACGCAGTCATTCGAGTCAAGCATCGATATAAACTTAAAGCTGAGTGTTTATTTTTAATTTGCTTAGAGCTGCTTTTTTCTCTGTATTGCAAACTCTGGCATATCTTTAGAAGCTCTGATACGGTTACATGTTGCCTGGAGGACTTATGTTTAGAACAGAAACGAAAGGAGAGCGAAAGAGAACGACAACGACATTACAGAATTCCAGTAATAGCTCATACTTAGTGGAAGAAGTTACTCCAAAAGTTCTTTCCCTGGGCACGAAACCGTTTGTTATTTTTTATTTTTTATTTTACCAGATGCTACAGATAATCATTGTACTTGGACCAAAAAGGCATGCGGAAATCTCCGCCCTTGTTCACAAAGGGGTCTATGGTCCGTTTCTGGCGGCCGTCTTTAGCCTTCCCGCTGCTGTTATTTCGCTATTTTTCTTTGCTTTCTTCTACCGAAAAATTCATTGCCAAACTGGTGAATTCCAATATAAATTTCACTCGAAAAACCGATATCGTACTCATCGCTTCGTGATTCATGCGATATGCGGTTTTTTTGTGTAAACGTTACCGTGGAATTCACTAGTTAGGCAATGACTTTTTCTATAGAAGAAAGCAAACAAAATGATTTCATTATTAAAGCAGCAGCCGGAAACATCAAAACGCGGAAAATTCGAAACCTTTTATTTTCTACGGGCAGTAAGAATAACTAATCTGGGAGCTCCGCTTTTAGGCTTGGCTAAATTTATATATTAGCGAAATAACAGCAGCGGGAAGGCCAAAGATGGCCGCCAGAAACGAACCATAGACCCCTTCGTGAACAAGGGCGGAGATTTCCGCATGCTTTTTTGGTCCAAGTACAATGATTATCTGTAGCATCTGGTAAGACTATAAAGGCCCGAACAAACGATAAATGTTGGAAGATCCAACACGCTGGTTGCATGTTGGACAGTCAAACATGTTGAAAATTAAGGGGTGGCCAAACTATACCAAACACCATTCAACATGTTTGATCAAACTGATGAGACGCATTGGGTTGTCGGTAAGGATATCTCCCAGCGTACACCACGTTGTAACATCCAAGGATGTTTGCAAAATGGCTGAGAGTAAAGAGAAATTTAAGCGTTGTTTATCAGTGTTATTAGTGCTTGACGAGCTTGAAGAAACCGAGGATAGAGCAAGTAAACGAGGTAAAACAAGAGAATGGATCCGAAGACGACAAGAGAGTGGTTATTTTACCAATATTGTTGGAGAACTAGCAGACGAAGACACGCCACGGATATATCGAGTTCCTCTTCGATCGAAGCCAATGTACTCTTTCTCTCTTGTCTTTCAGGTGGTAGTCGGCACAAAAAACATGCCATAAGAATCTATTCCCTTCCAATAGGTCGATCAAGCGGTCAGTTTCCTCGTCGCTCCAACGTCTTGCGTTTTTGTTTTGGTGTTTTCTTGCTAGAAGTTTGATCCATATTCTACGCTGCTTCCTTCGCTCGCTGACATTTTCAAACTAAACTGACGCAAGCAAACGGTGTCTATGGTAACGACTGAATTTGCAGTCAAAATGCGCGTGCGCGCTTGCAACATGTTGTTGAGACTGGCCAAACGAACAAAATTTCACGCATACAACATGAGAACAAAAGAAATGTTGCACGATGTTGGATTAAATGTTTGATACTGCATCAAACATGTTCCAACATCATCCAACATGTTGAGTGGTCATCAAGCACGGTGGCCAAACGATAAAATGTTGGTTCACCCAACATGTTGGATCGTCCAACATTTATCGTTTAGCCGGGCCCCGTCGACACGTATCCAAATATTTTTGAATCCGCCACTATTTCTTTCCGGATACGCCTTCTGTCTTCACGTATCCGGCGAATTCGCTAGCGAATCCACAACTTTTTGAATACGCTTTTCAAAGTGGATTTTTTTTTTTAAATCCGCTATGAATCCGGAACCGTACGCGTGTTGGCGCCAACATTTTAGAGCAAAACAAACAAAAACAAATCAACTTTTTTTCTTTATGTCCAAAAGACTACAGATAATTGTTATTTAATTCCAGTTGATAATAAAATTTGATTTTCATTCCTGAACAAAGGAAGAACCGCGATTAATCCACCTTTTAAAAACACGCATCCACTTTAAATAACACATCCGTAAAAATAACAAACGGTTAAGTGCCCAAGGAAATAATTTGTGGAGTAGCTTCTTCCACTAAGTATGAGCTATTACTGGTATTGTTTTGTCGTTGTCGTTCTCTTTCGCTCTCCTTTCGTTTCTGTTCTAGACATAGGTCCTCCAGGCATCATGTAACCTTATCAGAGCTTCTAAAGAGAGTTAACTGAATAGAGTGTAATGTGAAGTGCTAGAATTCTATCCCATATGAACCATGTTAGCGGTAGCCCTACTGATAGAAATGGGCCCATACAAGGACAGAGAAAAACTCTGACCAGGGTTCAATTCCCACCCTGGTCAGAGTGTCCTTGTGTGGGCCCATTTCCAATACTGCTATTTTTTGACGTTATCATACTGTCTCAAGACTGTTCAGTCCTCTATTTTTTCTGTGATTCTGTCGAGCTCTTACTCTTCTGTCGAATTGCTGCCATTAGTGGCGAGGGAATTCTGGGAATGCGAAAAATTTACCGAGAGGGCAGGGAGGGGGAAGGACTCCCTCGAAATCAACCCACATTGGTAAATTTGCCCAGCACTTCGTAGTAGATTGCGCATGTCATTACAACCAAAGATGGTAGCAGTTCCAAAGAAAAGTACGATCTTGGAAGAGTCCTAGAATAATAGAAAACTGAATAGCTTACACTGTCTCACGGTGAAATGACACATGAAGTCAATCATATCTTAAACTGCGGAGCCTGATGGCATATCCGCAGTTCAATATATGATTCATTTCATATATCATTTCATAGTTGATTCATTCATCAAGGGAAGATTAGAACCCACAAATGACCAGCTCCCAACGTCAGCGGCTTCATAGATCGTTCGCACCGGTATCTTGAATTTCTCAGGCTTCTCTAGGCAATTGCTAAAACGGCGTTCATATAGCTTCACTTGACTGTCTCCTGTACTTGAAGAAAGAGCTCCCAAATCCCGAACATGGATCAATTGCACTGCGTGTTGTATTGACAAGTATTGTCAAGGCTATGCAATCATGTCCTAAATTAGGACTTAACAGTTAACCCTGTCCTTCAAATGCTGCACCCTCTCTGCACCGAGTGTGTAGTTGAGACAACTGTTGGAGAACTTTTTTGGCATCGGGATTTCTGCCTGTATGCAATTATATAATAATGAATGCATGATAATGTTTATTTACAAATGTTTCATCCAGGTGATTCCGTGTGTGTTTATCAGCACCAGTCTTCAAGTCCTTCCAATATCCTGCACATTTCCTTACTTTTTTTCCTGTAATATTGATTAACTGTTGACACGAAAGGATTCGCTGGGCGACCTCGACGAATACTGATACGAAGAGGATCACTTGAAGTTTCTGCTGTGTACAATAGTTGCTCTTGAAAGCGGCTCTGTGGTTTCTATGCAAACGTCATTGAAAGAGAGAAAAATATGAAGCATTTTTCCGTTTTTCCTTTTTTGTGTCGAAAATGGGAAAAGTTGCGCAATAGGGTCTTTCCTGTCACTGCTCTGCTAAGTATTGTGTTTGCGCCTAGCGTTTCCTGCGCGTATCTGTGGTAGATTTCAGGGGATGGTAGAAATGCGTAAATTTTATACATAAACCAACATTTAATTTGATTGGCGCTAATCTGTTGATTTTAGTTTACAGTGTCCCCAATTAGTGCTCCAGCGCTAGAAGACTAGACACTTAAATAAAGTTCCTTTTTCTTTTCCTGCTGCCGATGGTGGATTGTGGAATAGGGTCGACATGGCATTGCATCAGGGAACGGAGAATATGTCGTGTGGGACTTGCATGTCTGTGGTAATGGTTGATGTTCAGGAAGATACACATTTCGTACATAATTTGCCCTCATCACTTGCCACCATTTACCTGACTTGTCTGTTCTGTTGGATCTGTTTCTGAGTTTCAAGTCATTCTTCACTGCTGAATGCTTGGCCTCTTTTCCCTGCTGAGAAATTATACCATAGCCGACGTGATACATATCATAGAACTTTAATGCATGATATGGTAGGGCATAACCAACTGTCCAAGATGTTACATTCACAATAAACAAAGGAGATTGAAATACAGTTTGCAATTCTCCTCGGGTTCCAATAACTCTGCTCTTGTTGCAGATACCTTGTTGAACAAAGCACAAGCAATTTTTAGGTGCAGCACAAGTTGACTTAGTGCTAGTCGCTTTACCCTCTCAGCAGGTGATTCCTCAGGGAATTCTAGGCAATCAACTAATCGGTACCCATACCGGGCAACTGCAATGGCTTGATCTCCTATTAACCGAGTGGAGATCTTATTGAACTTTTTCTTTCATCCTTGTAGTGTTGATAGAAGGTACAAGAAACACCAAACCACAACCAGCAACTGGTGTTTCTTGTTGATCTTCCAATACTGGTTCAGAGACAGGAGCAACAGTTACTGGGGCAGCTAAAACTTGGACAAACTGGTCAAAAAGGTTTCTTTGTACACTCTCTTGGTATACAATGATAAGAAACTGTTGCCATGCATTTATCTCGCAATGAAGGGGCTCTGGTCTTTGCCTGTCTGCAAATACTCCAATCCGGGGAGGCCCAAGCTGTCGCATGCCTTTGTCTGCCATGTACTGGGGCTTCCTCTCATGTTTAGCAACATCAGACAAGGAATCCTTCAAAGTAGATTCAAACTTTTGAACACTTTTTGCATGGTTTTCTCTGTCTGCATTTGTATATGGCTTCCAGGTATCAGTTGTTTCAAACCCAATAGAGCCACCCATCGTGCAAATGTCACCGGAGGAAATGATTAAGGGAAACAATCAGAGGAATGCACCTTTCTAGTAGACAAACACATACTGAAGAGCTGAATATTGTTTAGAAATTATTAAGTGTCTTCTGTTTTGGGGGCACGTTATTGTCATTCAAATCATATAAATTTGAAGGAGAATAATTTTCCCCATTATGGGAGTAATAAACTCTATTAATATAAACAGTTTACTTCAACAGTGCATTTTTGCCATGTCTGAGTATGAAGTTAACGTTTTTTTTCTTTAATTACCAACTTTGCTTTAGAATGTATGAATTTAACACAAATACCAGGTATAAAGCTGTAGTCACATCTTTCACCTTTATGCACATTAGCATAAGGAGAGGGGTACGTTGCAGCTTGGGTCATCTTGTTATTTGCCCAACTCTGCCAGCACCTATCTGCAGATGGCTGGAACTCTACAGTGCAGTCTGTTCCAGCAATTATTAACACATTACCCTCCAACACTGCCATCTCGTCAGTGTTTTGTCTCCACAGATCTTCCAACACTTTATGGTTTTCTCTTAAACTGACACAGTGTAGCAAATATTGATAGGCGGAGCTTCGAACTATGTCTCCGAAGTTCCATGAGGTTAAGCTTCCAATGGACATTGACAGTTGGCCTGTCTCTGGGGCCCCATCATCTAAAAATTGTATGACAAAATGATTCTCAAGGTCATTGTACCAAACAAGCCTTATTAAAAAGACTAGTCCAGTAATAGCTCGTGAAACACCAGCACCACCAGGGAGCTGTGTGACATGTCCAATGTCCAAACTGTTCACAAATTTCTCTACCGCCAAATTGCATGCTAATTTTGGCAGTATTAAGTCAATGCCCCCGCAAGAAATGTTCCTGGGTAGCCATGTTTCTGACTCTGGGTCAAAGAAAGAAGATTGAGTTCTACACACAAGAGTGTATTTCCTGCGTGACAGGTGATTTTGGTACTTTGTTGCCACCGCTTGTTTCACAGCTGTAGGTGATGTTTCATGTGCATTCATAGCATTGGAGAAGATTTTCTTGAGATGATTTCCTCTCTTGTACAGAACAATTAATTCGGTTATAAGTTCCTTTGGGGCACTTCAGTTGCAGCAAGATAATCCCAGGCACCATAAAATTAACCAGTTTCTCCTTCATGTAAAAATGTCAGAGCCTTTTTGGTTTCATTTCTTCGCCTGTATCTCGTGCTACAACCAGAGTCAGTGATGATAGTTTTCGAGGTACTGTTACTCTCTCTTTTTGCTTTGGAGAAATGCTTGTAGTCCAGGCCAAGTGCTGAAATCATACATTTTAGCTCTTCCAGCTGTTTTGTCAGGGTTGATAA
>OX421451.1:29897160-29899660 GCA_949126865.1 Montipora capitata
GTTTCACGACCTCTCCAATTCTCAGGTCTGTGCGGTATTTCAACCAAAATAGCTTTGTATCACGATGTCATGGAAGGTGACAATATAGGAATTCAAGATGCTTTATTTTCATGTTCTCTCGAGAGGTCCAGAGGGGAAAGGAGGGTGGGGGGATGTCCACGTTGTAGCATTTGTACTGTTCCTGCTCAAGACCAATAAAAATCTCCACACACGAGCCGTCGTTAATTATACGCGAGTATAAATGGTCATCTCCTTCCCATCGGCAGCATTTCTCTCATTTAGGTAAACTAGTAATAGCCAAAGCAACAACGATATCAAATTCGTTGGGTCATTAGTTTCTATAACTTCAGGACTACATTCTCATTTCATACCTGTTGATTTGTTACTTCATTGTCTCCGCGGGGCTTGAACCACAAAGTGTTCACAACATTGGAATACAACGCAACAATCAGTAGGAGGAAACTGAAGACGGAAGTCAGCGAAATTGATTGATATGCCAGTTTCAGCTTTTCATTTGTCCAGTAATGGTCGCAGGACCTCACAGCTAACTCTTTTCCAAAACCTTGGAGAATGAACCCACGCATGGTCAAAATCACTGCGAAAATCCAAATACATGGGATAGTTACCTGTAAATAGAAAAATATGAGACTTGTAACATTTATGTTACCGACCATTCCACGTGCAAAATTGCTTGAATGTATCATCAGAGCATAATCGTACTTAAACATTTTTTTCCAAGTTGGCAGGGGTGTTAGAGAAGCCAGGCTCGATATCTTACTAAATCACAGGCGCCCCAAACACAGTGTGAGGGAAAGCTAACATGGCCGACAAAAATATAAAGGTTTGTATGGGAATCCCGATAAAAGGCTTAAGAAGGTACTTATATGAAAAAGTTCTCAATTAAAAAGTCTTACCTTCCTTCCTGTGAGGTTTTTAATTCTTCGGTTGCAGGCCGTATCACAACACCCCAAGGCTGCACACTCCATTCTGGAGAGCCCACTAAACTGAGTCAGATATTCATTGATAAAATGTGCCCACGGTTACAATTCCACATCAGAATCAAATACAACCGTGACCGTTGTGGGTTGAACTTTCATTTCCACCCACCATCAACGCAATAGGAGCCCTGCGAGCGACCTACGGCGGTAGTTTGTTTACTCGATCGATATTCTCCATCAGTCTCAAGCTGGTTCACGCCTAGCTAATAATCGCACAGCAGATCACGTGCTAACATTACGAACTTTAATCGATAAATACGTTTACGGTCATCAGACAAAAGCATACGCTTGCTTTGTTGACTTCAGAAAAGCCTTCGATTCGGAATGGCAGGTTGGACTTCTCTACAAACCATTACAATATAATGTCGGAGGGAAATTTTTCAGCTTAATAAAAAGCTTACACGTGAATTATACCTGCTCTGTCAGGCTAGGAAGTAAGAAAACGCAATCTTTTCAATACGCAAGAGTTGCGATATCCTATCTGACCCATTTGTTTTACCAAATGCGATGCACATGACTTAAGGTCTCGATAAAGGTAAACTTGGGCATCTCGCTCAATTTTTTTTTTTTTTTTTTTTTTTGCAAATCTTGAATCGGTGGGCTGTTAAGTAAATTTTCCGAAAAAAAATTAATTTTAAAACCATTAAAATCGCATTTCTCTGTTCCCGCCATAATCTGAGAACAAAAAATGATTGACGTATCATGTCAGTCACACGTGAAATGATTGGGTGTCAATTGACAGCCTTCACGGGCGATGAACTGCACGCGAAATCTTCAAGCTCGTTTTTCTAGGGGTTTATTTTGACGCCAAAATTGCCACTTCTCGGATCTCCTGTTCCGACGGATTTTAGGAAATCGCTTCCAAATTTTCATTTTAAATAGATGATTACACTACCCCAAATACCATGTGAGGAAATTTTTGTTAGTCTTCGGAGACCGATTTTATGGCACTTTTTCTGCCCAAATTAAGTATAAGATGAGACTTTCGACTTCGGTGAGTGATATTCCTTCAATTCCTCACGTATCAAAAATTCTTCACACGGTATTGGAGTGCATTCATCTGTGACTAAGATGCAACCAAGGGCGAATATTTTCGCGATAAAGTGAAGGAGCAGGAGCTTCTGCAGCAGACTCGTCCTGAGTTTGAGTCCTCAAAACTAAAAGGCAATATTAAATACCAAAAAACTGAAACTTTATTCAAATAATTCAATTTGTTCACTTTAATATGATAATTATATAGTATGACCCTATGCAAAAAATAGCGGCTCAACGATTTCATTTTTCCGCGGCCACCTGATTTTCCTTTACCGAGACCTTAATTGTTTTATCACGGTCTAAAATAGGACTTCAAAACTGCTTCAACACTTTATCCTCGTATTGCAACTCCTGTATGCTTAAAAAAAATCCTAAGAAAACCAAGATAATGATTTTCCAAAAATGCCAAAGAAAGTGCGACTATCGAGATTGTCCAAAACTACACTTACCTTGGAACTTGCATCTTG
>OX421451.1:29904660-29909660 GCA_949126865.1 Montipora capitata
GTAAGTTATTAAACGTGGTGTTACAAGACCGTTAAATAACCGCCTGTTCCCTGCACGTTACAAAATGGGGGCAGTGTTTTCTCGTATCCAGGAATTGCAACGTTACTTTGTTATCGTTGGCTAGTTTCTGTAATCTCTGGAAAGTGTATCTGTAAGCAAAAAATATATATGTTATTCACCGGCTGGGAGGTCCGTATAGGGAAAAAGTGTGCCCGAAGTTTTGAGTACGGCCCGAGGCCGCAGGCCGAGGGAAGTACTCAAGCCCAGGGCACAGTTTTTCTCTATACGGACCGACCTAAGCCGGTGAACAACGTATTTATTTTTTCTGCTTTTTTTTTTCTGAAAATGAACATGGCAAACTGGTTTGCAAAAAGTCTTTCTACGCGCTCTACGTCGCACTGTTACAGTTGAAAATGAGCTAAACCAGGAACCCATGACCCGGAGCCTACAACTCTATTGTGTTCGTTAAACGGTGTTTTCACAGACCGATTTATTTTTAGATTGAATTTCCCGCGAATGAGACTCCCACAGGAGCCCGATGACCAATTACAAGAAATTAAGCTGACGTCATAGGGTCATCGAACCGGAACTGCCTTTGTTTTTTGACCTAATTCGCGGGAAGGGCTAGTCTAAAAATAAACCTACTTGTGAAAACGCCGTTTCACAGACGCTGTATGGACGTTGCACGCTCCAGATGGGCTCCTGGCTAAACAAACTAAACAATGATGTTTGAGACATTGGTACAAACAGGTGAATATTTCCTACGTATTCAGAAATGCTTTGTCTTCTTGCAAATGAAACGAAACTTCTTAAAACAGAAGGAATAAATTAAGTGAAAAATACGCAAACATCTGTCTCTGCCTTCATAATTTTATCTTATTATTTCAAGGATTCATCTTTGTTTTCCGTCAAGTCCTTCAGAAATCAGTGCAAAACTTAGAAAACATGTTGACATTAGTTCACAGCGTTGCGATTTGTTTGACTATTTTAGCGACGAATCCGTATTTTCTTTGATGAAGCAAAAATAGAACGACATTATAAAATAGAACTCCAAAGAATATAACAGATGTCAACCGAAAGACTGAGCTCAAAGGACTTCTCTGCAGTTAGTCGTTTTAGTTAAACGGCATGTCAACAGTTTACGAAAAACAACAACGTGAAAAACCAAAGTGTCGCGATGTGTTTTAGTTAGGAATCCGTATATTCTTAAATGAAACAATATAAAACGAGAGTACAAAGAAGAACTCCAAAGAAAATAACTGATGTCAACCGAAAAAGCGAGTTCAAATAGTTGTTTTAAGTTCAACGGCGTGTCAACAGTGCAACAAAACCACCAACTTGAAAACAGCAAACCAGCAAAGTATTGTCAGCAAAATCATGTGAATACTCGCCTTTTTGAAGAATAACTAGGCCTTTTATTCCATTGCTGATGTTTTTCCTTCTCTTTGCAACGAATAGTAAGCGAAAACTTGCATTTTAAAATCCACTGTTTCGTCGCGCCGTAGTAAAAATCATTTTCAATTAGCCACGAGAGTTTCAGCACGGAACAGAGAGGTCCTGTTAAGGGTTTTAGGGGTAAGGGATAACTGGCTAAATAATTTTAGGGATAAGGGATAACTAGCTAAATAATTTTAGGGATAAGGGATAACTAAGATAGCTTTAGGGATAACAAAAAATAGCTTTGATTTCTCAATTGTCTCACGTTTGGTCACTTTTGCCAAGAATGTGCATTACCGGCGACCAGTAACGAACAGTAACGGGTCATTTATCAGCAAGATGGGTCAGATGTCAAAGATTTGTTCCCAGGTTCTTTTATTCGGTCAACCGCTGACCTCATGGCATGCGTGTAACACGGGCAGCACATGCGCGCTTAACAGAGTCATTCTCATCAATATGGATTCCCTGAAAGTACTGAATGAAGTTACGGGTTGCACTTTTAAAAAAGGTGATGAGAAACCGGCTATGAAATGGTCGTTTTTGACAAAAATAGAAGTGGAAGATTTAGCATCATTCCTTCGAAATCTCAAGTCGTCTGGGATTGGCCAAAGAGCCAAGGAAATTGGTGTTTTGAAATACAAACTGAAGTTGTAGTACAAGCGGTTAACGCCGGATCCGGAATTCCCACGTGGAAGAATATTTTCAATCGATGCCGATGAACAATTTCAGATTGCTCTGCCTCTACTTCAGAACAAGCATGAGCTAATAGGTAAGTTTTGAAACAAATTTTTTTTAGCAATTTCACATGTAAAAATAGATTTAGGCAGATCTAAGGAGCTTTCCAGAAACATGAAATGTCGAATCTTATGACTCTCTTATCAATCAAAGACCTTGTGTACAGTGCAATGGTGAATGTTGCCGATGGTGGTTGTTGGTCTTTTACTTGTGATTACCTCTCTTTGTCGACTAAAACGGAGGTGGATGTTGGACAACGTTTAAATAGCACTATTATAAATGACGGCGTGCAGAGAACTTAGTGAAGTTATCGGTTCTCCAAGCAAATGCACATGCATATGTAGTTTGTTTTTTTGCATTCAAATGCAAGGTGAATTACAAACCTAACGAGAGTTATTTCTGACTCTTGCTTGCAAAACGCTAAAAGAAAATTGTAAATCACTTTCCAAGTGCGGCGAGCTGAATCAGAGAGAGGAGAAAATAAACGTTAAACTTATGACTGGTACTTACAATCAATCAACCAATCAATTTATTAAAGTCATAGCGTGGGATTGAGGTTGCCCGGCCTCAGTATCCGAGCCAGAGGCTCATGTATAAAACGCATGACAAAAGCAGAAGTAAAAAATAAAAGTAAACACAAAATAACAATAATATCAAAATTAAGTAGGAGTTACATACATGAAATTATAAACAATTGTTATCTAACTATAATAAACAACATAATATTTAGTTGTAAATATATACTCATCAAGCCTAAAATTGTCACGTAAACATTGAAAACAATTTGACTCTTACAACGAGGGGGAGGAGTAGTCCCGCCGACGAACCAAGCCCCCCTAACAGCCCCCCCACCCCAACAGGGCCTCAACAGATTTCGAACCGTGGTCCATATCGTAAAAAGCTGGACGGTCTACGAGCGCGCGATTAGCCAATCAGATTCAAGGATTTAGGATTCCGGCCCGCTAAGATGCTTCAGAAAAAAATAAAACGGCATATTTCAGTGGCCACATATGCACACGTTGTCGGTCAAATGCGGTATCAGGTTGAATCCGTTTTTACCTAGGTTTAATTGGTTACCCTAGGTTGAATGTTTAAAGCATCTATCAACCCGGCAAAAATGTCTAAGAACACCTATACCTTCCCTCAAGCTCTGTCTAACGCATCTCAACACATCTTCTTGATTTTTCGTATCATCTTGTCGGTTTCTGTATTCATTATCTTTCAGTCTCAACATTGCAACTCAGTAAGTGAACAAACAACTGTAGTATGCAACTACCGATACTCGAACTCGGACCCTCAAGATCTATAGTCATATTTATCATATGGCCCGTACGGCCCCGCGCGTGCTTTCATTGTAAAACTATTGGGAAAATGCCCGTATGAGGGCCGTACTCAATAGCGCAAGCAGAGCCGGAAAAAAAAGCCGTACGGTCCTGCTAGGAACACATACTGCTTAACGCGATGCAATTTTAGATGATTTCGTCTCTTTTTAACATCCAAGTTATTTAAAGCCAGAAAAGTAAATGCAAACAACATTTTAGATAAATTTTCTGTGCAAATTTTTGCTACCTGTTGTTTTCTAAACTTTATTTTCAGAGTGCTCATGAATAGTGTAAAGAGCCCATATCGTGATCATAAAATGCTTATTGACTGAGTTTAGGTCGGGCCGGACAGGAAAATATTTGGCCCTCGGTCATATATTTTCCTGTCCGGCCCTCCCACTCAGCCAATAAGTACATACTCTTCACCATTTTACTACAACGGCGAATATGTTCAACTCAGCATGTCTCTTTTCATTATTTACTTTTGTATAATAAGTCAATTGATATAAAAGGCATGTATAATATTTAGATTTAGCCAAGCCTAAAAGCGGAATTCCCATTTCTAACCCCAGAAAGCAATATAGTGTATTTGCAAATAATTAAGCTTCTGCATAAAGTACAAAATTAATCGTCATCGGTGTTTACTATTTACAATGATCAAACAGCTCTTAGATGACAGCAGTAAACAAACAAGCCTTGCAAACAATAACCAACAAAATTTTAATCAACAACTAAAATTGAAATTACATACAGAGTTATCTCTTTCACAACATTTTCCATTTGACTGATAATCTTTACACCCCCTCTCTTCAGTTTAGAATAACAGCAAAAATCTTATTATATAAAAATTCAACCTATAGCTTAAGAGTGTTAAATTCACTTACGTTATTCGGCTGCACTTTTACAGTCAAACAAAGCAGCTCACCATTGGACATCAATTTTACAAAAAAAAGCCTGCATATGTCATTGTTGAAATATGCCAGAAACTCTTTCCACACGGAATTGCAAACGTTTTCGGGAGGCCTTCTTCGTTTTTAGCGAGTTTTACAAAATATGTGAGGAAGAGAGGCATGCATTAAGAAGGAAAACATTACCTTAAAGCTAACCATTGTAAATAAGTGTTTTGTCTCTCGTTCAACTTCTCTCGGCTTTACGTTGTTCTTCCTTTAAATTTTCTCTTCTTCTTCTCCCTCGGCTTCTCTCGAGGCTTTCTTTGCTTAAATTTCTCAAACTTCATGGCCTCTTCTCTCGTGCTTTTTTTTTTCTGCCCTTCTTTAATCGTTACCCCGTTGCTCGTCAGTAATATGATTTTCCGCCAGAAAACGTGGGTGCCAAATGAAACGCTCCTACGCGATTTCCCGCCAAGGAAATTTGCCAAAATTTCTCGCATGGATAGATTTCCCAAAAAATCTTGCCCATGGTGCTTCGCTGGCGCGCTTTGCGCCTGAGCTCCGCTAATAACCGAAACTAATCCCAACCTGACCCTGATTTTTCTCTAGGCTTAAG
>OX421451.1:29917160-29924660 GCA_949126865.1 Montipora capitata
ACACTGCTTCCTTATTGGCATCCGGCGTGCATGAGTGTAGCATCTCTAAGACTGGACACTCCGAACTAGCGTTATACATACACTGACCTATCATGGATTTTAGCAAACAATAAATAAGGGAGCACTGTTTTATGGTTTGACAGTAAACAATTGTTTTCTCAGTTTTTCCCCCTTTAATTTATTCAACTATCCAACTGAGGTAGTCTTGAACCTCGCTGTCATTTGGCATGTAATTCACAACATACGTTATGTTACTTTTGTTTGGGCTTTCAGCAACTTCATATATATCTGTCATTCTAAGAACATCAATGATGGTTTCTTTGGTTGCTTCTGTGGCAGTTGCAGTAAGAGCCATCATTCTTACTGATGGAGCAAGAGTTCTTAGTTCGTGCAAGTCTGCGTATACAGTTCGGAAAGCTGCCATCTTGTTGGTTGTAGACTTCCCCCTGAGAGAAGAAGTCAGCAAAAAGAATGTCAGCAGCCAAAATTATCTTCACTTCTAATAAATACAAATTTAGTCAATTGCCACAAAATCCATGCATAATTGTTTGTGAAAGATACGAGATTTGCCAAGTGTATGGAACTTAAATTTTAGAGTAATAACAGTTCCTACGAAACTCACGAAAAATTTGAGTAATTGAGATTTAAATTCATCTTCGGTTTAAAATTAATCACATCAGTGGAATTTTAAAACATGGACTGATGTGAAATTACAATAAAACTAGCCTAAAAGAAATCAAACCAAAAATTATAACAACACTTCACAATACAATGCACGTGGTCATCTAATTGTTTTCTTGTTTCTTTATACATATTATTCTACCTCTTAAAATATAAAAAACATTTACTGTACGTTTATGTATGAGCATAATTTTATAGACATGCATGAAAGCTCACGCTTCATACAACGAAAACAACATTTCAATGCTTCAAAATACATGTACTAATAAAAAGAACCACTAGACTGCTATCAAACTTGAACACCTCCCATAATATAAACAATTTAAATTTTTCAGTCGTTATTCATTCAACAAGAACTTACCAGTGCTTAATCACATGAGCCTCATCGACTGCAGTGCAACACAGCTTTTCTGTGTATATAGGATTAGATAATATCTGCCTCCAGCGCTCGTTCTTCAGCCAAGACTCTGGAGTCCCAAACACGAGAGAAAACAACGCTCTTTCGACTTTTTCCGCCTCTCCTTCCTCCAAACTGCTCAAACTTACAGCAGATATTCCAAGGGCTCGTAAAGACTTTACTTGATCCTTCATCAAATTAACGAGCGGTGACACAACGACAACAACGTGTTCCAACGAGTTATTCAAGTTGTCGAACACGAGGGGTAAAGCTTGGTAAATGAGGGATTTACCGTATCCAGTAGGTAAATTGACGAATAAATCCCTTGCTCCCTTGACAAACTCTGAAATCGCTCTTATCTGAAATGGATTCAACCGTGAAATCATAAACTTTGAGCACACTGCCCTAAAAGCTTTGTCCAGGTTACTCATCTCCGCCATCTTGTTTTTATCTCCTCCCGCGAAAAGCCTTGTGGAGTTAAGGTCAACCTACCGGATTATAGTAGGTAGTATTTGATTGGCTAAATCCGGGAAAGGAATGTATGGCTTGGTTGAGCAGACGTTTGTGGGGAGGTACGAGCCTAAAAACGGCTGCGAAGGAGGCTACTAACATACTGGCATGAATACTTAGACTTAGTTTTCTTCTTTAAATGTGTTAACGGCCTCATAGTGTATCTAGCGAAGTCCTTCAAACTCCTACAGTTCCTGCACGTGTAACTAGATCCACTAGGAATGAGAATGTACATGTGTTGGCTTTCCGCCCTCCGAAATGTAAGACCGTAACGTACCAGCGCTCTTTTTTTCAGCCAGGCCTCTAGAACTTGGAACGCTCTTCCGCACACTTAAGGAACAAAAGAACTTAGTCTAAATGAATTCAAGGCGCTTCTCCGCAGTTACTACTCTATCGCTCTTGTGACGACTTATGGCCCGCTGGAAACTGTTTGCCTCAAATGCAACTGTGCGCGCAATCTCGAAAGCCGCACCGCCTGTTGCTATTAATTACATGTTGGATTATTGTAGAATATTTTAGTTTTTTAAGTATTAGTTTCTTGTGGTTCAGGGCCCACAGTATACATTTTTCTGTTGCGGTGTGCCCGTTATTTTCATTTACATTTTTCATTACATTCTGGCGAAGCTTAAAAAGAATAGAAATTAATGGATTTGGTGTTTTGTGAGGGTTTTTATCAGTCACACTACATGTCAAAACTACCGTAGCACTAATGGAACCGAATGATTCCCCGAAAATTAACTTTGTAATTACGTGAGATGGGTGTCGTTGTATAGTCATATATGGGAATCAGCTACGTGCTTGTCACGAAGCTCGTCTCGACACTGTCATGTCGGATATACGACATTCATGAATTGTCTTTTTATTTTCGTGCGAAAGGCAATCGGAAAAGCACACACGGGTTCCCAACGCACATAGCACTCTCCTTCAGCCTCTCATTCGCAGAAGAAAGTATCCCGTGTTTTGGCCAGGAGCAAAATTTCAAAAAAAAAAACGAAACCGCGAACGGAAGTGTCAAAAACTGGAAACGTTTTTGGATCGCATTTATGTAAGAACATGACAAAATCCTGATATAAGCAATAGATCGGATTTCATCATTCCCGCGCTTTAGTCTGTAGTAAACATGAAACTAAATCAGGAAAAATAAAGCCGCAGGAGCAGAGGAGAAAGGGCAAAGACATGTCATAAAAGAAAACCAAGGACCATGACATGGGGATAACGTAATGTACAGCTGGTGCGCTTCTATTGCAGTACACAACATTTCCAGAGCTGACAGAAACTATCCAATCACAAGAAATTCAAAGGTTACTTTTTGTGACTACAGTGAAAAACAAACCGCCCTCGATTTTCAGCTCTGCGCCTCAAATTATTTTCAGGTTTTATTAACTGGAAAAATATTTGTTTGTGGTTTGATTCGGCCGTTGTTCATATCGATTCCTTTTGAGTGTAGGGTGGTGCTGTTTTATTGGTTTCTCTACTTCAGATTTCTTCGTGGTGTACCACTTTGACCTTCTTTGCGCTTTTTTTTTTTGTTTGTGTTCAATCTTTTTTTTCTGACAGGCCTTGTGTAAAATAAACTCTTTGCTTTTGCTTTTAAACTGGTGGGCATTTTTTTTATTTCAGTGTGTTGTAAACTTTTGAGATGTGGGTGTATAGAAGACTGTTAAGAGTGTATCATGTTAGGAACATAAAACCAATGAAGAAGTTCTAAGGATGGCAAATACAACAAGTTCATTGTTATCAACAATAAAGAATAGAAAATGCCAGTATTTTGGTCACTTAATAAGAGCGAGGTTGATCCAAATTACTGGAAGGCAAAATTGAAGGGTAGAGAGGAAAGGGGAGACAGGGAGTTACCTGAATGAAAAACTTCAAAGAATTGTTAGGACACACTTATAATGGGTGTGTAAGAAGAGCGGAAGGTTGTACAGCGGGAGATCCACGATAACCGACCTACTTCTAGTAGATGGCACTTGATGATGATGATGATGATGATGATGATGATGATGATGATGGTTGTTTCCATCGGATCCCCGAGGGAAATTCCTCGGTGCGTTGGGCTTGTACTGTGAGGTCTTCTTTGCACCTTTTGCTCTTCATTACCAGAAAATAAAATTTCATTTGTGCCAATATTTAGGCCACTAGTGCCAAACTATTTTCATGTACACCAAACATTGTTTACTTACGTGAAAACGAACGATTTTAGTACAAGCAGTAACATCAATTGTGATGTACTCAGAATAAACGAAAGAAACTATCGAGATAGCGGAACCAAGAATTTAATGAAGAACGAAAACCTCGTGTACCTTCAAATATGGTGGATCACATGACCCACAATGTACAGGGCACCCAAGGGAAAACCTAACATTAATTATAAAATTTTCAATAATTCATGATGAGGAAACAAAAGAATTGTTTTATTAATGATATCTGTATATCTGATACAGATTTCTCTTCATTTACATAAACGTTTCTTTCGATTTTCCCTGTTAAAATGTCTTGAATCCCCAAAAAAGTTGTGAAGTATTTTTGAAGGTATGTATGAAAAGTTGAGAGTACTTTGATATTAATGATTTTAAACTGTAACGATATACATTTTTTTATAATGAGTCGAGCTGCGACTTTGTGCCGCGTTTGTGTCTGCTGAGGTTTTTAGCAAGAGGTAATCAACCGACACTGAACATGTTAGAATACACGCAGTCGCAAATGCTCTACGCTCTGTTGCTGATATGTATACAGTGCCCTCTTTAAACAACCTTTGCGGCGTTTCGGAGCAGCTTACACTTGCTTATTGACATTGTCCGACTTAATTAATTCAAACAAGTCATTTTTAGTAGTTTCAATATTAAAGTGCCACTATGATCAAAAAATTCACTTCCTGGCCTTCGGATTTTGAAAGCGTGTTTTCCTGACGCCTGACTGGAAAAATTTTGAGCTTCGAATTTTATCCAAAGGTTGTTTTCTTTGAGTAAAAGTTTTAGATTTCACGGTCCGCCATTACTCACGTTCAAGGCTGACCGATTGGACCTCAGAGAGTTGGATAGAGGGTAAGATGACGTAAAAGACTCACTAGCTTAAAATTGCAGCGTGTTAACACGCCAGCTTATTATACATGCAAAACACGAGTTTAAAAGTATAAAAGCTCGAAACTCCAGTGCTGCATATGTATATTGGCGGGTGCACACTCATTGCATTTTTAAACTAGTTAGTATTTGACGTCATCTTATCCTCTAGCCAGCTCTCTCAAGATTTTAAAGTTGGCGGACAATTAATTAGGACAATTTCAGTAAAAATAAACAGGTATCTTTTTGAAATGAAGGATTAGAACATCGGACGTCACTTAGTGTTCAGTTAATATAGTTTTGAAATAAGGAGAAAAGTAGAATTGATTTTGGTCATAGTAACTCAAGTCCGGTAAAGACCACATCTTCATATAAACGGTCACGAAACATGTGTCACAAGCTTTATTAGAAACGACAGGAGCCGGCGACGATTGTTCTTTAGAAGGGGCATTTGACAGGCAAATCCGACGATATAGGATAGGGCGTTTAAACACCATTTTCTCTCGAGGGGGTGGGAATTTGAACGATCCATACTTCAAAGTTCAAATGTCCGGGGTTTTCCCGGGCGAGGGGCAGGGAGGGAATGTTGAAGTTTCGAGTTAATCGTCGCATAGGTTTTGTAACAAAGCAAATCTCAAAACCCTTTGGTATTATATTTAGATCTCGATTCTACCTTTCTTCAAGAACAAAGCGAGCCTTGTACTACTCACTTATTTATCCTTACATACTTATTGTAATTTCACTTGGTCTTTTACATATGTCTCTAATTTAAACAGAATTTTCTACTTGTAAAAGTAGATTACCGAGCGCATTCTGATCCTTTATTTGAGAATTGGAGGGTGTAAACTGCAAGCTGCAAGTTGCAGGTCACTCTTTCACCATAGCCGAAACAACCCATAACTTTGCTAATGCTAACATGAGGCCTAAAGAAATGGTTAGCATTTTTTTAAGGTTTGGGTTGTTTCACTAATACCTTATTCGTACTAAATTTCGCGGGAACTTAAAGTGCCCCTAACCCCAAAATATGTTTTTTTCGCTAAAATGAATCTTTGCACCTGCTCGAAACGCATCGCGGCTTTTTTTCCTTTTTCTATCCAATCCTGCCTTTTTATAGGCTTCAAAACTTGCGAAAAACCAAGCATCTTCTGTTCACGACAGATTCAGAAGGGGAGTGGGTCTATTCCTGATATGAGGTCACAAACTGATTTACATCGCATTAACGCTTTGCAAACATGCATGCAAAGTAGATTGTGACGTCAAATCAGGAATAGACCCACTCCCCTTCCGACTCGGCCGTGAACAGAAGATGCTTGGTTTTTCGAACGTTTTGACGCCTTTAAAAAGGCAGGATTTGTTAGAAAAAGGAAAAAATGGCCATGCAGCTATAACTGAACGCAGTTAATCATTGATTAAAGCAATTATAGAAGTGTATTAAATTTCGCGTGTTTAATTTTCGCTTATCCTAATTTTAGCGAGTCTTTAATTTCGAGATTTTTTACAAATCGCGAAAATCGTGAAATTAAAGCCTCGCAAAAATTAGTACGAATAAGGTAGTAAAACAATGATCTGCAACTTGTACTTTACACCCTCCGATTTGCATTTTTCAAGTAAATTCATTTCAAATTATTTTCTAAGTTCATGTTTTATTATCACAAGCCGCCAAGTGCACAATTACGGTACTAGAATAGCCAACCAGTTTATCGCCCACATCTTAGTCGCACTAACATTAAACAATTTACAATTTTTTATCTTAATTCTTTATCTCTTCCTGGATGAATTACTAAATAAATTCATCTAGTTATCTGAACTTTAAGAAAAATATGTTATGTTGCGCATAATTTAATAGAAAGGTTTGATTGGTCATCTTCTCGGAAATAGATGTGTTTTGGGCACCGTCAAGGCAAAAAATACAGACAAAAACATGAAACAAAAAGACTTGTACAGTTTCATAACCATCTCCATGCATTAATGTCTCAACAGAGAAATCAAGTGCAACAGCAAAGAAAAATAGACTAGAACCAGATTGAACTTACCTCCCAATCCGTAAAAATAACTCTGAAAAATTGCAGGTGCAAGAGGGAAGCTCATCAATACTGGCAATTCGATACTTTACTTTTCAGTTTCTTTTTCCGCGATGTCACGAGATGAAATTTGAAGGGATTTATATGGTGAGCCGTCAACATCTAAGACACACACCCGTACCTTAGTAGGGTGATATAGCGGCTCTCGTAACGTATGATGTGATTGGCTTGCTACCCTAGCCAAAAACAAAAGATTAACAATGACTTAGAGTTTAAAACAATAGAAGCTGCTTTCAATACCAAACAATAGCAGGTTTCGAGAGCTGCAACATTACTGGCCTAGTATGCTGTTCTGAAACACTTGGCAATCGAATCATGGCACTTTGTAATACTTGTCCCGCCACTTTGCAAATAAAATCGTCTCGCTTTGTAATAACTGTCTCACTTTGTGATAACACTTTTCGCACTTTGCAATAAAACAGCTGTTGCACTTTGAAATAAAATAAGCTGTCGCACTTTGTAATAACCTTTGTCACTCTTTGTAACAAACGCGGAAATAGGCCTCTTTAAAATTGTTTGGTTAGTATGTATTGTTCGCTCTATGCAATTACTTCTAAGGTAGACTGAAAACTATTAAACGATCAGTAATCAAAGTGGTTGAGGTCTCACTTGGCAGTTTACTTTTAACAAGGACGTTTTACTTTACCTCGGTAAACGCCAGCCGGATTCGATAGGCTGGCTGGATGAAAACAGATCTTAACAAAAGTAAACGAATCGGCTTGTTTCCGATTTACCACTAAGATTTCTAACTATTTTATTATTTAAGTGTCCG
>OX421451.1:29929660-29932160 GCA_949126865.1 Montipora capitata
TCAGTTTTATTATCATTGAACAAATTTCCAATATTAGTGACAATAACAGCATTGATGAACGCCTGCTAACGAGAGAAGCTTATTGGAGTGCACAACTTTGCACCCTTCAGCCATTTGGTTTAAACAAAAGATCAGAATACAATTTCCAGGAATAGAATTAGATATAATTAACAATTTACTACGTTTTTATTTTTATCTCCTGCTATATGGCGTAAAGCCCAAGGGACAGTTGCCTTGTAATTAGCACTTTTTAAAAACAAAATTTTAATCATACTCTTTATGCCAGTGTTTAGTCTTTTACTTGTAAATTATTTTGCTTTGTAAATTGTTTCCTATTTAAGACCTAGTTTGTAAATATTTTTTATTTGAAGTATTTTTAATACAGTAGCCTATTACTGAAGAAGCCCGCAGGGAGAAACGTTTAGTAAAGGTTTTTTTTTGGACACATGAGAAGTTCGCTGTTGCTCTTTTACTTATATACTTATTTTACTTATATAATCTTTTATATAATTTACCGGAATAAATTGCCAGACACTCGTTGAAAACGTTTTTTTTTTTTAATTGATTCCTTTTACAAACAATATTAATTTATTACACTAACACTTACGCTACCCTAATTACGATTAATTACGAATACTAATTACAAAATAATTTACAAACACTTATGACACGGTTTGCAGATTGAGCTTACACTACTTACAATGCTTACGAAACGATACTACAGTTTTTACCTTACTTACAAAGAGATGTACCAAGCGAAGTGAAATTTATAGTAGTTTTTCCCAGATGCTTAAGAATTTATGCAGCTTTCTTTGGGCGGTATAACTTTGCTTTAAAATATCAAGTTTGTCCTGGAGGCAGAGAAGAAACCCCTCAAAACATAAGTTGCCATCGATCACATGAACTTGTCGCGAAGATATGGAATTTTGCAATAAGAAGATAAGCGCTATCCGAGCCTAGTGGCCCAACACGCCGGAACTTATCCCTGGTTTCCTTAGCATGAAGCGACAAGGAGTATAGTCCATCGCAGGGTTACCCCCAGTCTTGAATTCACCGGTACTTATTTATATACTTGGGTGGAGACAGGCACCGTGGGAGTAAAGTGTCTTGCCCAAGAACACAAGGTCTCAGCCAGGACCCGAACCCGAACCCGAACCACTCGATCCGGAGCCGAGCGCACTAACATGAGGCCACCGCGCCTCCCACAATAAGTGCCGGTTTATTTTTTATGTTATGCCAACCGTATAGGATGTTAGATTCAGTCAAAAAGACCACTTGGTTGAATTTCTGGTGACTACCGATTGATGAATCTATTCCAGAAAGCCTTGGATACGATACAGTGGTACAATAGGTGGTTTATTGTTTGCTTTTCAGTGGCGCATAAGGAACAAATGTCACTTTCAGTACTGCCAGCTCGAAAAAGGCTGGATTTGGTAGGTAAAATGTGGTGTATTATTTTAAACTCGAAGACAGTTAATTTCGAATCTTTAGTTACTAGCAAAGGCAGCTAGTACACCTTGTGGATGCTTTCTTTGGAGAAACCGTAATTTAGAATTCTATTCTCTGATGTCGGTGAACATACGTTGTTACTCAGAAGTGTAGCATAGGCTACACGGGTCGACGAAAGGTTTTCAAGAGGGGTGTTTTGGTGAAAGTTGTTTTGATTTAATATATTCTTCCATTCTATAGGAGTGGCAGCGATGAGGCCATAGTAGAGTGTAAAAGGAATATTGATGTTTACTTTGCGAGTGAGCTCGTCCAGTGAGAGGAAGGTGTTATCTTCTTTTACAAAAAGTGTTTAATGCGTATAATTTGAGCCTCAAATAGGGATTTGAAAAACAAAACTGGCTGGTCTCTGATTAGGATCCGACTGTTATTCCAGATGATGTTGTTGTGAATACAGTAGTCCTATGAATCTTTTTTAGCATTGTATTCTTGCCAATACTTAATAAGTAGCATGTGGTAAAAAGGTGGAAGGTTATGCAAGGCTGAGATGTTTGATATCGTACTGGCATTCTGTTAGAAAAGATAAACCTCCGTATTTGGCTGCGGCGAACTCTGGTATTATTTTCCATGCTGGGTGAACGTCTTCGGTGATTCTCTTGATCCAAGCAATTTTCAGCGCTTTATTCATGATTTCAAAATCCACCATTCTCAGCCCTCCTTGACTTATGTCACTTATTATGGTCTTTCGTTTTATTTTGGCTGGTTTTCCTTCCCATATGAAATTGAAAGTTAGTTTGTTTATTTCTTTGACGTAAGAATCGGGGATCTCGAGCACAGAGGTGTTGTAAATTAGCTTCGACAAACCTAGAGTTTTCACTATTTTGATTCTGTCAGGGAGGGTAAGCTTCCTTCTTTTCCAATTTTTAAGCGTGTTTTTCAATTTGATAATTATCTCTCCAAAATTCAGATTATTTGCAGGGTCAGAGTTATACGAAAACAAAATGCCGAGAGCTTGAATCGGTTTTTGAGGCCATTTAGAATTATAAGGGCTAAC
>OX421451.1:29934660-29937160 GCA_949126865.1 Montipora capitata
TCTTAAGAACTTTTTTTCGGTAAAAAGGGACCCTCGACACTCGACAAAGAACCCTCGAAATGCTAATCTCGACTCTCGACCCTCGACAAAAACGCAGACTCCAAGTGGGAAACGTTTGTGAGATTAAAGCTTTCAAAGATTTTACCCGTAGAAGATATTGGGCTATTTAAATTGCGAGCTACATTTTGATTGACCGCCACACTCTACTATTCAAATAGTCCAGCTTACAGCAAAAACAACGTTTCGATGCGAAAAAAACTGTTTGCGGCATTATTTGCGACTTCTTGCAAGAAAGGACATTTTTCATTGGATGCCAAAGAGTTATCAGAATACTGACGAAAAGACAAGGTATCTTAGTCCGAATGAATAAATTGAATACTCAAGGCTTTAGAATAAAGGCTATCCATCTTCCGTATCGATACTGAATGGCTACAAAACCTTTTATGGTGTCTTAATTTTAGCTGCAAAACCGTTTCAATAAAGCAACAATTACGAAACATAAAATTCACCTACTGGTATTCCACCTCCCAAGTTCGTTGTTGGAAGAAATAAGAGATCCGCAGTCAAAACCTTGAAACTTCAACGAAAAAGGTCTTCGCGATAATACGTATTTTTTATTTGTTTTCTTTACTCTGTCATCAGTTTTCACCGCATCTGTTTGCGCAGTATTACTGAACATAAGTCTGAGCATAAGTCACAGGAAACTAGAAATCTGATTGGTAAGTGAAGAGAGGGCTTTCTCAATTGCAAATCACATTGCACTCTGGAGCAGGTGGACTGGCGTCAGGTTCACTGATTGGAGAGGAACATGCGGCTACATATCACTAAATTCTGTACTGACAAGTAGCATACAGCCAGTCGAAACAAAATAATTCAACACTGTATCATAGAGACTCTTGTTCTTCGGCCATCGAAGTTTAAATTAATAAAAAAATAACACACAAGACGATAATAAACATTGTGAAGCGACTCGCATGCTCCACCATACATTTTCAAAAGTATCCGTTATTTTGGAGAAGACATTCAAAATACAATAGCAATAGCGAGAGATCTGGGTTGAACTAAAAATAGCAGTGACAACGTAATACAGTGACAACTTGTCACTGGTCAGTTTAGCATTTGAGTTCCTGTGCAAACAAAGTTCATTTTACCTTACACTGGTAATCAGTTTTTCCGGTCGCGAGAATTTGAAGATGATCCCATTTTATATTGTGTCCTGTGGCCTTGATACGATATTGCTGATGTCTTCTGGTCTTCACAACCTCGTTCCCAGGGTCTTCTCGGCTTTCAATATGGCGGCGGGTCTGGCACACAGTGAACTAAAAAGATCGCTGATTGGTGCTGTTCTCACATGAACTCTAATTGGTTTAATGTCGAAAGAAAGATGGCGGCTAGTGAGGAGAGCCAAAAGAAGAACAGAATTCGTGTTTTAAACATTTTCAAAATTGTAGCTGTTCCGTAAGAAGCAGCCGCAAAATTAACAAGCATAACAGTCAAAAATAATTCGCCGTTTTCCGTTTTTTCACGTTGCACGGGGATCTACATCCGGCCTCGATTCCAATTAAAGCTACGTTGGCTTTTCATGACCTCTGGCATAGCGATCGCTTTATACATAGAAGGATATAATGGTGTTTGAAAGACGTAACCTGACGTAACGGTAATTAAGTGATTTTATTTCGTACGTACCTTTACGTTTTGGTTCATTTTGGCGTCTCACAATTGCAATTCCCTTACGCGAGTATTGATACTGTTGTTCAATGTTTTCACCATGTCAGATTGTGTTACAAATTATAAAATTGTGCAACGGGCTTCATAGACTATTGATGTGGTTGATTTAGCAGTTGTATGTGGAGCTGTTGACTCGTGTGACAGCTGCAATGAAGGCGGGTCTGTTAAATACAGGTCACATTCCACAGGTCAAGACTAGAGGTCGCTGCTCCAATAATCAACAATTAACCCAAAGGTTTCCCCGAGACCTGAAACAACATTTTTGTTGAGTGATTAGCGCTAGCAGACACTTTTGGTGTTTCTTATTTGTCTGCAGCACGGTGACATGTACACTCACCTGTGGAATGTGACCTGTGTTTTATTTTAATAGACCTGCAGCTGCAGTAATCCATATTCTTTCCCATCCCTTCCACACTCTTCAGCTAGTGGTGCACAGAGAGATCTAGCTCGGTCGGTTTTCATCATTGCCTTTTACATTCATTAAAAAATATTAATCTCCTAACCCCAAGCAAAGTGCATGTCATCTTGTAATTTTCCAAGAAGGTTATTTAAGATTGTGAAGTCTTAACAATAAATATTATTCTTGAAAATAATTGTAAGGCTTATCATTATAGTCTTATTGACCTGTCAATTCGCTAACGACTTTAATTTTTTCTGCTTCTTCTGATTTAAAAATATAAATATGTATATAAAACTGTATTCTTTAATTTGTACACATGACTTTTTTAGCAACACACTCCTGTCAGTTT
The DNA here is from genome assembly GCA_949126865.1 of Montipora capitata. Lineage (NCBI taxonomy): Eukaryota > Metazoa > Cnidaria > Anthozoa > Scleractinia > Acroporidae > Montipora > Montipora capitata. Next base: position 29,937,138 of record OX421451.1, read on the forward strand.
TCTTGTACTCCAATAATTTTCAT
>OX421451.1:29942160-29947160 GCA_949126865.1 Montipora capitata
ATCGAAGAGTTGTTTTTCCCTTTCACTGAAAGGGGGTGGTCTAGGTAATACTGACTGAACAGGAAGGGAATCAAATTCCAAATGGTAACCTGAAACGGTCTCCAGGACCCAAGGGTCACTGGTGATTTTCCGCCAGACGTCAAGGTTATGCAATAAATTACCCGCATAAGCATGAGGCTCAGGAGAAATGTTTACCTGTTCATTCATGCTTTGTCTCTCAGCTCCTTGGAGGAGTGAGGAGGGTGGCTTCGCACTGCAGGTCTCCCTTCGGAGAAATGAGCTCTGTGATCTCTTGAACCTAAAAAAGGTTTTCGGCCACGCTGGGAGTACTTTAAATTGTTACTACTACTCTTATAATCAGAGGTTCGACGCACCAGGCTGGAACGAACCACGGTCTTCTTTGCAATTTTATTTACCTCCCCTATATCTTTAATGTGCTTGGGAAGTTCATCTCCAAAGAGAAAGGTCGTTACCGGATTCGATTTGCTGCAAACAGACTGATAAGCCACTGCAATATCTGGTTTCAAAAATTCTAGTCTCTTTAAGGAGGCAAGAAAGGAGGCATGGCCCAAGAAGGTAATTGCATCACCTATGACCGGTAGAATCTCAGAAGGTTGTAACATTTTCCTTTCATTCTGAGCCACTAGGACAGAATCAAACAGCTGTACCAGTGGTTGAGCTGATTTAACTATGTTCTTCTGAACTTCCTGTATCCCGAGATCTTTAGACTTTGTATGTCTTGGCAGATCATGCCAAAGTTCAAGGTTCACCTTAGGAACACACAAGAACTTGCAATTTTGCGGAGTCTTGTATTTATGTTGTAACTCCTTAAACTTTGATTCCAATGGTTTTTTGGAACACGCATCGTCCACTCGCTGAGCAATAACATCAGCCACGTCAGAACCGAAGCTCTCCTTCTCCTCAAACACCGAGGGTAAAAACACGCTTGAGTCAAGCTGTTTTGCACTGTCGGTTCCCGATGTGGATGCCGAAGTTTGCTCAGTCGAAATAACCGCCGTTGGGTCAAAAACAGCGTCATGAGAAAAAACAGGATCGACTGTGTCCGATTCGGCAGCTGTATTTCCCGTTTCGGGAAGAGAAGCGACACCACCGAGGCCAACAAGTTTCTCGTTGAAAGCATTCAAGGACCGCATAATGTGGTCGATACCGAGCTGATCCTTGAGCTCGTCGATATCAAATTCAAAATGGTCATCCTGAGGAAACTCGACTGATGCATTAGCGACTTCGCTGTGGACAACGGTCGGATCAACCGTTAAGGAGTCACCGGCTCGGCTCTCCTGTAAAGAAATATTTCCTGTAGTAGAAGTCATGGTGTGAACTTCGCTCCACGTGGGCACTGGTTGACAATACAAGTAAAACTCCGGCGCTCAAAATTTCCTCCAAAACTCTATAAACAGAGGCAACCAAAATTAAACAGCGCAATAAAGGGCAACAGCCTAGAGATAAACCACAAATAAACACAAAGAGCGAATATAACCGCGACTCACTGACCTGGAAGCACGAGAGGAAGAACTGATTATTTGTGTCCTCTCCTGGGATTATATACCGTCCAGTAATTTGCATTTGAATGACTTTAAAGTGTGACCGCTGGCCTGTTAGTTACTTAGGAGGTATGCATAATTATCCCATAATGCGGAGCATGTCGAAAGAGAATGTGATCACGCAATCTGCTGTGTGCCAGGGTCTTCTCAAGACCCGCCGCCATATTGAAAGCCGAGAAGACCCTGGGAACGAGGTTGCTGGTCTTCGTTTTCAAGACTACCGAATATTAACCTGCGATCAGGCGTACTTTTCCTTAGACATGGTGGGAAAAGGTACGCCTGATACAATTTCTTAACGAGTCGTCTGCTCGTAGTCCAGAATCTGGACTTTACTCTGATTGGCCGAAAAACAATAGACCTTTTGGAGCCTCGCTCCGATTGGTTACAGAATTGCAAATCATACTTCTTGTAAATCGGTTAACAGCTGATGAAATTATGGCCGCCAAGAAGGATTTCAACTCGAGTGATGTTTAGGCTCTGTTTACAGCTGCTGTTGCTTCGACTTCAGATTTTTTTTCAAAAACCTTTAAAGGAAGAGCGGATTGAATGCATCCGAAGAATGGTTTGAGTAAAAGAAGACATTACAGTTGTACTTCCTACGGGATTTCGCAATAGTGTTATTAATACAGGCCTGAACATTATAGAAGAAAATGCATCGTTCTTCTTCCACCAACTCGAAAACGTTTGTAGTTGTGGCAAGTCCTTTGGAATATATTCGGAAGCAACAAGTTGCGAATCCAAAAAGAACCGAATAGAACTTTAGCGCTGCCACATTCGGGGAATCAGCCGAGCTTGACAGAGAAATTCGACACTGTTTACGGAATCACTGAACAATCTGAACACACTTCTAACAAAATGATAGCTGAGTAGCTGCGGCTGAAAAACTAGAATTTCTCAAAGTCCATTTTCCTCATATCTACTTTTATAACATCTGTTATTGGCATCTCAAATATTCGAGTTTAAATAAAGTTTATTGTACTGTTGATTGCGCCTGATGATGACATGAAGAATTTGGGCTTTTTCTGCCATTTTATCTCGAAATTCTTTGTTCCTTGATGGTTTGAACAGAGAAACCGTACCAACTGTCAAGCAGGATTTGCAGAAATAGCTTTGATTGCAGAAATCAAAGCCAGAATGCTATTTTGTTTTTGTCGCGTCTTTACTTGAATCGCAGCGTGCAGGTAATTTCCGGTAAAATCTGAGTGGCTCACATTTATAGCATGACACATGATAACATCACTCTTGACAGGTGGGCGGCAGACGACTCGTTAAGAAATTGTATCAGGCGTACTTTTTAGCGCCCTGTCTCAAGAAAAGTACGCTTGATCGCAGGTTAACCGAATATTGGTCTTGGTGACATTCACTTCATACCGAAATATCAGTTAACCAGTCCAAAAATATCATTATATCGGAGTGAAAAAACTGAATAAAGCGCTTTTCCAGGCAGTAAAATAAACTTAAATTGAAATGTAGTTAAATTTTGTTAGCTTTATAGAAACTACTGACACGATTTACTCTCACCATTCGATAGAAATTAAATATATAAATCGATCGTTTATTTTGAAGTTGTAACAGGGGTCTCGTAGAAAGCTACGGTAGACGGATTAAACTTGATTTCCAGGTGTTTATTTTACACCAATTAGCGTGGGATATCACAATCTCATATCCAGAGTCCTCGGGCTTTTTGGTCAGCGGGTGAGCGCTCGGATAGACTCTGCGATAATGGACTCCATTTTCCCAGAAAACGTGGATTCTGATCTTATTGCGTATGCTTGAGTTTAACAGTAGAAGTGGCGGGGTAAAAGTGTTCAAGAAACAAAAATTTTAGCCTTACACACCATAAAAGAAACTGGAGAAATGATAATTGGTTTGTTGTAACAGCGAGTGAAGATGAAACTTCTGACGCTTTCGGTATGTAAGTGTATTTTTAGTGTTTCAGCGTGCATTCCATCGTGCAGAAAACCATCGTGCAAGCAACACGATCGACAATTTTTTTGTGGAAACGACACCAATGTCCTCTTCTACTACAATTTTATGTTTCCGTAATTCTTGATGGCTTCCACAAGACCTTCGTCCATGGACTTCTCCTCAAAGAGACTGATGTAATGTTTTCCCACGCTACTTTTGCAACAGCAACAGTAATCAGTTTTTAGCAGCATGGGAAAATTCCCGTACGGTATTAGATATGATTCAGACCACGTCGTTTTATATATGTTTCTGAGGTAGAAAAAACAAACAGCACTGAAACTAGTTTTCGATTTTGAATCTGCCTCCAAATTCTGGGGTTTCCGAATTACTTACCGTCTTCCTGTCGGACTGCCATTGTTATGCAAGCGACCAATCAAAAAAATAGTTCAAGTCCATTATCCCAGAGTCTCTCCGGGCACTCACCTGCTGACCGAAAAGCCCGAGGTTCCTGGGTACGAGATTGGGGATAGCACTGCAAACTCTCTTCTGCTTTGAAAATCTCCTGACCAATACCAATATCAATACCATTTACCCTCTGGGTTAAGATTCAACTCTAAAAAGTATCACTCTTCTCGCCTTTGTTTTCTTTGTTCACATCCAGTACATCTAGTCATCCGACAAAATCCTCGACTATTGCTACGTCATAGCCTCGTTTGCATACACAAAAACAAACATTGCGGATCTCACTTTTAAATTGCCTTTTTTTGAAGAGTTATTGTTGGCTATTTAAACACATTAAGCCCAAATGAGTGTTCAAGTATGACAATACTGGCAAAGAACTTTCGATTTAGAGAAACTTTTTCTAGGCTGTACTTTTTCTTTACATCGCGCAGAATGCCTATTGTTTTGGGGACATTTACTTACTGTACGGCAAAAATTATAGATCTGTAATATTATCGATGAAGCGTAAACTGAGTGACTCTCATTGGTCCAAATCTACGCGCGCTGTGCTCCGTTGGGAGTACCGCTTAGCTCATCAACTTTTCAGGGCGGAGCTTAAAGACAAAGGCCACATCAGCTATTGTTCATTCTATTGTTTCCTAATGTCGCAACTTTGCAGTATGGCTGAATAAGAGCGCACCGCCAGCGAAAATATTAACGTTCAATATTATAACAGATCGATTTTTTTAAAAAGTTTGGCCTGCTTTATACTAGTTGTGAATAGGGCAGATCTTACCTTCTGCCAAACCCACGGCAACGAATGTGATGCCTTCACGGGCATTCGAACCTACGAAAACTTAAATGTCGATTTTTATATAAAGTGAATAGACTTGTTTCGCCTGAATCTGGAGTAGCTTATGATCCAAAAAGCTAGCGCGCGCGTGCCTTCTCTTTGTTGCGAAAAAAAAAGAGAAGCTTTAACTAGAACATTTTGCTAAGAAACGTAAAAAAGCTGCAAGCTATGGCGCCGTTTTTAAGAACAATAACCTGACTTTTGCTCGAGTATGCTATACTTTCGGCAAATGCACG
>OX421451.1:29959660-29977160 GCA_949126865.1 Montipora capitata
AAAAGCAGAAGCATCTGACCGAAAATACTATTAACGCTAACAAATGCGAACTCAGCAAGGTACAGATTTTGTTAGCTTGCTTTATGCAAAACAAATATTGATGAAAAAGCAAATAACTATTGATACACAGTTTCAGGGGGGCCAGTAGAAAGAGCAGAAGGAAGTTTCCGGGACGGTCGATCGAGAATGAAATATTTACGACATGAAAACAACATTAATCTTGAACCGTGAATATAGAATATAAAAAGTTACGATCAGCGACAAACATTTTGGGAGATTTTTGCTACGTTCAAGTAAATTGCAAAATCGAAAGTGACATGGCCGGAATTCAGCGGGCGCCGTGATTAAGTTACCGCGGCATGTTTACTCGCCAAACAGTGAAGCATCTGTGCCAAATGATGGCAAGATACCGGGTTTTTGTAAGTTTCTTTTTCTGTCAAGTGTTATAAAGTTTGACAATGAAATGAGCGAAGTCAAAACAAAGATCCCAATCGCCCAACTCTTGTTTATGCAAAGTCAAAATTTACTCTCCAAGACGCGTACGACGTTATTTATCACCAGGTAATTCCATCATTTTGGAAATAGCAGCTACTTTATTATTCATCTCCTTGCATACGGCGAAAGCTACTGAAATTTAAACTGACCAATCAGAACTCAGCGAGCGGGAAAAACTGTGCTATCCTTGTGATCCAACGTCACGCCAATTGTTTACAATCGGTGGACATTCGCTCGCCTTCTCTTGTGACTCTCTTGACCGTTGCTTCTTTGAACTCGGCGAGACAGAAATGACGCATTGTTCTGACAATCAATTTGCCATTCCACTTTATCCAGTTTATGACATGGGCTAGCATGTGATTAACAACCAGGATCGCTTTTTGAACTTTATTCTGTAGAAGAAGAAGACGTTGCTGAGTAAACATTTTTACGACGAAATCCCTTGGTTTGTTCAGCACTTTGATGTCCGATAACTGAGCCGCTCTAACGAGTGTTGGCTCAATCACATTTGGTCGTCTGGCCTTTTGAAGTTCTTTCAGCTCTTGTTTGTGTGTGTCCATCATGATCGAACTTCAGGTGAATAGTGAGGGGAACAATTTTTCGTTCATCTGCTGTGCCAAACGTCAAACAATCCTGTTGGGTGTTCCACGTGCTTGGCAAGTTTTGCACGACCATCGTCTATCAGATCTGGAGTGGAGTTTTCTTTCAGTGATTACAACTTGCGATCGTTCTACAAACATCCACGTAGCATGTAGCACTTTTTAGTGACTCGAGGATCCTGTTTTGCTGTTTCAAAGGGAGTCGTGCATTCTTGAGCAGTTAATTTGTTTGTTCTTCAGTGCTTGTATTTTTTCGTTTGTTCCTGGTGGTGCAAAGTAACTTTGATGATTTGAAAGGACTTGAATCCTTAATTGAATTAGCGATTTTTTTTATTAAGGAACCAACACAATGAATGGTACACAAAATTAGGAGAAACTGTTGGTTGAATGGACAATAATTGTAGCCATAATTATCTACCCAGTTTAAGTACTAAGCTCAACAAGTTGTTTGGCTCCACAAGTTTCAGTTTCAGGCTAGGTACCCGAATTCACCCAGGTACTGGTACACTTACTACCATTGTTCTTTGGAAATTGAATAGCTCCTTGATCACCTGGTTGCTTGAGAAGAAACTTGATGTGTTTGTTCTCTACATTGTTGAATGCAGCCACTAACTGTCCATTGTGGATAAACTCCAGACCAACTCTTCTTTTAATTTATTCTTTATTCTTTGCAGGGCATCAACAATGGTTTCCCTTGTAAAATATTAGTTTAAAGGGTTTGTTAAAGCTGTTTCCCATTTCAGAGGGCACTGTGGTTGCCAGATTCACTTTCAAACTTATCATAGAGACGTAAATCAATACCAGTGAAAAGTCAGTCCCTTGAATTGTTGATAGAAAATTAATTTAAATGCATATTGAAACATCAGTTGAGGAAAATTTTTTTTCAACCTAACATACATTACTGCAGTTTGTTTATTGCTTGATCATTCAATGTCTTGATCACATCAAATTATTTAATTTTTAGGTATTGTCTCAGACCTCAATAGAGACACTATCTTTAACTGAAAACTTAACTGGTTGCTTTTTGGAGCCCTTTTGTGGCATATTTAGATAGGCAGGAAATGTTCCACATTTTATGGTAAATAGTTCTACATGGTTTTAAGGAATATTGCAGCCAAATCTAATTGAATATAAGACTAAAATATGCTGTTTCACATTTTGTAAATTTAAAGACTATTAATATTGTTTGCGCTTGTTTTAAAGGGCTTAAGGTTGGCGTTCAAAAGTGTTCCTTCAATAATCTTATTCTGTAAAGATTACCTTGGGAGAATTGGATTAAGGCCAGTTTTTTTCTTCTAGCTTTTTTCCCCAGTGCCCTCTGAGAATGGAGGTGATTTGGTTTTGCCCAATGTTGAAAGATGAAACAATGCCCTAACCAGCCGCAAGGAATACTTCATAGTGCTTTTTTACAAACATGGGCGTGAGGGTGCTTGTAAGCATCTGACAATTGTTTCGCATGCTAAAGTGTTATTATAAATAATTTATTTCTCTAAGAGAGTCTTCTTTTCGTGTCGGTCATGCAAAAATTGTTGGAATCACTTGTTTTAGCTGTTGGATGAAAGAGGCAGAACATTTGATGAGGCCTTACTGTGGAGAGGGGTCCTCGTTCCCTTTAAATATTTGCTTGTGTTTCCTTGTTCCCCAAATTACTTTCAAACTTGTTCCCAGCTTTTTGATCCCTAAAATTTAAATTGGTTTTCTTCCCTTGTTCCCTAAAATATTTTGATATTGTTACTCTGTTCCCCAGCTCAAATTAGCCATGTTCTCTTCTTCCCAAAACCCCTGGGAGTGCTCTTTGATGTTGATTCTCTTATTGGCCTCATAGTAATTCACTGTAGAATTGCAAGACACAGCAAGTTCTTATTTGGGAGTGAGGGAAAAGTTTTGAATGAATTTTCGCACAATACAAGAAACACAATTTTGACTGCCCCTTCTAGTCTATTCTAGATCTTGCTCTTTTCGGACATGAATCAGCTTGTTGGCACCTTTATGGCGACCTGCGGGCGGGCAAGCTCTAGAAGCTCTTCCTTAGTGAGCCTTCGCTGAAAAACTTTCCAAGTCTGGCTTTCCCGTGTTAGGGGCCGAGGTTTTTGTGCAAAATTCATCAGCGACTTCCTAGCAGCTTATAAACGGTGTTCCTTCGAGCAATGGTCAATAAAAGTTTTGTAGTGCTTATACAAATTTTCGCTACTTAAAGACGTATATTTACACGAAACAAATATCAACTTGGCAATTTTTCTTTCCCGATACTCCATTTAAAATTCACGTGAGCGCTATTAATAAAGGCCAGAAAACCATTTAATGGCAATTTTTTTGTCAACAAACTTGGGTTGTCTGTTGTACTTTGGCTATTTGTGCTTTTTCTAACTAATCTAAGACGAATTCAGGCTTGTGTTTTCGAATAAAGTGTAAGAAGACGGCAAAACCGTAGTGATAATCTATTTATTTGTGTTAACTTCGCGAAAAAAGACTTTGGTCGCGTCCTTTCGACGGGGTAGATCGACAAATGTCATTTACGCACAACCGAAATGGACAATATGGACTGTTTCCGGTGAAAGGGCAATTGATTGACAGGATAGCACGGTTTTGACTGCCGCGCGCACTGCGGGCGCGGATTCCGTATGCAAGGCTGCGTCACAAGTTTTCACTGATTTTGGGGCTCATTTTGTTGAAACTCAAGCACGCTTCCAACAGGCCTGTGAACCCTTCCTGCTTACAGAGCAATACTAAAAAACTTCTCCCATATCACATTTCAACCTTAAGCTCGAAAATTCAATACACAACATGATATTATAATTCACAAAGGCAGAAAATACCACAGAATCTTTTTCGTCTCGACGGGCGATAGATTGTTGTCGAAGTCCAGTACTCGTCGCTTTTGAGATTCCTGACTAGTTTATCCAACTGACTTTCCATTATTGAACTCCAAAAGGGTATATTTTGTTTAAGGATCCACTAAAACGCCATTCGCGTTACATGACTTTCGACGCCATTGCAGGCTAAGTTAATGAATCTACTGTGTCCACCAGAGAAATCTACGCAGTTCCACTACCCTCTCGATCCTAAGAAAATACGCGCAGAAGGCTCTATGCACAAAGTCACCACTTACCAGGGGAGTGACAGGCAAGACTTTTACCGACACGGAAAAAAAAAACTAAAAAAAAGGAAAACTAGACCCTCCGTGAGGGTACACTGGGTTGCCTGTGGTACGTGCAGCGTTCCAGGCAAATTGTGACTGGCCCACGGGCCGATTACGGGCTTGCAAAAACAAAGCAAAAGGTAATTTAAAAACCATGTAATAAACTACTTACTAACCGAGCTAGCTCGAGCCGTACTGGGGAATATTGGCCCTGGGTCGTTTTTGTACGGACCTTGCTGCGCTCGGTCCGTACTGCCACGACCTCGGGCCAATATTTCCCTGGCAGTACGGCCCTCGCGCTCGGTTAGTAAGAAGTTATTAAGGGGTCACCCAGAAGTCATACCAGCAGAGGCCCTTTGGCTTACAGGTCCTCACACGTTCGTACGACGAAACAGATCCTTTTCTGAGGTTAAAAGCCTGGCTACTGGCCTAACTCTTTTTCCTACTTTCCCAACCGCGAGAAAACCGCGGTAAATCAGCCATCGCCAAAAAATGTTTTTTTTTTCTCAAAAAAATATTTAAAGTTAGGGGGAAAAAATACATCATTTTAAAGCTACGAAAATGAGCTTTCCAACAGCATATAACTTATTTACAGACAACTGAAACATTTTATAAAAGCGAAAGTTGAAGGAAAAAATTTAAGAAAAATAACAGTAAAATATGTTTTCTAGGCAAAATTTGGTCATTTTAGCGTTGATTACGAATTTTTGGATGCAAAACTAATATTTTCTGCAATTTATCTGCTTTCTTGGACATAAATTCGACCGAAAACTGATAAGGCACGAATATTTTTAGATTTTTAGGAATAATAGATGATCATGACTAAAACACCACACGAGTACATACGGGTAACATACGAGTAACATACGAGTAACATACGGAACATACGGATACATACGAATACATACGACTGACATACGACTAACATACGAGTAACATACGGATACATACGAATACATACGACTAATACGAATGCTTTTCTCATAAATTAAGCTCTAATTATAAGCCTTGCAAGCATTTTTCACGTCAGAAAACACGTACCCGGCTCAGTTTGAGGATGAAGGGGGAAGGGGGGGGGGGGGGGGGTGGTGTTGATAGACCCTCCAAGGCTTTCGTTAAATTTAGTCACAGTAAAATAAATTCACACGGAGTGCAAAACCCTTAAGGCGGCGAAAGACGAGATACAAAAACCCTCAACTTGTGGCGCAACATCGTTTCGTTGCAAGTTCTGGTCGATGTTTCGCGTTTTTCACTTTGCGTGATCAACTTGACCCGCAAGAAAAACATTTGTTGCGGGTTGAAGAAATGTAGGGCGCTGAGTGGTTGATTTGCTAGTACAAGAGCACATTTGTTGCGCGACAAGTTGTGAGCTTGATGAAAAACGAGCAACAAAGCCAAAAATTGTTGCTCAGAGTAGGTCCGCGCTCTACTTTTCTCAACAACTTTCTTCAACCCGCAACAAATGTTTTTGTTGCGCGACAAGTTGATCATGCAAGGTGAAAAACGGGAGAAATCGACCCAAACTTGCAACGAAATAATGTTGCGCGCCAAGTTAAGGGTTTTTGTATCTCGTATTTCGCCGCCTTTAGCTTGCGCAACAAGATGACAATATATTTTGGACGTTGCTCTCGTAGATGATTATGACTGTCAGGCCAGTTTACATTTAAGACACGTAAGGAAGTCAGAGCAGGTCTGTCATAATCTTTTACCCCATTTAAGCTTTCTGGCTTGATTTTGCACTGATTTTTTGCACTGATTTATCATAGGCAACTTAAGCTGAAATAGTGAAATCAAGATGGCGGATCTGATGACGTCATACGACATGAGCGACATCCAAAATATATTGTCATCTTGTAGCGCAAGCTAAGGGTTTTGCACTCCATGTGAATTTATTTTACTGTGACTAAATTTAACGAAAATTTGGTTTTATCAACGGAGTTGATAACGTAAATTGGCCACCGTACAGAGATTCTAATTAGAATCTCTGTACGGTGGCCAATTTACATTATCAACTCCGTTGATAAAACCAAATTTTTGTATACTACTTCCCCACCGACGCAGCACCACAGTTTCTTTAGAATCTACCCCTTCATAAATTTAACGAAAGCCTTGGGGGGTCGATCAACATCCCCTCCCTCCCCCCTCAAACTGAGCCGGGTACGTGTTTGCTGACGTGAAAAATGCCTGCAAGGCTTATAATTAGAGCTTCCTTTATGAGAAAAACATTCGTATTACTCGTATGTATTCGTATGTATCCGTATGTTAGTCGTATGTATCCGTATGTTACTCGTATGTTAGTCGTATGTTAGTCGTATGTATTCGTATGTATCCGTATGTTACTCGTATGTTACTCGTATGTTACCCGTATGTACTCGTGTGGTGTTTTAGTCATGATCATAATAGATAACGTGGTTCAATGCGTAATGTGATAATGCGATAAAAGTGTCAAATTTGCGACCCATTGCTAACGGCAACGGAAGCGATCGCATTACGAATAATTAACCTCTGTTGCCAAAAACCACCCAAATAACCGGTCAGTGTAAAACGCAGACTGCAGACTGCAGACCAGGGATAAAATGCAGACTGAGGGTAAAATGCAGACTGCAGACTGCGGGTTAATAAAATAATAATGAAAAAAGAGTTATAAGAGTGTTAGTAGCCGTTTGTACTTTCACACTGAAACCCCAACACAGCTCCCATCGCTTTGGTTGCCCCACGGCATGTTTTAAATCCGGATTTTTATCGAACCCTGTAAGAATTGAAGCTGTTTGAATCCTTGTTGTTGTTGGAAAAAGGACAGTTTCGTTAAGTGAGTTGCTTTTAGGCAAAGAAATGACCACACCGTAATTCAACTGTCCATTTTGCTGCACTGAACAAAGTAATCGAGTAATTACCCAATAACTCAATTTATTTTGACACGCATGGCTACAGTACCAATTAACAAAGACAGAGCAGAGTTAGTAACTCTACTAACTCTGGACAGAGATAACGTGGATTTTGCAACCATTTAACGTTTCAATTCAGTCGGCTTAAGCCAGTATGACTGAGGTGTAAAAATTTCTTATTAGGATCCTTTCATTCGCTTTCGTATACGTTATGTTTATCCTTTAGTTCACAAGCTCGTTTGTTTTGCATCTGGAAGATGTAATTTTCAATTATAACCTCTCCCTAGGGGTTATCACGCATAGCTTAACCAATGAAATCCCCGCGTCCTAATTGCTCGGAATACATGAAATTCTTTGTGCATTTCGTTGCACCGAAAAAAGGCAACCGAGATTATTCAGGTATTCGAAGTAATAATTGTTGGTTTTTCGATCGATTTCCCTCGATGTACCGGTGTGACAAATAATTTGGAACATTGCAATGCATCTGGAAGCGCAAAAACAAAGCACAGATGATTGTAAAAACACGGACTGGATTGGATTTGTAAAACACGGACTGGATTTGTAAAACACGGATTTGTAAAACACGGATTTGTAAAACGCGGATTTGTAAAACGTGGATTTGTAAAACACGGATTTGTAAAACACGGATTTGTAAAAGGTGGTCTATCATTTTTTGTAAAAATAATAGCATTGTTTGACTGTTTATTTGTTTATTTCTGTCCGTCCCTTTTTAATCTTAATTCTTTTACTTTATATTATTTTCACTTTATGTTACCGCTTCACATTCAAATAATTTCTCTAAAAGATTGTTTGATTTTGAGTAATATTAGCATTTGGAAATTTTTACGAATAATCGAGAAATGGCATATTGTAAAACGTGGACTGGATTGGATTTGTAAAACACGGACTGGATTTGTAAAACACGGACTGGATTTGTAAAACACGGATTTGTAAAACACGGATTTGTAAAACGTGGATTTGTAAAACGCGGATTTGTAAAACACGGATTTGTAAAACACGGATTTGTAAAACACGGATTTGTAAAACACGGATTTGTAAAAGGAGGTTTATCATTTTTTGTAAAAATGATAGCATTGTTTGACTGTTTATTTGTTTATTTCTGTCTGTCCCTTTTTAATCTTAATTCTTTTACTTTACATTATTTTCATGTTATGTTACCGCTTCACATTCAAATAATTTCTCTAAAAGATTGTTTGATGTTGAGTAATATTAGCATTTGGAAATGTTTACGAATAATCGAGAAATACGATAAGCACTCGCGTACAGCGAGTAAGTATTCCCGGCATTTTCGGCATTCTCTCGTGTTCAAAATCAAAATTCCGCGTACTTATATTTAACTTTACAATGCATTCGGCGCGTTTTTATTTTTAAAATTATCAACATCTTAATACACAGGAGCTGGTCAAGACCGATTTCCAACGTTTAACGGGAATAGGTCATTTTACAAGGGCAGACATGGATCAAAGAAAAGTGTACGTGACATACAAACAACCAGGCTGCCAAAAGACCGTAATTTTAAAAATGCATTGTAGACCTCTGTAGAAAATAAATTTGCATCTTTTAAATTTGCGCGGGAGAAGATAGGTTATTGTGCGAGGAAGGAGATGGCGGCTTCTTTTAAAGTTCAATCTCTGACCAGAAAACGGCGACGTGGATTTGACTTTCCAGACTTCTCATGGAGCTCTGTAAAAATTAGAGAAGAGCTAGGAAGCGGGACATTTGGGACCGTCTATTCGGCTGACTTTACATTAGGAGAGATGCAGCGTCATGTTTGTGTCAAGAAGTTAAAAGGTGAATCCGCCGATTCAAAGCGACGCTTCGAGAAGGAAGCCGGTATCCTCCATAGTGTCAAAGGCCACAGAAATATCTCCGGGTTCCTGAGGTTTTGTCACGAGCCCTATGCCATAATGATGGAGTATTCGTGCTTCGACTTCGGTCATTTTGGGGTAGAAAAAAAGGTGACCACACTTCAAGATTTCGTGCATTTTGTAGACGCTGAATTTGACTTTTCCTCGTTCGCCGATGTGTTATTGGTGTGCACAATAGACGTCGTCACTGGGCTAGATTTTCTACACAGAAACGGCATTGCCCACAGAGACCTAAAACCAGGCAATACTTTGGTTTGTAACCAACACTACGACAAAGATGACCTTGAAACATCGTATGCCAAATGCCCCATTGTCTGTAAACTCGCAGACTTCGGTCTTAGCAGGTCACTGGACATCCAGACCTGCTCCATTCTGGAAACGAAAACCGAATCCACGTGCCGTGGTACCCCTGTTTACATGGCGCCAGAGCTACAACTGGAAGAATTGAAAATCGCGAACCAGGAAGATCTTGAGAAGGCCGATATTTGGTCTTTGGGAATTCTCATTTTCTCACTGATCAATCCAAATGTCTCTAACCCGTACAGGGCTGAACTTGAACGAGCTGGGATTCCGTTCTCCGAAAAGGCCATGAACGGTTTATTGAGACGAAAGCAATTACCTACCCACGACGACAAGTACGACTCTATTCGGAAAACGCAATGGTCGCAACTTGAAAATGTGTTCAAATCATGTGCACGATTTGAGCCAAGGTCACGACCCACAGCAGCGGAAATTCTCCGTCTTCTCAGCAACAGTCAACCGGCTCATGTTTCTCAACAGAAAGTCCAAGTGGCACCCGTAGAAGGTAAGATTTTATTATGACCTTGATTTTCATGTGATGTTTCTACTAACTTCAAACGAGTTCTTAACACTGTCTTAACAAGATTTGTACTGTACACGTTTTGTTACGTACCTATAAATATCCATGACCAATGTATATTTCTGGGAGAGAACGTAACACCTGAGTGAAATGGGTTACCTTTGCTTTATTTAATTTAATCTTGTTTTTCTGGCTAAATGAAAGAACTGAACTGACCTGAAATTAGCCAAGAGAATTTAGCAGCTGTAGTGAAGTGAAGTGCAGTAATAGTAATTAAAAGGCTGTTTGTATCAAGACTGAACAGTGACAAACAGCTGCTCGATAAAAAAAAATAAACAAGTTCGTTTGGGAATCAGTTTTCACAAATTGTATCTCTTTATTTAGAAATGGAGGGCGATCCACACCCGATTGTGATTGCAAGCGAGGAGGAATCACTGCAAGATGTAAATCTTGATATCTTTGTTAAGAGGCCTGGTGAAGACATGAGTGTCACTTATATGCATTGGTGGCGGGGGCGGAGGTGTGGGAGCCTGAAAACAAGGGTAGACAGCGTCCCTCAGGCGAGCACCAAATAATCCTAAATCGCGGTTGTGCCATTTAAGTTGGTTATTTTCCTTTTTTTTTTTTACCGGCGCCGACCCGTTTATAAATATCACAACAACAAATACGGTTTTTCTTATAATTTTGTGAAAACGTTTGCATTTAAAATTGTTGCATTCCAGTCCTTTTGCCATGAGTACCTTATGAGTAGTCTGCCTTAGTCGGCACTTTTTACTGATAATGCAATCACGTATTTGACTGTTTATTTTATTCTAATTTTTCTTATTATCCATCTTAATAAAAGGAGAACGATAAAACTCGCGTGTCACTAAACGGAGTAGGCGATGACAATGTGGATCAGTTTTGCGGAAATACTTCCCAAGGTATGCTTACTAAGTATCTTATCTTACCTATTCACACGAATAGAAATGGGCACCTAATGTGGCAACTTCGTCATAAGTCGATCCTTCTATAAATATATGTATAGTGGTTATCATGCCCGACTAGCAATAGGGGGCGTGGCTTCAAATCTCGCTCACGGATATTTAACAATTATTCCATGAGCACGCGTCGGATAGTAGACGGTAAATAGCCAAAGGCGTAGCGCCAACTTGGCTACAACCAGTCTCTTATCCAACAAGCGCGAATGGCATAATTGTTTTATTAAATTCATTAAACTCCAATAGTTTGGAAGTACGAAATACCAGCGAAAACAAGGGAAAAAAATTGCACCGCTTTGCGCAATCAATTGCCATATAAGGCCAAACTAAGGGATATGAGCTGATAACCGAGATTGAGTGAACGAAACACAGCACAACCCACGTCCCCCACTTACTAGTCGGGTGTGATACCCACTACACCACCAGGGCAACCATGCTGGCAATCCAGCAATGGAATAAGTGATTTTCGTGATTATGGCGTGGGACTCCCGGGAAATTGCCTTTCAAGTTGACAATGTGGAAAGCCTAGAACTCCTCTCGAAACCCAACTAAGGATCAAGTTACTGATACACGACCGTGGTGAACGTACCGGATGACAAGGAAGGATCCTCGAAGGATACAGGCTAATTTTCTTTGTATATGAAGACTATATGAGAGAAACTCTGACGCTGCACATCCCAAATAAACATATATATATATATATATATATATAGATATAGCGTAACTTATTCAGGGTGCTGTTTATTCATGGCTGTTAGATCCTATTTAAACTTTATTTGTAACCGCTAATGAAGAGATGACAGAACATAAGCTTACAAATATATCTGCCGTTATATACATATATATATATATAACTAACTGCAGACAGTACTGTTTCGGCCTTCTGGGCCTCATCAGTGCAGTGCTGATATCTGGGATGGAGGTTAAGCTTATAAAGCCACCCCAAATGTCCACACATGTGGTACATCTAAGCCATGCCAGAGTGCTCAAACTAGCGAGCTAGTGAGCATGCGCAATTGCTAGCGGCAATATATATATATATATATATATATATATATATATATATATATATATATGTAATATATTAATATTTATTTATTATTGAACACATCGTGGCAATGTCCAAATATGGTTAATGCGCGCGCAATAGTCGTCGCGCCTGCTCAACAGATATCCTTCGATTTACGTAAGTTTGTGTGTCGCGGAGAAAAATGGTAGTCTTCCAGCTTTTTTTTTTCCAAAAAACGTAGCAAATTGTGCTTTGTCATCAATGTGTCGAATAATAACACCATTATCCTGCTCAATCTTGAAAAATATCGCCTGATTTTAGCCAACTCGGCCTACGGCCTCGTCGGCTTAGCCTTAGGTGGTGTTCCGCGCGATTTCGCAGCATAATGGTTAAAAGCATTACTTTACATAACATATTCATTACAACTTGCAATACATGCCTATGACCATGCCGTCCGTGATATACATTATGCAAGAATACTGGAAACTATTGAAGATAGAGGAGTCCAGGCTATTTTTAGACTGATTACAGCTGATTAGCTAGCAATGAATTTTAACACACACTGAGTTAAATATTTATCGCTTGATCTTTCAACTTCAGGTAACGTTGCAGTTGAGCATGCACGTGATGATGACAGCAGCGACGAGTTACCTCTCGGACCTATCGCCGAACTCAGGTTCTATGAAGGGGACAGACGAATGCCAGTGTACAAGTGGGGCATGACAAAAGGAATATCCACGGATGAAGCGGCTAAACTTCTTCTGCAGCAGTGTGTAGACCGCACGTATATTTCCACGCATATTCCAACAAACATTTCCAAAAATACCGTCTTTTTGGTAGATACCTCAAATCTCTTAGATGTTGCAGACGTCAAATGCGATGACCTGGGTGCCTGGCAATGCACGGGCTGCCCAAAGTTTTACTACTCGACAGACCAAGATGGCAACTTTCACAAACACGAAGACCCTGAAGATTGTCCTGCTAATCAAGTGCTGTACATCATACAGCGTCAGTATTTCACTAACAAAAGCTTGCCGTCGCTGCGAAAGTCCCTGATAAGTGCAAGACTGGCAGCGTCTACGATGCCTCAATCCCTGATCATAGTGCAGTACATCTTTGGGGATGGCGAACAGGTCGTTAAAGTCAAAAGTCACGGAAACAGTAAAGGGGTTGGATCACGTTCCTTCAAGAGAACAATGAAGAGCACCCGGGATTCTATGAAAGGCAAATTGAAAGGTTTACCTCCCAGACAAGTTGTTCATGCCATTGTGGAACAGAAAGGGGGAATCATGAAGATTGAATCGGCGGGCGATATTCCGAGAAACAGGACTCAGGTTTATAACCTAAACAGAGAACTGAAGCGTCAGAATGTTGATTCACCCATAACCACTGGTGATCCTCTGCTTCAAGTCTTAGTGAAAGCAAAAGAAGAACAACAAGGGCGGAAGGAAGACATGCTGATCAGAGAAATACCATTGTTTCCAGAGCCAATCATCTTTCTCGCCACGGAACAACAGCTGATTGATATCGAACGATTTTGCTCAAACCCTGAGAAGTTCTGTATCCTCGGAGTCGATTGCACGTTCCAGATTGCTGATTTTTATTACACGTTCACCACTTACCGCAATCTAATGCTGGCCACGGAAAAAGGGCACCATCCAGTGTTTATAGGCCCAGGAATCCTTCATAAACAGAAGCTCCTGTCATCTTACAAGACGCTACCTCTTCTTATGACGAAATATCGCAAAGAAACGAGCGGTGTATTGGTATTTGGCACCGATGGCGAGGAAAATCTTTATAATGCAATGGCAGAGGTCTTTGTAAATGCAAAGCATCTACGTTGTGATATTCACTTGAGAGACAATGTCAAGAGGAAGTTGGGTGAACTGCTAATTACAGGAGCTGAAGCCACAGAGATTATGTTTGACATTTTTGGCAAGGGCATGGGCGACGTAACAGAGGGCGGACTTGTAGATTGTCGTTCGCCTGAAGAGTTTGAGGTTGGTATCCGTAATGCTACCAAGAGGTGGCAGAACTTGCACAAAAATGGTGAGAAATTTTGCAGTTATTTTCTAAAGGAAAAGGCAGATGTAATCCGTCAGTGCTGTACAGCTGATATTCGTTCAATGTGTGGACTGGGTTTTCCACCAAAAGTCTACACTCAGAACGCCAGTGAAAGTATGAATCGCCTTGTTAAAGCTAATGACAGCTCAGTGACTGGGCTTCCAGCTTCCATAGAACACATCAGAAGAGAAGTCAACCGACAGTATAATGAACAGTTTCTGGCAGTTATTAATCGAGGAGAATACAAGTTGACGGATGCGTTCTCTCATCTCGGTGTGGAAGAACAAGATTTCTTTAGAATGAGCGACCAACAGAAGAAGGCTTTAAAGAAAAAGTTCTTTTCTGTGTCAATGTCTGATGTCCGTAAAGACCTGAAACAGCAAGAGAGGTCCAGTAATACTGAAAACAGTTTGTCTATTGCTCCAGAGAAAGCACAAATTATCGCCATTCCCTTTCCAGTACTGAAAGGAATGTTTGCTAAAGCGGCGACACTGGTCAAGGATGGGTCGGCGGTGTGGAAGGTGCCAAATACACGTGGTGAAGCCACAATTCGCTTCATGGTCCACAGTACATCATCCAGGGACCCTCATCAAGTACAAGTTAATGTAGCAACGGGAAAGGTGCAGTGTGATAAAGTGTGTGTCAATTGGACTACCTACAGCATGTGTTCACACACTTTGGCAGGTGCGGAAGCAGCTGGGTCCCTGAAAGAGTTCCTTCACTGGTTTAGAGGAAGAAAGCGGTCACCAAGTATTTCGGCAATCTCAAACCTAAACATGCCTAAAAACGCTGGCCAAAAAGTGGGAACGAGGAAAAGGAAAGGTACCAGCAATAAACCATCGACGGAAGGTAGACCCATAGTCTGCAGTCGAGTTTTACAGCCTATAAATTGCGTTGCATCCACTAATGTGTCAGCAAATCCTGTAGTCCCTGGCCACTCTCCAGAGTGGCAGTATGACGACTCCATCCAGTTGCAACCTAATCTTGGTATGGGAGTTTCAGAAAATCCACCGGTCTTGTACAATTACCCATGCACCCAAACGACCGGTCACACACTGACGTGTCTTCCTGGTCAGAGTATTGAGTCAACAGAAAATATGCAGGTCAACTACCCTGAGCGTCCAAAACCAGCACCAGGCATCTTTGCCTTCGGGATACTCTCGTTTTTGGACAGCAAGGTGTCCCGATGTTATGGCTGCGGTCAAACGCTAAAGCCAGGTGGTTTGATATCCCTCGCACCAGACGACCTTGTTCTAACGACAAGACTGCAACGGAAGTACTACAAGGATGGCAGACAGCATATCTCTCCTGATATCTCCTCAGTGTATTGTCATGTCAACCCTTACTGTGTCACAACAGCCTTTCCAGGCTTTCAACCCAGCCTTTGTCAAGTGCCGTCAGACCTCTTACCATTTCTATTGCCGGAGCATAAGGAAATGGTTGTTAACAGGCTGGGCGTTTTCTTTTAGATTATTTCGATGTGACAAGCAATCACGAGACACTTAAAAGTGGTTTTAGTAACTTGTTTTCTTGTTAGAAAACGCTTCTGGATGACATTATGCAGTTTTCATTTTGTACCTGATAAACATCAGTACAGCATTCAAACAGTTGTCGCTCATGATCGGTCAGGTGAACAAAACCACATTTGCAAGTGGTGTTATTGTTGTTATTGTTTAGTTGGTTTTCTTTCTAATTTAAGATTAAAATATCTTTTCTCTTGATACCAGTAAATCTGTTTCCTCTTACAGGTTGTTAAATTAGGAGACATAGCGCGTTCTCGTCATGAATTCATTCCATTCTTTTAAACACTTCAAGTTCCGGGTAGACGTCAAGGTTAATTTTGCATGTGTTAGTGAAAAAGAGAGCATTAGGCTTCATTACTTATGCAACTGCAAAACGTTGGCGACACAATTTAGAAAAGGACAATATAGCTTCCTTTTTTAATCATGTTCGCAAAAGGATAGGTTAAAATAATAATAATAATAATAATAATAATAATAATAATAATAATAATAATAATAATAAATATCGTTTATTCCACTCTCTTGCAGATAAGGCCATTTCCGAGTTCATGTCTGCCTCCTCTTCAAAGCGAGTCAAAGTGGGAATTTTTTCTTATCAAAATTAGTTTTCATTTATATTTAGAAAACAGTCCTAAGAAAATACGCGCGCTGATTGGTTAAAAATCGTGTTTCTATAACTCGATGGAAACACAGAAGCACGAGCTGTTGATGTAGTGATAGCGCGTGCAAAATTAAATTGTGATAATAAGAATTAACAAGTTGTTTTCCTTTTTCTCGTCGCGTTGTTTTCTAAAATAAATAGGAAACATGTACTCCGTGTTTCTCCCGAGTTATAGAAACACGAGTGACAGTTTGGGAGAACTCGAAAAAGCTGTGGAAACATTCGCCTGCGACTCGTGTCCCCACAGCATTTCTCGTTCTCCAAAACTTTCACTCGTGTCTCTATAACTCGGTAGAAACACGGTACATGTTTTCTATTTCTTAAGCAGTGAAAGTATAACTAATTACCATCACAAAAACTTCGCACTTACACTCGCTTTGAAGAGGAGGCAGACATGAACTTTGAAACGGCCTACTAACAAGCGGTTAAAAATGACAATAGGGGTATATTAAACTATGTATTAATTATACTAGTTAAAAGGAAGAATACCTAAATGACGAATATTTAAAAGTAAAAAAAGTTCTGTGATCTCTTAGTTCTCTTCAATTATTGAATAGTAGAGGAGAAGAAGAAGAAGAAGGTCTAAGATTATATACGGATTACTTCTTTGTACAGCAGGGGACACCAAGCATGACAATGGGTGGTTCTGATATGTTGGCATTATGTTTTAAAGTTATCGTTAAAGATGAATAAAACACTGGAGTCTATCTAAGCGCCATGTACTAGAAATGTTTATATTCTTCATAGAAGGAAAGAAACGTTTTTCAGATTTGTTATAGTAACTGTACTTATCTGGACCGAGCTTTTTCAGTTAACTCAATTACGTGAAAAAGTGAATACTCTGCATCCAGCAAACACGTGAAAAAGAGTGCAAAAGGTCGCAAGAAAGAAATTAAACACGGATAATTTTCAGTGTTTGAATTGGTAGCTACAAATCCATGTTTAACAAATCCGTGTTTTTCAAATCCGCGTTTTACAAATCCGTGTTTTACAAATCCGTGTTTTACAAATCCGCGTTTTACAAATCCGTGTTTTACAAATCCGTGTTTTACAAATCCGTGTTTTACAAATCCGTGTTTTTACAAATCCGGGTTTTACAAATCCGTGTTTTACAAATCCAGTCCGTGTTTTACAAATCCAATCCGGTCCATGTTTTACAATATGCCAATTTTAAAAATGCATTGAAGACCTCTGTAGAAAATAAATTTGCATCTTTTAAATTTGCGCGGGAGAAGATAGGTTATTGTGCGAGGAAGGAGATGGCGGCTTCTTTTAAAGTTCCATCTCTGACCAGAAAACGGCGACGTGGATTTGACTTTCCAGACTTCTCATGGAGCTCTGTAAAAATTAGAGAAGAGCTAGGAAGCGGGACATTTGGGACCGTCTATTTGGCTGACTTTACATTAGGAGAGATGCAGCGTCATGTTTGTGTCAAG
>OX421451.1:29984660-29987160 GCA_949126865.1 Montipora capitata
ATTCTTTTTTTCTTTTCTGTTGTGGCCGCAAAAATTTGAAAATGTTTGATTTTTCCTGATATTTATCTGACGGTGGTTTTTAAATTAACTACCTTGTTTAATCGAAGTTGCATCGATGTTGAATGATAGGTTTCTCTTCGTGTACTCCGGTCTTCTCCTCTCCTCAAAAACCAACATGTGATTTGATTTGCGTTAATTTGTTGATTTCAGTTCACAGTGTAGTCCCAATTAATGATCCAGCGCTAGAAGACTAGGCACTTAAGTTCCTTTCTTTGCAGTGCAGTTGTAAACATGAAATAAATGTGCAAGCGTAAACTTTAACAATGTCAATTCAAGTGAGAGTTAATAGAGCATTCGGGAAGCGTTTATCACGAAGGTAGACCCACAACCGGCCCTTGAAAGTTTCTGGACTAGGAGCCAGCACAGCAGAATCTGGTACTTTATTCCAATCGCGAATCTTCTTCGGGAAAAAAAGACATTTAATGGTATGTAGTACGAGAAAAGGGGACTTTAAATCTACTACAGTTAAGGTGTCTGGAAGATTAGTTGTTGTGTGTTGGATACTTGTGTGCCCAGGTCCACTACAACCTTATGAATCTTGTAGAACATACACAGTTGTAGCGCCATTCTTCTCTCCAATTTGCTGTAACATGTCACTGACACTTGATTTATTATGTATTCAGGACGAGGCGAGAAGCCCTACACTGGACCATTTCCAGCTTGTCGATATTCGTCTTTGTATAGCGGTCCAAACGATGGCGCCATAATCCAATGTGGGACGGAAAAGTGTATTATATGCCAAGGTCTTTCCCTCCTTCTTTGATTATAGCATGATGATAGCATTAATTATTCACGGACTTTCTATTAACAGACGTGCACACCGAGTTTGTTCTGCAGAGAGTGTTGTCACGTGAAGCAGAGTTTCTGATGAATGTGCGACCTTTCTGTAAACCAGTACTTCAAATTCCCTTCTAGAATTTGATGGGATCGTCCACCTCTGCTGTATGTGTAAATGTAAAGTTTCTTGCTCTTGTGTGATGACAATGATTCTATGATGCAGTCTATGGAGTGCAATGGCAAAACGTTTGTAAGAATTGGATGCACTTGGCTGCGCTTGGTTGTGCCGCATGTGTGTGTGTTCGTATGTGTGTCAACTTCTGAAGCTAAAACATGTGGCCCTGGCCATAAACTTTGTAATGCCCGTCTTTACCTTTACCCTTTCTTTTCTTCTCTTTCTCACCGAACTAGCCCTGAAGCTATTTGAGAAGAAGCAGATGGACTATAGCAGTGTAATTCATTGGCTGAGAGCAAAACCATCCTTTAACTTATTTATGAAGATCAGCAGTGTTGTGTCTAAGAGTCTCCAGATCAACTTGGCCAAACATGAGTTGAACACTGATTTTATTGCCAATGTGATCGGAAAGATGAAATAGACACGAAAAGGAGTGCATAGAACACTTTTTTTTTATTCAAGCCTAGGGCTTTTATATTTATTTTAAAATAATTTTTATTAGCGCTTGTACACTGTAATTTTTTATTGGATACAGTTTTGAAAAAGGCTAGTTTTCTTTTCCTTTCCTTTCTTTTCTTTTCTTTGATGCTGTCTTTTTCTTAATGTTACTGCACCGCAGACTAGGTAATTTCTGCCCGTAGAACGGCATTGCGAAAACGATTGATGGTTTTCTTTTTTCATGTTTTAATGAATATGGATTGTAAGTGTGATAAGTACCAGCTTGGCATGGAAATGCCAAAATCTTCTGTCGTATTTATTTTATGTGTGAAGCCTAAAGAGCAATCCAGGTGCAAGCAAACGAAGTCACAACTCTTTAAATACATTAGAAAGATTAAATATGTTAAAGAATCTAAAATCTGAAGTTTTTTTCGCTTTATCTCAGAACAAATGCAAATTAAATTTGCTTGTTTTTGTTATTCCTTTGTCACCCAAATCATGTTTGACATCCAGACCATAAAAGGCCTGAGCTGGGATGCAAGGGATTAATGATAACCTGATAAAACCATTGGAACGAACAAGAACAATTCTACCAGAACAATAGCAAATACCACACTTTTCACATTGTGGTAACCAAGGCTGATTTTTAAGAAGAGCTATCTGTACGAAGAAGTTTATACTCCTGGGAGCTTGTTCAAACTTGTATTGTTCACAATGAAGACTACGCCGCCGGTTTGTTTTATCAGATTTATTTAACAAATCCCTTGAGCGTTTTACTTGGTGTCTCTAACGGATAACCTAAGAAATGCAAGTAAACAACACGACTTTGTCTTAATAAAATACCATTGTTTCTCTTGAAGAAATGTAATCAACAACTGCTCATTGCAAATATAAGTCGATAAGCAATAGAAAATCAACATCTTTTGTAGTAGAATTGCTGTCGGGAGGGAGAGGTTCTGTACTGTTAAGCTATTTACTGCGCTTTTAACATCAAAGAACAACAAAGGTAAAGGTTATGGTTCTCTCATCCCGCTTTCACTTGTTTCATTT
>OX421451.1:29992160-30022160 GCA_949126865.1 Montipora capitata
GCTCCTGCAGTGGACCTACAGATGCTGAACACCCTAAGAGGTACCAAAACCGCCTTTTTAACCCCTAAGGTACGACAAGCACCCCTGTCATTTTTATGTGGGAGTCCCCGCCCCGGGCGTGCTGCACAATTAATGGTTGGTGCATAACTTAAAAGGCTGACTGGTCCCAAGAGACACGAGTGAAAGTAAAAAATCCTTACAGTTATCAATTGCATAACGAACATGCTCTTGCGTAATTAGAAAAACACTTGAGAAATTTCGAGAAGAAATATTTGTGAATTGGTGTCAATGAACCATTCATTCTATCACATGACCGGAGGCATGGAGATCCCATGAGATATCACAGCGCATGCATCAGGTCATTGCACACGTTTGCGTCGATCTGAAAGGTTGTTCTTCCACAGTCACACTCGAAGAAACCAAAGATTACTAACTGATTCTTCTAGAAACATATCTGGAGAGTTAACGTAGTTGACTCCCGAATCCCAGACTCAAGTGCTAACGGAGTTGGCACGTTAACACCAGTGTTTAGTCACCCAACGTAGTTGGGTAAATGTCGCACCATTCGAGAAACAAACAGTCATGGCGGAACTCATTGAGCTGGCAGAAGAAGACACATCAGAGAGACAGTCACCGGCCTTAACAGCAGCCCTTTCAGCCATCCTCGCCGAAGTCAAAGACTTAAAACAAAAGGTTAATACGCTCTCGGAGCCAGTTGACCTCGACGAGCTTGAAACAGGCGAGGAACCGGACGATAGCCGCGTGATTGAAGACAACGATGACAATGAGTCTATAAATAGACGATCGCTTGGCCAAACTTGGCAGTACACCGGCTGAGACCACAAAAGATGGCATGAATAGCCTCTTACAGGACATTGCGTCCGATCTGGATATCAGCGAGCGGACAGGAAGCCCTGTGAATGAGGGCATTGCCAAAATTGTCTTAAGCCTGTTGAAAGACAAAATTCCTGAGGAAAAAACGCAGACGAGGATCGAGAAACATCCTCGACCTGAGAACTTGGAAGGGCTGCGCACGCCACGAGTGAATACATTAATATGGAACCAATTGCCAGCAAATGTTCGCAGCCAAGATTCTAAGTCACAAAAAATGCAGAATGCTTTAGTAGCCTCGCTGGTGGCGACTATCAAAGCAACGGATAGAGTGCTCCAGCAGCAATCGGGAAAAGCCTTAGACAAAGAGGTTATCACCTCTCTCACAGATGCCATTGCTTTGGGCCTGCAGTGTTTTCACGATATTAACAACACTCGCCGACTAGCAATGAAGAAAGATCTTCATAAAGATTATGTTGCCTTGTGTAGTGCGTCCATAGTGCCTGCCTCATCAGAATATTTGTTCGGTGATTTGTCAAAATTGGCCAAAGATAGTTCCGAGGCAAACAAGCTTACCAAGAAAGTTCGACCTCTGCAACGCAGCACTGCACGCTGCGGAAATTCTGGCTCGAATGGACGCCGGTTTTATCAAAATACTCAGGGGTCTCAAGGATATCGCAGATTTCACCCATATCAACGGCAAAGGAAGGATTTTTTGTACAAAAGCCGCCCACGAAAATCGAGGATAAAGAAAGAGGGGGACTCAAAACAAGCCTAGCTCGAACGCGACCCTCATCGGAAAAGGTATGCGCATCATTAAGGATTAAACTTTTTTTTTATTTTTATTTTTTTATTTTTTTAACAAACAACAAATTAAATACAAGTAAAAAGTGACAAAGAAAGAAAAAAAAAATACAAAAATAAAAAACTCGCACACATCAATTGTTATTTTTTCCCTTGGGTAAAAGGACACAGCCGAAAACCAAACAAAACAAAACAAAAAATGTTACAGAGATGTAGAGAAGAAATTTATATTTAATTAAGTTTTGGAGACTCAGGTCAAGAGGCTTATATATGCCAACAAGGGTTCCCATTTATTTTCGACAGTGGAGGCGTTGTTTTCTATTTGATAAATGTGTTTCAAATAAAGCAAAAAGTTGTTTAAATTGGGGGGAGGTTCTTTTGAGCGACAAAGCCAGATATGACGCTTGGCAATTAAGCAACAAAAATTGATTTGGATTTTTTGTTTAGATCTATCTGGACTCAAACCCAAAGCCGTATTTATGTGTAAGTAATTATGTTCACCTAAAGAAAGTTGGCAATACTGCATCCACTTAAAAGGACTATCCCAATTTTTTTTTCTTTTTTCGCATCTCCAAAAAAAGTGTATCAAGTTTTCCGTTTCCTTATTAGAAAAAGAACACTTATCATTGTCTCTAAGTCCAACTTTTTTTAAGAAACAGTTAGTTGGTAACCGGCGATGTAACAATTTGAAAATGATAAGTTTACTGCTCTTTGTGCGTTGAAAGGATGTTTGATAAGCGACTTTCCAATTAATAATTTCCTTTGGGGGAAGATTGATGTCTTTGCACCACTTTTCTTGACATGAAATTGGCCTTTCACAGTTTTTTGACACAATTTCTTGGTCGATAAATTTAGATGGCTTTTGACTCATAAGAAATTTTGAAAAGCGATTTTCATACTTAGATTGGGTTTTGGTGTTTTGTCGCCGTAGGCAATTGACTGGTGAGATTAATCCAAAGAAGGTTGGAGGTCGAACCTGCAAGTTATAATTAATCTGAAAAGCAGCAAGTGAAAAGAAATTGGAGGATTCATCCATTAAATGTTTAACTTGCGTAATACCCTTAACAAGCCAGTCTTTATAAAAAAATGGCTTATTCTGAATTCCTATCAGAGAGTTTTGCCACAAAGGTGACGACAAAAGATGTCCTTCAGATACTATCGTTTCCTGGAAAAAAACTTCTGACCAAATTACAAGTATTTCTTTCACAAAAAGTTCTGATATTTTTAAGTTGTTAATATCTTTTTTGTTAAGATTTCCTTTTAGTATCGCTTCGCCTCCATTTCTTTCAAGTTCGGAATCAAAGAGTAGCTTCCATTTACTACGATTTTCAGGGTCCAGATATTTCTGGATCCATGTAGCTTTAAGGGATTTGTTAAAAGAAGCTGTGTCAATCATTTTTAGTCCTCCTTCGGAATAGTCATTAATCATTATCTTTCGTTTGATTTTGTCTCATTTATCATTACATAGAAACTTATACAAAATTGTATGGATTTCTTTAATCGCTTCATGGTTAGTTTGCAGAGGTGAGAATATGTAGACTAACTGAGATGCAACCAGGCTCTTCAAAACTGCTATTTTCCCTAATAATGTGAGTCTGCGAAATTTCCAGCATTCTAGGATCGATCTATTTTTTTCAAAATTTTCGTTGTAATTTAAGGATATTATTATATTGGGGTCCTTATTAAAATCGAGGATAAAGAAAGAGGGGGACTCAAAACAAGCTTAGCTCGAACGAGATCCGAATCGGAAAAGGTATGCACCTTATTAAGGATTAAACCTGTTAATGATGTCCATCATTACTTGCTACTCAAGATTCATTTAAAGCAAGTACAATCAGTCTATTTTCACGTCAATGGGAAGATATTACACATGATCCCTCAATACTGCAGTTTGTTAAAGGGACAAAAATTGAGTTCAAACCAGGAGTAACCCCTTCCCAAACTTGTGTGCGATCTAGCACATGTAATCAATCACCATCGTACTTTGTTGCATTGGAAATTGATAAATTGCTTTCAAAAGGACTACCCCAGGTCTCTTCCTCAGAGGAGGGGGAGTTTATATCCTCAGTGTTTGTTAGACCTAAACCAGATGGGACTTTCCGTGTGATACTTAACCTCCAGTGTTTCAACGAGTTTGTACAATACTACCATTTTAAGATGGATACCCTTGAATCAGCCATTCGGCTAATGAAACCAGGATGTTTTATGGCATCTATTGACCTTAAAGATGCCTACTACTCGGGACCAGTGGCCGAAGAGGACCAGAAATACTTAAAATTTATTTTCAACGGAACACTTTACAAGTATGCATGTTTACCAAATGGGTTGTCAAGTGCCCCACGTATCTTTACTAAGTTACTAAAACCTGTATATGCATCGCTACGCACACAGGGCCATGTCAGTCTAGGATAAATAGATGACTCCTACCTACAGGGGAACAGCTATGTGGAATGTAGTAAGCCTTTTTGTTCAAGCGACTAGGCTTTCACCTGCACCCCACAAAATCTGTTATCATCCCCACTCAGAATCACATTTTTGGGGTTCAAGCTAGACTCCAGAAGCATGACAGTTGCACCAACTGATGAGAAAATTCACAAAACAGTAGAAGCCTGCAAAAGACTACAAACCACAGCAAAACCTCAAATCTCAGATGTTGCAGAAGTTATTGACCTCATATTTTTTAACTTCCCAGGGGTCCAATTTGGACACCCCTTGAAAGCACTAAGCATAGCAATATCTTGTAACTTCAAGCAGCTTTCTTTGCCCTTAAGTCATTTTGCAAACAAGCACCTGAGGGTCATATCCAGTTGTAGGTGAACAACACCACAGCTGTTTCATATATAAATAACATGGGGGGCTCTAAATCACTCGAATTAAATTGCCTTTCCCAAGAAATCTGGGATTGGTGCATCCAGCGGAAGTTGTGGATCTCAGCTACCCACGTTGCGGGCAAATTAAATTTTGATGCAGATACTAAATCCTGACATTTTCAGGATAAGCATGAATGGATGCTTGATAGGGTAGTTTTTGAATGACATTCTGTCACTAGACCCAGGGTTAAACATACATTAATTTGCTACCAGGATTAACAAACAGTTGGAAGTCTATTGCTCTTGGAAACCTGATCCTGGGTGTGCACTTGTAGATGCCTTCAGTATTGACTGGAGAAAATTTAACATTTATGCTTTCCCCCCTTAAACATAATTCCCAGATGCATTCAGAAAATTACTCAAGAGCAAGCCCACGGAATTTTAATCATCCCAGTATGGCCAACACGACCCTGGTTCTCACAGGCCCTTCAGCTACTTTAAAACCAGCCATGGATCCTCAAACCAACCAAGAGACTACTGCAACATGTCCACCACCACCAACCACACCCACTACACAATAAGCTACGACTAGTGGCCTGTCCACTCTATGGGAATCCTTTACAAAGTACAGTGTTTCTCCAGAAATTACCACGATCCTCATGCCTCCTGGCAAGACAGCACAAAGAAACAATATAAAGTCCACCTTCAGAAGTGGTTGGCATGTTGTCGTCAAAGGTGCATCTCTTACAGTTCACTAAATGTAGATGAGGCCCTGGACTTCCTCATGGTTCTTTATAATAAGGGACTGACATACTCTACCATTAACACAGTAAGGTCTGCTCTTTCGTCCGTCATAACTCTCGAAAGTGGGGAGAATTTTGAATCTCACCCCTTAATGGTGCGGTTCTTCAAAGGCATTTATGAACTCAGAAAACCCCAACCCAAATACAATTCTATTTGGGATGCGTCTAAAGTTTTGGATTACCTCGGGAAGTTACACCCACTCAACGCCCTTACCCTGAAGAAGTTAACTTCATGTTATTGTTGATTGCTACGGGACGGAGAGGCCAGGATATTCACTTACTTACCCTACAGGGAATGAGCATGGCAACTACCAGCTGCCAATTTCAAATGTTGGAACACACCAAAACTAGCAAACCAGAAACGAAGGGTAATCCCCTAACTATCCATGTGTACACTCCCGATCCTTCACTTTGCCCTCTGTTGACATTGAAAGAATACATTTTAAGAATTACACCATTGCGGAAGAGCGAGACACAATTATTTCGGAGTTTCATCCAGCCTCATAAAGAATTGAACCGCGACACAATCTCATGGTGGACCAAGGATGTGTTGAAACTGTCTGGTATTGATATAACTCAGTTTACTGCACAAAGTACTAGAGCAGGGGTCGCCTCAAAGACCAGTGTAAAGGATGTGCCACTTGATTTGATCCTGAGCAACATTGGGTGGGAGTCAGCACAGACTTTCCACAAGTTTTACCACAAACCAGTGTCGAATGAAGTTAACATAACTGACACTATTTTGTCTTTAAAATAGGCCTAAATGGCATGTCTTGAACTTTAATCCAGGGAGCTAATTATTGTTATTTGTTGACATTATGTTTGTGTGCTCATGATGGGGTTACTCATGGAATAGTCTGTCCTGTAGTACCTGAGATACTTTTACCTTAGCACCTCTGTCTTGTGCTAGCTGACAGTACACCCTAGTTTTCCTCCTGTCTTTGGGTGAACTACTTTATGGAATAGCTGATTAAACCAACTTTCACATTATGTCTTGTGCAGTGGCTGTGTCAGCGCTTTAAAGTCTCATGGGATCTCCAGGCCTCCGGTCATGTGATAGAATAGTAAATTAAACGAGACTTACCTGTAAGTTGAAGTTTGATTGAGATTCTATCACATGACCACAGGAGGCATAGGAGATCACATGCCCCCCTTATACCCTCCCTTATGGGGGCAGAGTTGCCACTCCTCAGCATGTGGTTTAACTGACACACCCCCTGCAGTTTTGAAAAATGACCTGACGCATGCGCTGTGCTATCTCATGTGATCTCCTATGCCTCCTTTGGTCATGTGATAGAATCTCAATCAAACTTCAACTTACAGGTAAGTCTCGTCTAATTTTACCATTTTGTTTGATATATTTTAGTTTTCTTGAGCTTTAACTTGAAGGCTAATTATTTAACAGCAGAAAATCTGCCTTTTTCATAACTATTTGTGTTAATTATCAATTATCCTACGAAATCGCGTGGAATATGACCTTATACTTTGCCGACGAGGCCGTAGGTCGAGTTGGCTAAAATCAGGCGATATTCCGCAATGTTTGCAACTTTTTTTTTTCGGCATACCCGTCGTTTTTCCACCTAAAAAATGTTTTATTCCGATTTTGGGCCAACAGCATTGCGGTTCAGAATGGAGGTGTCAGCAGTCATTTTTGCAGCTTATGACGTATGATATGGGGAAGACATGCGAGAGCGCTCCATATGGACGCAGTGTTTTGACTGATGTTTGTCGCGAATGTTGAGTCCGCGGCACTTGTGTTTACCTTGTTTCTCTTGATTACGAAACCTCTGTTCCCCATATCATACGTCAGAGCAGGTTGCTGATTTAATTTTTGAGCCCGAACTGAAACCGCGCATACGGAAACCGCGCCCGCAGTGCGCGCGGCAGTCAAATTGTGCTATCCTGTCAAAATTTTGCCCTTTCACTGGAAAAGGTGCATTTCTGTGCGTAAATGACGTTGTCGTCGATCTACATTGTCGAAAGTAAATATAGGATTAACGTCTTCTTACACTTGACTCGAAAATACCAGACTGAATTCGTCTTGAAATAGTTAGAAAAAGCTCAAATAACAGCCAACGCACAACAGTTGAAGTTCAAATCGCCGCTCAGCGAATCCATTTATGCACCTGGGTGGAGAGAGGCACCGTGAGAGTAAAGTGTCTTGCCCAAGAACACAACAAAATGTCCCCGGCCAGGATCCGAACCCGGACAACTCGTTCTGGAGTCGAGCGCAC
Source organism: Montipora capitata (assembly GCA_949126865.1). Classification (NCBI taxonomy): domain Eukaryota; kingdom Metazoa; phylum Cnidaria; class Anthozoa; order Scleractinia; family Acroporidae; genus Montipora; species Montipora capitata. Next base: position 29,999,643 of record OX421451.1, read on the forward strand.
TAACCATGAGGCCACCGCGCCCCCTATTAGATAACTTTAATTTTTAATAGAAATTAATTATAGGTGCCAATGTAGTCACCTGAAGAACAAGAAATGGACCAAGTTACACTGTCAGTGCATCTTTGGAGACACCTTATTATTTTAATGTCTCATTCCAATAAACTGCCTTCACTCATTTTTTTCGAAGAGCTCATTTCTTCTTTGATATCCAAAAAGGGACATCAAATGGTTACCACGTAACGTATCCGGAAAGAATTGATGGAGAGCGAGCTACACGGGATCTATCAGCTTTAGGAAAGGTAAATTATGATCGCTATCGCATGAAAACAGTCTCCAGTCTTACTATGATCATGAGTTGGCAGTCTTCTTTTCTTATAACAATCCTCAGACAACAACAGCAAGTTACTTTTAGCACTTACTGAATCAGTTTATTCTAATTTGAATTCTTTTAGGGGGGTCATGCACATGATGTTTCTTACAGGCTGACATCTCCAGTTGACAAATATTGGACACTGGATGTAAACAAAAACAAGTAAATATAAGCTTAGACGCTCAATCATTACTGATTTTCTCATCTTACAATTATAACTTCGTTATCTTATTTCGACTCAATGATCACTAATCTCCCAATTTAACTTGCTTACATTTCTAATAAAAAGTTTTCCGTCAACAGAGAACTTATTTCTCCGTCTTTTGCTATGCGTGCGTTTGCTGAGGATGGCTCAGAGGTTATTGAAGAGGTATAGCTTACCAATCAATCAATAATATACGAAGAGCGTTTTACCGTTTAAAAATCGCAAAGCAGTTGTTTTCCTTATATTTGGTATCCTAGGCTGTTCCTGCAGACTGTCATTATCAAGGAACCATCAGGGGAGTAAAGGAATCTAGTGTGGTCCTCAATACCTGTAAAGGACTTAGGTAATCAATACCCATTTTCTAACTGTAACAGGTTGCATGAAATACAATACAAATTAAAAAAATACAAAAAAAATAACAATAATAATACATAATATAAATTTGCTGATTGCTTAGCAAGATGCATTCATTAACGTGGCATAATAAATCACCATGGCATAAAAACAGCCATGTAAAAAGACCCTATATTTTGTCTTCAGACTCCAGACGCTCAGTTACATCTCAAAATCAGACTGAGTGACCCCCCTCTCTCCCCTTTTTTTTTATAGCTGGAGAGTCATTACTAGGCTAAGATAAAACGTTTTGCAAAGTTTAAAAAAAATCCCTAAGGCGGATTCAGAGCCACCTTAAAATTTTCCACTTGTGAAGGTAGCTGTAGACCCGCTCCAGAGAATTATTTTTATTTTGCAAAATGTTCTCAGTCTGGTCATCACTTTCCAGCAATGAGCATTGAGGGCCACCCAGGGTTTTTTTTTTAATTTTTTTTTATTTTTTTTATTTTTTATTTAAGCGCTTAAAGACAAAATATAGGATGATTTTGCATGGCTGCTTGGTTGCCATGGTGACTTATTGCGTCACATAAATTATTTCAGCTTGTTAAGCAATTATTCGTGTTTATATGGTAGCATAACATTGCTGTTACGGGAAACACTTGGGTGTATTCAATCCTTCCAAATAGTACAGTTATTCAAAGTGTTTAAACCAATCTGTATTGTTACGAAGTCTACCCAGAATGGAAAGAACAGCAATGTGCCTGAACGAATCGTGATTATTTTGTCACCTTATCACTTTGGCGCACTGCCTTTCTAGGGGAATAATTGAGGATGGAAAAGACACCTTTTATATTGCACCAGACGCGGGATATAATGTAAGTATGACGAACAAATTTTCATGTCAACTTTATTCGATACTTCCAATAGGGTTTTTCAACCCCAATTCACAATAACGCTAAGACCATTTATCGTGATTACTGCTTATTTAGTTATTCGTGCACTTGAAAAGGGATTTCTTAGTACCTTTCTTGAAGGTTCGGAAAGAAATATTTCAAGTTATAGTGCGCTGTAGCGAATTCCAAAAACTGATAGCGCAATATTAAGAATGCACTCTGTCCCGGAGCTTATCTTTTAGATGTTCCGAGACTACAATTACTTTTTTTGCGGTAAAAACCACTCTTCAGACGAAAGCAGCAACTAACAGAAGACAAGTAAAGCTATGAAACTCGCAGTTATGGACGCAATTGCTTAAATTGCGTAGAGAAGCCTAAAAAATTCAGGGCTTCAACGGGGTTTGAACCCGTGACCTTGCGAAACCGATGCAACGCTCTAACCAACTTAGCTATGAAGCCACTGACGTTGGGAGCTGGTCATTTGTGGGTTCTAATTGAAGTTCTAGTTGAAGTCCTGAAATTTTCAGGCCTCTCTACGCAACTGCTAAAATTGCGTCCATAAATGCGAGGATCTTAGCTTTACTTGATTTCATATCCGCAGTTCAGTATATGATTTATTTCATACCATTTCGTTCACTAATGGAAGAGTTGGTAATTCACTGGTTGCCTTGTTACTCTAGCAGTCAGTGTTGCTGGCGGTCTAGAACTAACAAACTTCAAATCTAATGAAGTAACCAGTCAAACTACAAAAGTATTTAGAACTTCATGTTTAATATAACGTATTCCCAAAGACGAAATGAGATTTCCAGGTGATCACTTACGCAACGTATGTACATGAAAAGTTGCAACTGATTGCCGATAGCTACTTTACTTCAACTCCAACTCTTTTCTTTAGTATGCCATCATCGTAAATACATTACGTTCAAGTAATATAGGGAACTCACGATTTGTTTCTCCTCTTGAAGTTTGATGGAGCTCATAAGGTTTTCAAAGCCACAGAACAAGACTTGAATGATATCCACAAGCACTGTGGTAAGATGTAAATTCTATATGAATGTTATTAACCTTGTTTCTCTAACAGTTATGTTAAAGAGGACAAGTCTTCCACAAAATGGGCAGACTACAAATCAGTTTAAAGTACATAAAAACTAACTGAAACTGCATTGCAAATTTCTGAAATTTTGGCCCACCATGCATGACAGAAGAAAACGAAACTACGCGGAGAAAAAGCCTCCCTGAGCAGAGCGAAGAAAAAACCGAAACTAAACCTACTCCGATAACAGCTGATCCGGCAGTGCTTTGAAAAACTTTCAACCCGATTCCCCTTCAAGTATGTCACTGCAAGATCGATTAAACCTTACTTGAGTCACTTTTTCCAAGCAGTCGTGACGAAATTACGTTTGCAAACTTATGATAAATTATTCGCTTCATTGAGGCCATTTTGGCGCATTAAAATTCGAAGTTATTTCACTAAACATCCGTCTTTAAGTGATTTTCAGCAATTAATTGCTTTATTCCGTGTTTCGCATGTCCATAGTTCATAACTAAAGGCCTGGCCAAACGCTCACAGCATTTCAACACAACATCTAGCAACATTGTTGTATGATGCATTATGTTGTGACATGTGTTGAACAAAAAACCTTACATAACAATGACCACAACCAGGTTTTCTGAGCCCACGAGACTGAGCACCTCCAGCAAACCATTATTTTAACGAAAACCGCTGGTCAGCAACCTGGTTCTGGTCATTGCTGTCTAAGGTCTTCCGTGTTGAACGGGCTGGCCAAACGCACTCAACATTCTCAACATTTTCAACGCAACATGTAAATGTTGATATGCCCCAGGCCTGGCGCGCAACAAGTGGACCTAGCGCGCATGCCCTAGTGCAACAATGTTGCGTGAACGCGGCCAAACGAGCACAAAACCATGCAAGGTCTAAAATGTTGCACGAAAAATTTAACCGCTTTCAAATTTGATCCAACATGTTGCAACATATCGCAACAGGGTGGCCAAACGTCTGCAACATGTTGTGCCCGACAATGTTGCAAGAGGTTGTGTTGAAATATTGCGAGCGTTTGGCCAGGGCTTAAAGAAACTACAACGTGACAGCAAATAGTCCAAAACCACTAGCGTATCATTTCCATACTAGTCGATATCACTGGTTTTATTAGATGACTTCTAGCGAAAAGTACCCTGAAGAATCCAAACAAAAATCTACAAACCGCGTTCATTCTCAGTCCAAAATGTCTATCCTTAACTTCTTAAGGTTATTGACTTGCCAAAAGTTTATGCCGCGGCCAAGAGTCTGTCAATCTTCGCTAGGAATATATTAAGGATAGCCCGGTCTGTAGAAGGAATTCGCAAATATATGGTACTAGGTTAGGCATGGTGACATGCCCGCAACATCTAGTAAAAAGGCTAACAAAACCTTAAATTGACCAAAGTAAAACTGATTTGGATGATTTATTTTCAGGAAACAACGACGTAGATACACATTCGTTTGTCTCGGAAGACAGTCCAGAAGCGCCTGGATCATCTTCAACGGTATTAAGCATTCACCCAGATACAACCTACGTCATATTTATTCACTATAAGTTTGCGCGATAAATTTTTCACACAATAATTTTCAACTCATCTAGTGAATGCGCATCATACACTATAGCCCCATTTTAAAAGCATCACTGGTTAATTTTGTGGTAAGTTTCGATTAGTCATAGAGTTGCTGACAATTTTAAAGAAACGACTTACTGTGGGATTTCTTATGAGAAACCACTAGTTGCCCAAATTAGCGATTATGTGCACAATGTAAAGCTCACGAAAATGTGATCTCTCGAGGCATCCACAGCGTTGATCATTGTTTCAACCTTGGGACTTGAAAGATTGGTGAATTTATTTTTACTGACTTATTCGCGGCGGACTTACTTGAGGCTCCTGCCATTGTTGTTAACGGACTTAGCTGTTGTATCAAGGTGTTTACTTTTTTTTTTCGTCTTTGCATCGTGTTGCCGTAGGGACCTTTGGTGCTTAGAGTGCATCCCCTCGTGTACGACCTTGGTAAATCTGTGTTTTTAACTATTGTATTTAGATACGACATAGCATATCAATTATGGATAGCTTCTATAAATCATACCTGACAACCAATGAGACGCGATACACCGAACTCGTCATGGTAGCAGATTACCGAATGGTGAGTCACTCTACAACTTATATCGAGCAGTTTAATTCTTGAGAGAACGACTTTCTGCTTACGCCTCGACTCCACTACAAATTAACTTCTGTACACCACACCTAAGCTTAGACAGGCGCCCACAACAGACGGTCCCGAGTAATGTGCCTGTGAGTAGTCCAAAGTTGACATGTCAGCTAAATCGCCCTTTCGTTGAGTCAAAAGAATCTGGAGTTGCCAGGCAATCAGGCTAGACACGAATATTGTGTACCATCAATCTAGAACAGGATCTTTTAGTTAATTTGAGGAAGGAAAATTCCTTCATTATTTTCCTGAGCTCATTTCACGTTACGACTCACTGATCCGTTAGTTTACCAATTAATCGATCAATATTAATAGAGTCAAAAATTGCGCGTACAATGGACAATAAGCAGATCTTCCCTTTTGGAAATAGCTTCAGTTGACCTTGGTCAGAGCTTTTACTTACCCTTGGGCTTGTGGTTATACAGCAACAAGTCACCCAGCAGGAAGACAAACCTTGGACAGTTTTGCTAGTTACTCTCCGCAGCTATAGGCCACTTTTTCTTGCGTAACCATTGTTTCCAGCTTCTCCTGGGATTTACAATGGTCCCAAGAGAAAATAAAAAGAATACTTATGCAAACATTTGAAGGGAAACAAAGAGTATTATGGTATTTTCGAAAGTGGTCCATAGTGTCCTTATTTTTTATTCTAACGTGACATCATGGCACTCGGCCGAGTATTCCGCAAACAAAGAAACGACGGCACGTTAATCTCAGTCTTATGCAAACATTTTATTTTGTTTTGGGACAAAAAACCCCTGGAAGATGATCACGTGTGTTAAAACAAGTAACAAACTATGGTTCTTGGACGTCACAAGGGTTAATTATTTTCCTTTTTTTTGTTCCATTTTACTGCAATAAATCGCGTAATATGCCACTGCTGTTCCCAGGTATCCAGCATAATGCCAAATTACACCGATAATACAAGGGGAACGTTAAAAGGCCATGTTTAACCAATCAATATGCCTCCGATACCATCCCTACCAGGGCGAAGCCCTGATTCCAATTCTTCTTTTATATCCTAGTACCTAAAGCACAACAATGATACAGCTGCCATCAAAGACCGTGTTATCACATTAGTGAATGCTGTTGATGCGGTAGGTTGTCCTAAATTGCATAAACACAACATAGAGTAAAATTGGCTAATTCCGCAGCTACAGCGAACTTTTACAGGAATCTGATTTAATTTTGTCCTTGTCATCCATGATATAATTTTCCACTCTCTACAATCACATAAATGGTACAGCAATTAACTCTATTAAATGAATGTTTCTATTTATGAAAGGACAAAAACGGATTCAGGGAAAGAAAAGTCCTGAACTGAAACCAAAACTGCTTAAAATCTAACAAACTCAACCAACATATCACCAATCCTACATTGGAAGCCACGAAACTTGACAATTGTTCGCCGAAGACGAAATGAATATGGGTAAACAAAAACCGAGATAAAGTCGAGGTTTTATTCTCTAGCATTCCCCGAGCCTGAGGTGAATAATTGTTAGGTGATTATTTGAAAAATGTGCATTTTCTTTAAAACGATTAATTTCTTTGCTCTGTCAGCATGACAAACGGATTGCGACGATTTTGAAAACCCCCTTAGGTGATTATCGCGTAATAATCACCTCAAGTGCAACCAATCAGCGCAGAGAATTTTCAATAATTTCCTATGTAATTATGCTAAAATCAAAGTAAGGCAATTGCTATGACTATCACCGAGATCCCATCCTCCTGGCTGCTTGTAAAGCAGGCACCATCAGCTGAGATTAGACCTTCAACCAACTAAAATCTATCAGTTCAGCGCAGATAAATCTTGTAGGAAAACATAAATGGTCACCGTTGACGTGTTAGACAATGGGTAATTAAGCGAATGCGTGAATCCTACTGATGAATCCTACTGATTTCGATCTCGGACCTTTTTTTTTGCAAGATTTATCAACGGATCAATATCAGGATTGTTCTTAAAGCACTAGAGATATGGACAAACGGTGATCCATACGAACGACAGACTACGGGAGGAGCTGATCTCAGCAGGTTCAACACCTATCGAAAAGAACATCTAATGGAGAGATTTCCTCACGATAACGCTCAGTTATTAAGGTACTAAATTCAATCCCAGTATTTAATTTCAATGCATAAAATTCAATTAATACATATACACATCATTATTCTTCATTTTAAGCGAATGGCCCTGGTCAGACTGTGCAGGAATGGCTTATGTGCGTGGAATGTGTGGAAGCGTATCTTCTGGTGTAAACAGGGTGAGTAAACTTGTTGTCTTGGAGTAAGGTTTTAGAAGTGAAAGTACATACAAACTAGATTTTTATCAAGTGAAGCTATGATCTTCGCAGTTATGAACGCAATTTTTGCAATTGCGTAGGGAAGCCTGAAAAATTCAGGACTTCAACGGGGTTTGAACCTGCAACCTCGAGATACCGGTGTGACGCTCTAACCAACTGAGCTATAAAGCCACTGACGTTGGAACTGGTCACAGGCATTTGTGGGTTCTAATGTTCCCGCGAGGTATGAATCAATGATGAAATGATATATGAAATGGATCATGTATGAACTGCGGATATGAAATCAAGTGAAGCTATGATCTTCGCCGTTATGAACGCAATTTTTGCAATTGCGTAGAGAAGCCTGAAAAATTCAGGACTTCAACGGGGTTTGAACCCGTAACCTCGCGATACCGGCGCGACGCCCTAACCAACTGAGCTATGAAACCACTGACGTTGGGAGCTGGTCATTTGTGGGTTCTAATGTTCCCGTGAGATATGAATCAATGATGAAATGATATGTGAAATGGATCACATATGAACTGCGGATATGAAATCAAATTGTCGCCTCTTATCTTGTGCTCTTTCCTGCTCTTTATCCTGTTGCTCGTCACTAATATGATTTCCCACCAGAAAAAGGCGGTTTGCCTAATGCAAAATTGCCCGAACACTCCCGTCCCCAGAGGCTGTCTTGCCTTTCCAACCCCACCCCGACAGTCTGTACGGGCGGGCTGGCGGGTAGGTGTGCGCTGACGTCATAACCAAAATTTTTGGCATGGATAGATTTCCCAAAAAATCTTACGCATGGTGCTCCGCTGGCGCCCTTCGAGCGCCTGAGGTCCGCTATAAACAATTATCATCTGTTATAATCTTTTTATAAGAACCCTACAAGTTAAGAACCTTATCAGATTTCCATTCTTTCGTAGATATTGCTACTATACAGCTTTTATTTTTGTCGTGTCTTTGCATATTTTATTTACTTTGCATGCTTTATCTGTACATCTTACTAGATTTGTCGATTGAACCGGTACTGATCGCTTGTTTATTCCAGCAAGCAACTGTTATTTATACTAAATGCAGTAAAACTCTAGCTAAACTCTTCTTCACTACATCCGTTTTGTTTGTAGTGGAGCATGGGCAGTATTATCGGTCCTTATGTAACAGTTGCTCACGAAATGGGCCACAACTTCGGATTCAATCACGATGTGGGTACGTATGTCAACATCAATCAGTGTAAATTAACATATATTAGTACTGTTACCGACCAACATAACGATGTGGACCACAACCACTCCTCGAGGAATTTCTGATTTCTAAGTTTTTCATTCGCTAATTAACTCAAGTCATTGGCTTGTTGAATAGAACGATTCCATTTATTTGAAGCATCTTAATTTTCGAAAACTATCTATTGGGCGACGTAGATAGCCAACAAGTTTGCATGGTGGTCCACAAATAAAGATTAGAGAGCAGGGATGGCATGATGGTGATAACACGCGCCTCCCACCAATGTGGCCCGTGTTCCATTCCGGACTCGTAGCCATATGTAGGTTAAGTTTGTTGCTCTGCTCTGAGAGGTTTTTTCTGCGGGTTCTCTAGTTCTCACTTCTCATAACCAACATTTATAAATTCCAATTCGATCGAATGCAGGACTTCCCTGAAAACCACTTTTGAGTGAGTGGAGTTTCCTGGGCATAATTAGTATTCGTATTATTAATAGTATTATTGAAACGAATATTGTAGATAAGCAAAGATTTAAGAATCCCAACTATACCGACACATATCAGTTGGTCAGAGGTCAGAGGGGAATCTGAACTCAGGAAGCCCGCACTGTAATCAGTGTCTAACAACTCCATCATACTGCTCCGATAAACGTAACTATCGTTAAAATACTCGAACTCCCTCTTAATTACGTTTAAGGCGGTGCTACACTTTGTCTTTTTTCATGCAATTACTTGCGCTGCGACACTCGTTCTTACGAAAAAAATTTCGTACTCTACAAATGCGTTAAAAGTTTTGCGTGACTCTAAAGTTAGCATCTAAATACTGTATAACCAAGGGATAACGGTTACACTGAAGCATTGTCCATGGGTGCCAAATTCAGAGCTGATTGCTTCATATGTTCCTCTCTTGAACTAAATCAATTCGCTATGTTCCCAAATCCCATAATACAGTTCATTTTAGGGGTTTTTTTTTTTTTTCATTTCCATTAAAATTGGAAGCATTATACAGTCCAAAGAGTAAATAACGTGTATTGCTTTTATGTAAAGAGAACCCCAAAACGTATTGCATTATGGGAATGGAAAAATAGCCTAAATGGGTTCCAACTGTCAGTACTTTTTGCGGTTTGGTTGTCGGTTCCATTCTTTTGACATCGACGACCACTGGCTTCACTTGCCTCGACTTTGCTATCCCACATGTCTCCAAAACCTCATCAACAATTGTCAGAACAGACATCTACGAGCTATTGCCACTGAGAAACCCAACCAATGTACTGCTGATACTATGGTAAAACTATGGTGTTGTATAAGGTAATACTTGACCTTGATTAAGCTCTAAAATGGGCGTAATTTATTTTGACGTTTACCTTCTAGGAAACTGCAAATGTCTGACTCCTCGAGGATGCATCATGGGAGGGCACAAGTATGTTGACGGCAGTTCTTGCAAACAGAAAATGAGACATTGGAATGTCCGTCCAAGGGGATCATTAGAATAATAGCATACCCAATTATGCGTGCTGGGAATTCCAAAGTCATAACAAAATACAAAGATACCTAAGATACAGATTTTTTTAGAAAAGAAAACAGACAAGTCAAAGTGTACACTCCTGGCCACGCAAATGTTCTCTCAGTAAAATAAGTGCAAGTCGACCAAAGATTGGAAAAAATCTTACATTATACTGGAAATTTAATCTTCGCCACGTAACTCCGATGACTGGCCGAGTTCTCTTTTCGTGTAACAATTCCTCTGAAAGCATTCCAGGTTCCTCCACCCAAAATCACCACCTTTTTTGTGTCCATGCTCAAGACCCCTTTTTGTGTCCAGTTGCGTTGATAAGACAAATAACGTTCAAAAGAGAGTAGGGATTTTAGTCAACTGTTTTAATAGGATTAAATGCCCTTATTTTATTCGCCCAGGACCAAATTTTCTTGGTTAAAGGACGAAATCAAGTAAGAGTGAAGTTGATTCCTCCTTGCTTTTACCTTCTCCTTTATTTTTTACTGAATTGCAGAACAAGGGTACCAGGATTTTCCAATTGCAGTATGACTTCCTTGAAGAGACTCAATGATTGGTGTTTGTTGAATGTCCCAACTTACAAGGTACATTAATTACTCGAGTAGTTTGACTACATATAATTTTGCATGAACTACAAGGATATCCCAAATGCCATTTTCACAAGGTAAATGTGTATCTAACCGATTAAGATTAAAGTGGTACTTGACGAGATTTTCTACTACTAGTAGACTTAATACACTTTTTTAAAAATAACAATAATAATGGTAGTTACAGCTTATCTGAGTAGCACAAGTAGCTATAGAGATTGACTAAGAAAGGCCAAAGCCGGAGGCCTATGTGGCACAGGTCAAGGTACGAACTCATACAAGAAGTACCAATAACATCAACATCAATAGTAATAATTTTAGTATTAATTTTAAGAGCAATTGAGTGAAAATTCAATCGCAATAAGAAAAGAAAGGATATAACTGAAAACATTAAAGTTCATTCAAGTGAACTAATTTAATATTCACTATATTAGTTCACAGTTTTAACGGAGAGTATGTAGTAGTAGTTCATTTCATTGCGAATCGTAACTCACTTACATTTATTAACATGACCTGCTTAGGCTATGAACAGTTTTTGTGGCAATGGTATCCGTGAAGAAGGAGAAGAATGTGACTGCGGAGCGCCTGAGGTAACTAAACACCTTTCTCGCAACTTCGTTTACAAAGAACAAAGATTGAAGCAATTACTTTGGACCCTAGAGATACTATTGCTAACTGGGGAAATTTTTGCCGAGTTTTAATTGCATTCATCGTTAAATGTTAAAAATGATTACTGCGTAGATTTCTCGGTCGTGTTGTTTTCGAGGTCTTTCCGAAATTCAAAGTTCTTGATCTTAAAAGCTTTATTGCGTGACCGGAGGAACCCATGACCCGGAGCTGGGTATTTTTACATACCGATCTATTTTTAGACCACCTTTTTCGAAAAAAAAAAACAAAGGAAGTTCCGGTTGGTGACCCTATAACGTCAGATTAGTTTCTTGTAATTGGTCAACGGGCTCCTGTGGGAGTCTCATTCGTGGGATCAATCTAAAAATAAATCGGTTTGTGAAAAAGCCGTAACAAGCCAGGTCATGGGTTCCAGGGTGACCCTCATGTAGTTCATCATGATGTTATTCAAGGTAATATGGATTATTTGTTGTTCTTCGAGCAAGTCTCAATTTTATAAACCAATGAATGAAGTCTTTGCATCTTAGTTCGGGATGACGTATCCTACTCTTGGAAACAACCGACTTCGCCATACCTCCATAAAGAAAAATGTGCAATCCTGAGATTGCCATACCCAAATATAGATGCTTTTAATTTTTTTAATGAAATTTCTTTTTCTTAGATTTGCTTGTCTAAAGATCCTTGTTGTGAGCCTCATCACTGTATTCTTAAGAAAGACTCTCAATGCAGTGACTTACACCATGGATGCTGCGATAATTGTTTGGTAACTTGCAAAGACATTTTAAATATATCAACCCAAACTTATTAAAAGTTCAGAAATTGAATTAAAAATTGATTTTAACCTAATTCGGTTTTACATGGATAGAGGTCAATCGAAAAGTACCTTGCTGATACTGCTTCTTACTTCCCATAACACCAGAACAGAACGCCTATAATAACTTTGGTCTTTTCCCAATCGACTGCTTTTCAAAAAAGCGTCTTTCTCACCCAACTAGAGCAGTGACTCTTTCTTAACTGGGAAAGGTATAGCAGAATCTTTACTAAAACCTTAACCATTCTTTAAAAGTTCAAGAGACAAGGAACCTTATGTCGTGGAGAGAGAACTGATTGTGACGTACCTGAATACTGCACGGGGGATTCCGAAGACGTAAGTACAGGAAAGGCATTGACCGAAGCGAAAAAAACCATAATACTCTTTTGTATGTCCACCCAAATTTTGAATAAGCATTGTTTTTGTTTTCATGATCAGTTGGGACCATTATTAAGTTCCAAGAGAAACAGGGAACAATGTTTAGGCAAAATTTGGGTGGACAAACAAAGAGTATTAAGGAATTTTCCGCTTTGGCCAATTACGGTTAATTGCTACATGAATGATCAAAATTTCGCTTTTTATTTAAAAAACCAGAAAAACCATTAATGCACAATGTATATGTTACAGGTTGAATTAAAATTCAGGTTAATTTAATTTCAACGTAGGCTGATTTTAGAACATCTGAGATTACTTCAAGAGCCAGCTCTTGCACCAATTTTTGCTTTTTGCTTTGTTGCTTTTTTTTTTTTTTTTTTCTTTTTGCAATTTTTGCTTTTTTGCTTTTTGGTTTTTTGCTCACTTCATAGAACATCTGAGATTACTTCTTCTCTGTATTAACCGCTAAGCCATCGAATCAGCAACTGAAAACGCCTAGATTTTTTTTTTCTACCAACGAGTTTAAGCAACCACCACCATTTCGCACATGCGTAATTCACATAAAGTAAAACTTAAGAAAAGTTTCAGCTCATCCACACAGTTAAGAGGCCGCCGATGGAACTTTATGAAAAAGTTCGAGGGTGGCAAAATTTATCTGAAGAAGAATGAAAACGCTCCGAGTCTCCAGTGCAACAAAAGCAAAAATTGGTGCAAGAGGTGGCTCTTGATTCTGAAGGACAAGTAGTCAGAGATTGTACGAAGTTTATTTAGTACGTCGCTATGAAAAATACACCAGGAACAAGGCATCATTTCTAGTCATGATAACAAACCGATTTTCGCAGCAAAATATTCCGCTTCTACCCCCGAAAACGAGGTTTTCATAATTTCTTTGAGAAAAGGGATGAGAAAGCCACAAATGAGTGGACAAGTCACTGCTACATCAAATACAGAGCAGGAGATTGGTCAATAATTTGAAAAAGTGGATGAGCCAGACATTGAAGGAGAGCGGTGTATGATACTTGCAAACTGCACACGCGAACTACAGACTAACCCTAAATCACAGAGACGTAAATGTTGTTTATTAGCACCATTTGAAATGGGTGCTTAGCCCGGCTTAAATACAGCTTATCAGCGCTATTTGTAGACAGCCAGCAGTCTGCCTTTTGCAATTATCATACATCAGAAAGGGTAGAGAAAAAGAAAAGTTCGAACTTCAGGATTATGTGGCGCTGAAATTTAATAAATGGAAACGGAAAAACCCCTTTATCCAAATTTCCTACTTGCTCAAATAGTAGAACTTGAAGGGGACTGTGCCAAAATAATCACAAAATTTGGATTTATCACTACAAACATACTCAGAAAAATTTAAAAAAAACAAAACAAATGTCTTATTTGATAATTCAAAAGAAATAACATTCACAAGAGCCTACAAAATGGCTTCTGATCAATAGATTATGAAATCCTTTTTCCTGACTTTTCAAAGTTTTGTTTTTACTTGCTTTTGATTATTACAAATTCAAAGTAAGCAAAAGATAGAGAAAATAACTAAGAAAATTAAAAATCAACAATACAACATGCATGTTTCAGTTCTTTTATTCCTTAGAAGGTGATTCAATATTGTTGCCCCCTGCTCTCCTAAGGAGATTCATCAAAGAACAATTGTCCTTCTAAAAAGCTCTGAGAAAGAAAGTAGAATCGGTTATCATGCACAGTATGCCTATCCCCAACCTTAATGCTAACCATTTAAAATCAGTGCCTAGACTTAACAACCATTGGGGTTTTATAAAAATACTCATGAAAAAGTTAAGCGACACTAAGTTCATCCACTCACCTCTACGACCAATTTACTTACCAATATACTAAGTTACACGTACTTGCTAATAATTGATGGGCTTTTGTTGATGTTTCATACTATCAATTTCAACCTAGTTAAAATGAGATGACCTAGGTTGAAATTAAAATTAACCTGAATTTAAATTTAACTGTAACATATACCCCTTACTAACTGAGTTCGAGGTCCGTAGTGTACGTTATGGACCGGGTTCTTTTCTATTGCTTTATGGCCTAAACGAGAAGCGCGCGGTTCATAAATAAACAGGAAAAAACGAGGATCCGTAACTTGCAGTACTGACAGAAAAAACGAAGTTAGTAAGATATTTATTATACCTCAGGTAATGAGGCACGCGAGAGAGGAAAGCTGTTGAAGTCCAGCGGAAGGTTTAATTGTCAAAAAGAGTGCCAAGTCAAAATCCGAAAAACGAATAAATCTTGGTTTTTGAAATGGTTGCTGGCATGATTCTAACGGTTTTACAAGTGTATGTAACATAAACGGCTTAAAAAAAACTTGCTAGAGAATGTTTACTCAAATTTTCCAATACAGTGGGTCGTACTGTAAAATACGGTTTTCTAATTTAGCTAATCGCAGTGTGCATACAATCTGAGAGATACTCGATGTAATGAATGATACTATTAAATTCCCGCAGTGTCCAGCGGATGATTCAATCATTGATGGATACCCATGCAATCAAACCAAAACGGTAGGAGTTAATTTTTTACACGATCTGTAATTGGATGTTTGGAATCCCACGAAGAGAATTTAGAGCACGTAAAAAAAATAAGTTCCTTTTGAGGGTTCTGTTCTCCTTGCTATTTTGTTACCTTTTCCATGCCTAACCAACGGCTTTTTTGTGACTGAAGGTCGTTCAAGGAAGTACCAACCGCAACAGTGTGTTCAAAAGGCAACTGAATCCTAGACTGAACACCAGATATCTACGCCTCAGTCCTCAGTACTGGCACGGTTGGCCATGTCTTAGAGTTGACTTCTTGGGATGCTCTTCAGGCGAAGGTAACAAAATCTAAAACTTTACAATTCTAAACATCACTTTTCTTTACAATCCGAATCCTCCAAACATCGCAGAGCATGAAGTCCTGCCTTCATTTCAAGGAAATTAAATTTTCAATCTTATTTTAAATAAAAATAGTTTTGCAACCTCGTTCTTCTTGTTTGCAGACTGCTTGGGTTCTTTGAGTTTTTGTGTGTCATATGTGTTTCGATGATTCCTTATGACATGAATATACTTTTGATAGCACACCCAACAGCTCCAACACCAGTCAAGTCTTACAATCTTGATCTCTGTCTCACACCATCAAACAAGACCTGTTGGCCGAGTGATAATGAACATCTTATTTGGGCGCGTAGTGACAAGTGTGCGGAAAGCCATTTCCAGTTCACTTTGGAGGCAAACGGTGTATTACGTCACAAATGCAGTGGAAAGATGGTATGCCCCCAGGGTAGCGGAAACGGTGCAAAAATTGTAGTCAGCAGCAGTTGCAACGCTAATAATTCCAAATTTTACAGAACAACAGGTAAGAAAAGGGTTCCATGATTAAAAATAAGCACTATACAACCCTTTGCAGGCAAGTCTCCAAAACGGGGATTATGTACTAGCAGAATTGCTTTTGACGACGGGTTTGAGACACACCAAAGCAAAAATTGTTAATTTGAAGAGAAATCCTCAACTGGTCAAGCAGAAATTATTGTATGTGGTCAGATAGAACTATTAGTCATTAGAACCACAATTGGCCGAGGGGCAAAATACCATAATACTCTTTGTTTGTCCTCCCAAATATTGAATAAGCATTGTTTCCAATTTCTCTTGGGACTTACAATGGTCCCAAGAGAAAACAAAAGCAATGCTTATTCAACTTTTGGGTGGACAAACAAAGACTATTATTGTTTTTTTTCGCCTCGGCCATTAGATGGCTGTCATTCACAGTGGACTTGTTCAGACCACCCAATCATAAAAGGAGGTTCGACACTACCAGTCATTTTTAATACAAGTACAAGGAAAGGTTACGTTTTTGCAAACGTTGGCCGTGAAGCACTATATTTCAACAGACTTAACTAATTAGAGTGTAATGTGAAGTGCTTGTTTTTCTAATCCATATGAACCATGTGAGCATTAGCCCTACTAATGGAAATGGGTCCACACATGGACAGAGAAAAACTCTGACCAGGGTAGTCCCTATCTAACCCTATCTAAGTTAAGTCCATTATAAATAGAAGCCTGACTACGCAGCTTTGTTTTTACTGGGTTGCCATATTGCATATTGGCTTTTGTGCTTGTCAGCATTGTGATTTGCAATAATTGGCAAATCTGTCTCTGTATCTCATAGATGTTTAGATTTTAAATTACAAACGGTTTTGATTGGCCGCTCAACCTCATGATTGTGTAAATAGTTCACCTTAAAGTCAAAATAGATAGGTTTCTCAGGACCTCGACAAAGAAGGCTTCCTGACCCGACAGATGAGATGTAAATATTCTGGTAAATATTACAAAAGTACGTTGTTTTACTCTGAAAAAGGTAAATATTAAAAAAGTACGTTGTTTTACTCTGAAAACGACGAACGATTAACATTCTTTCCCGTAGTTAATTCAGTTGACTCAAGGTGATCACGTGCATCTTTATGGTTGCCTAGCACATGATCAATTTATTCCTTTTGACAGAATATCATGACTTTTCCTTTGATTCATAGAAGTGATAGACCACAAATTTTAAGTGTTTTTACCATTGATTGTCATTAATTTTTCGATGAGAATTCGATTCAGAGTTACGTATAAAGACTGTTATTTTTTTCTCCATCTGTCTTTTGACTTGCCTTTTACTGTTAACTCCCGACTTTTACGATACTTTTTGGTGCTAACGTGAAGCCAAAAAAAGTGACCTGCCATCAGGTTAGACTGAGAAGAAGAGGAATTATGAAGCGGAAACAACATCTTCAGTCCTTCCTTAGTGCATGTGTACAATAAACATTTGCTTAGTGCAACTGCAAGACATGCAGGAAATGCAGGAAAACGTCCGTCAGAGCAATTTGCAGTTTGCAGTTAGTTTTTTTGCAGACTATTTAAAGAAGAAACGAATGAATTTTACTCAAGAGCGTGTTTTTGTTATGTTTAAACTGAATTTATAACCAAAGCTTAAAAAACTAAAAGACCTCAAAATGGGGCAGGACATTACAAAATAATTAAAAAGTAAACAAGCCTTACCTGTAAGGTGAAGTTTGATTGGAATTCTATCTCCTCATTGATGCACAGAGAGATCACGTGAGAAAGCGCATGCGTGGTGAAGATCATCCTTTAAAGACTGGCCCCATGAATGTTCATAAACTCCTCTGGGTGGGGAACCCCGTATTTGGGGAGAGCACGTGATCTCTCAATGCATCAATGAGGAAATAGAATTAAAAATTAAATCTCCTCATTTGCATATCCGAGATACCGTGAGACTTCAAAGCACATGGGCCATAGCAAGTCACAGTAATGAACAACAATCTACTGCACAACACAACAATAGGTTTATTGTAGCTTAGCAATGGCATCTAAAAAGTAGAAATTAAACGAGCAATTCCGAATAGATTGTCGTCGGTTACATCTTTCTTGTAGTAAGTTTGTAGGGCCAATTGACTCTACCATGGCGGATGAGCGTAGTTTCTCGTGGTCATGAGACATGCCCGTTAAATGGAATAAATCTCAACCAGTAATTGAAAATTCAATCTCAAAGAAGGCTTTAGCCCTCGTTCCAACTTTCCTCTGTAAGTAGAGGAAACTAGTACAATGGCTGAATCTTCGATGCAAGAGATTTTAAAACGATAACTCCAGCGTAAATCCTTACAGCTTTCCTTCACCGAATGTCGCAACGCCATAATGATTTTCACCACGCATGCGCTTTCTCAGGGGACCTCGAATATGCAAATGAGGAGATAGAATTAAACGTGTGAACGTGTTAGTCAAAGGGCTTCTGCTGGCACGACGTCTGGGTGACCCCTCAAATGGTCCTAACGACCTCCCACTTGAAAAAATAACTGGAACGCTCCAGTTCAATACAACCCAACTCAGTGCCCTCTGTTTTTGTGTACACGTACCACAAGCAACCCAGTGTACGGTCATGGAGCGTCTAAGTCTGTTCATAAACTGTTTCAATTAACCACTGCTGAGATCTTATTGCCAATATATCAGGCGCTGTTGTATGCGAATTTTTTCCTCCTCTAATCCATTCTTGAAACCACAAGAACCTAGTTGTAAATGCAATTTTGCAATCTCCGATCAATTTTCATTGTGGATTAGCAAGTCACGGTAGTGCCGATTTTTTTGCCACAATTAGAATTGATTTCCTGTGATATTTTTCAAGGACGCTCCCTGAAGCATGTTAAGACTGGTAAATGCATACACTCAAATGGCGGGTGGCCTGGGAATGGAAAAAAGATGGTCATTTGGTCTACTTGTGATGAAGAGAGGCTTGAATTATGGTTTGGGAAGCAAGGTGCGTCGTTTCAATGGAATCGATTGTCCTCAACCCAGGCCCTCTTTCTGGTTTCTGAGCCAAGGTAGAGGTCCTGGGAACGAGGTTGGATTGTCATCGACTCGAATATGACCTTTATTATAAAACAACACGATCTCTTCCTCAACTGAACGATTATTGTTCATTGTTAGTTTGCTCCAAATGAAGTATTATCCACCATTTAGGTTACTCTGTCCCAGGACATGTGGTAGCACCCGAGCACCCACTTTGAAAGAACTGTTTGTATCTACTTAACCACTAAAGCTCAACTAACTGTTAAGCGTGCTGATTATTTACCAAAACTAATTAGTATATGTATAAAATCATTGCTGAATAATGGTCAAGTCTAAGAATTGAATTTAAAATGGTTAGCTTTTTCTTGAAGTTTGGTTAGCGCCATTTTTCACTGTGTAAGCTTGCTTCTAAGCGGGTGTTTATACACGTTTACAGCGGCATTTGGAAGAAAAATTTTATTGACTTAAAAAATGTCATCCTTGCAGTTAGTGATGTAGTAGTCCAGTGGTTGGGTGAAGGGGTTATTAATCAAACGTTCCAAGGTTCGAATCCTGCGAGTCCAGACATTGGGGTTCGGCTTTGAAATAAAAATAAGTTCATTTTCCACGATCTCTATCAAGCTTTAAGTGGCCAAAATGAGAGATAATTTTTCACTTGGAGCAAATTGACAATTAGAATAATCCCTTGAATTGAGGGAGAGACTTGATTGTTATAAAATGCTGTACAGTTAACTGTGTTTTGTGTACTGTGTTCATGAAAATCCTAAAACATTAATGCTCTCCACTGGTACCAAAACTGGACTACCCAACGGTGAATTACAACAGCGTTACTAAAGGCGCTTATCGGGATGCTCTTAGTCAACTTGTCTATTTAAGTCAATCTGGCCAAGTTGTCTTTGGGGAAGTAAAAATCAGGGAACCTATTGCGCTAAATGCACGGCACACAAAATGTATATTTATAACCATCTTAACTTCAAATTTGAGTTCTGCTTCAGATTCTTAAAATTGCATCGCACAGATTTTCAGTTTGCGAGGAATTCTGCACTGAACATTTGTTTGGCCTTGTTTGTGTGGATTTTGTTAGGTCACACACTGTGCACCGTCTTGTCGAATAATGCAAAAAAAACCAATCAGATAGTTAATTCCGTCACAGTAACTAAACCTGACTTTTCCGTCACTGCAGATTGCGTGCATCGTCTTGGTATGGAAAATGGTGATATAAGAGATATTCAAATTACAGCAAGTTCGTCACGACCTGGTGATTTACCAGAGTATGGAAGACTCAATAATGATAAGTATTGGTGTGCTGCCAAGAAAAGCAAAAAGGAATATTTCCAAGTAGATCTTGGTCAGGTAAACTGGGAAAATAAAAAAAAGTAGTTCGGTCTCACGTTATCTTAAACCAAACTACGCAAGACGTCTGCATATTCAAGAACAAATTGCCCCATGGTCCATACTAACTATCGATCTTGTCTCCCCTCGAGCCTGATACTGAAGGGAGAGTCCTGATTATAAACTTTGACTACATATTCAAACTCACCAGACATGTTGTAACCATTGTTGTACCACACTGATGACATGTCGAATGTTTTTTACCACACTTGCTTGTAATCTCGCAATCTGATTGGCTAATTTGCCGTTGTCGGTAAGACTCTAGACAACGCTGCTAGCGCCAATTTGTCGCGCAATGTAATAGCCAATCTGTACCGCTCATTTTGAGAATTTCGAATAAACCAATCATATTGCGAGAAAGTTAGACATCGCTTGCTCTTTATTTGTGTCATGATTTTAGCCACGCTCTGAAATAAACACTTTCTTTGACGTTGAATATTGTGGTAAAAAAGAAATCGAAAGTGATGCAGCGTAGTCTGTACTCTTATCGTCAACGATATTCGTCATCACAGTGGTCAAAATTAAATTTGTTGGGGAATCACTCGGCGCACAACATTTTGACC
Source organism: Montipora capitata (assembly GCA_949126865.1). Lineage (NCBI taxonomy): Eukaryota > Metazoa > Cnidaria > Anthozoa > Scleractinia > Acroporidae > Montipora > Montipora capitata. The sequence continues at coordinate 30,020,405 of OX421451.1, forward strand.
ACTGTGCTGACGAATATCGTTGTCGATAAGAGTACAGACAACGCTGAACCACTTTCGATTTGTTAAATTGAAACTGCTTGACACAGTCCCTTCAAATAAAAATACCGGACGTCCAAGTTGAATTCTATTTCTCTAAAATCCGCTTTAAGCTTTTCTAATTGACCTATAGTAAGCTCTTAAAAGAAAAATAAGGGAAAGAGCCGTTTATGATGTTATAGCCAATAACATTCGGAAATTATATCTTCCGTCTCAGATAGCTGGTTTTAAACTTCGAATCACATAACTTTACACATCTGTCAGCATTGGCATACGTGAATCTTTTTGCAGTTGGAACAATTATTTACAACATTCCTCGCTAACACCCATCTCCACTTACACCCTTCGCTTATGACAATAGGGCCGGTCCATCTCCCCACTTAAAAAAGAAAGATTGCAGAGAATTTTGATTTTTCTACTCTTAATTACACATTTGCCCAATTTCACTAGGTAAAAACTATCAACATGATCATGATCCAAGGACGCTCAAATTGGTATGATTGGGTGACTGGATTTCATCTGTATCACAGCGACGATGGGCGTCAATGGACTGGCTACTCACAAAGTGGAGATAAGAACCATTCCAACGTAAACAAATGTTTGATTCATGATTCTTCTTTTCTAATGCATTATGATATAGAGGTTTTTTTTTTGTCTTGTTGAATCATACGAACGCTTATTAGAATATCATTGTAATGACTGTGATGATAATAACAATTAGCGAAGAAGCTTAATATGACAAGTATGTCCCCCTTTGGATGAGATTATAATAGAGATAAACAAAAGCATTGCGCCGGTTTACAATCGATATTGCATGAACTTCAACAAAATAGAATAGGCAATAGAACAGGCAAGGGCTACTTGCACAGGTTGAATACGGTTGCGGAAAGGCGCTTGAAACGGTCTGTGTTCAATCTCTTTCAAAAACCAAAGCTTCGACGAACTCACGTATGTACTTGCAACCTCTTTCAACTCTCTGTGAATTCCATGAAGTATAATCTTAACCCTGAAGTTTCTCGTTACCATTAATAACGGTTTTAAAATTCTTGAAAGCATACCATTTTCTTTAAACCAGATAGAAAGACCCTTTGTCAAGATAAAGATTATTCGACACTTGTGATTTTATCTGTCCTTTTAGTCGATTTGTTACCTTGGAGAATGCAGCGAAATCCACGAAACACAGTGCAAAGACCTTTGGGGATCAAGTATGTACAAGCAAGATTATTTTACTGACTTGTATCCCTAGCATATTTCATGGCTTGTAATTTAAGATCGTAAAAGATAGGAACAAGTAGTCAATTCCTTATTTTAAAAACAAGCACCTCAAGTTTCCCTTTGTCTAAAGTGTACCCTCGGAAGACATTGTGAGCTCGAGTTCACGCCAGAGCTTCGAGACTATTGATCAAGAAAAAAATGACGGGAGAAAATACATCCACCATGCATGGACCTCTTTCAGTGATTTTCTTTTATTTTCAATCTAAATTGAGCCCGTGGTCGTGATGCGCGGCTGTTTTAAGGAAGACGCCTGATTGGTTATCTTTCACTGCGCGACCATGGACACGGGATCAAAATAACTTTTACAGCATGTCGCGAAGCTAAAAATAATTTGAAAAAAAAAAATCGTAAGGCATGGGGATGTATTATCTCCCCTTGTTCTCTCTTGGTTTGACTCCACTCCGCGACAGGCTTACCTTGACAACCACTGGCTATTTTTGTTTAG
>OX421451.1:30027160-30029660 GCA_949126865.1 Montipora capitata
TCTTACATGTACATACTGCGTTCATGCCGGCCACGGAAGATTTAACAAGTCAAACCCGCTCTTACATGGGCCTTTACACAGTCACATTAAGATTCAGAACTGTTCCTTTTAGTGATTGTTCCTCGTGATGGAGCCTGGGCAGAGTGGTCATCGTGGACTATCTGCGACAAGGGTTGCAGTGGTGGCAAGCGAAAAAGACATCGCTTCTGTGACAATCCGTTTCCAATGCATGGAGGAAAATATTGCCCAGGGGATCGACATGAAACTGAAGAATGCAATACAGAGAACTGTCCAGGTAAATGAGTAACACAATAAAGTTTAGTGACAATGAGTCCATAGGATAAATAACTCACCGTAAAAGACATTGTTCATTTATCGTTGGATTATATACTTAGCATACAAAAGATCCAACTTTATTTTCTTTACAAATGTCCTGTTATCGTCGCCAACATCACTAATGCACCTTTTTATTTTGTTTGGACAGTTGCAATTTCATGTCGACATTTACAACAAATCGCCCAAGAAAACAACCGGTACTATCCCGATGGTGTGTACAAAATAAACCCAACAGGATCCAAAGAAATCCTAGCGTACTGTGACATGTCACGTGACGGTGGTGGATGGACGCTCTTGGTGGCGAGCCACACTAACAGCTGGACTGATCGTAATGTGCTTTTAAGGAATGAAAATTCTCCAAATTTATATGGTGATTACTCCATCCTTAAGCACGCAGACAGCATCAAGAACAATATTAACGTCGCTGGATCACAGTTTGAATATCGACTGGAAGCTCAAAATCCAGGTAGTAATCATTAGAATGACATAGCAATACCTGAAGTTCCGATTGTGTTTATTAACACGACTATAAATTAATTGACAATAACTACATACATGCAGCTACATTTCAAGATATTCATATCGAAGATGATCGTCTCTACATTGGCATGAATCAATTAATGATAGACATTATCTACAAAAAATGAAACACATGTTTTCGTCTCTTTACTTAGTCTCTTTCTTCCTCTCTCCCTCTAGTTGTTTGAATTGTCACTGGTATTCTGCCTGTTTCTCGTGTTCTCCGTCGCTTCCTTTCACGTTGAGCTCCGCCTGATTACTGGTGTTTTTGTTCTCTTCTTTCGACGTCGTTGTAGACAAGTGAAAAAATACTTAGCTTGTGTTTTGGTTGTCTTCAAAATTTTTGCTTTTACTAAAACGCAACGTCAAGTGCAGTTCGCTACTAGACATGCAACTTCCCCCTCAAAAAACGTGGATCCCAGCAGTGATATTTCGCGAATTAGCTTATACGAGAAGTTGAACTTACAGACAGAAGGTCGTACGATAACGCCATAACCAAACCAAGATTTATCGGCTCGATGGGTTTTCGTAACCATGGTGCTCACTGAATTTGAAAAGCTATTTAGTTCAACTAGACATGGGTTGCAACATACATCTTCAGAAATCTTCTTTGCTGAAAACACCACCCATCTTTAGCAAAGTACTCTCTGCGTGAGGTCCTTGTTGTGACACAAGAAATCCAGAGTTACTCGTCGTGAATTCAAGATAGTAATAATGGTAATAATAATGGTAATAATTATGGTAATAATAATAGTAATAATAATAATAATAATATTATTATTATTATTATTATTATTATTATTATTATTATTATTAACAGTAATTATAGTAATGACAGTAATAATAATGATAGTAATAATAATGATAGTAGTAATAATAGTAATAATAGTAATAATAATAATAATAATAATAATAATAATAATAATAATAATAGTAACAATAACCTTGGGACAACGTAAAATGAACTAAAAACCACATGAGAAATTAGCGAGCTCAGGCCACCTTAATGGAAGTGCAAAAAGTTCATAAGTAGTCTCTAGAAAACAAATAGTTAGTTTAAAGACTTAAAAAACTCAAAGTATTGCAATGGTATGTTGCCGACGCCTTGTTTCCCAACATTAGATTTCCGCCGGGTCGTCAACTCAATAAATGACGAAGCGAAATTTCGCAACATGCACGCAAAAACTGTTACTTACGAATGAACTGATCAAAATCTTTAGTTTACCACTTTTTCCTCTTATAGGACGATGGGGAGGTATTTGGGAAACGGAGAGAACCTACACTTTTATAGCTACAAACGAAAAACAGACAGATATTCAGCTCGTAAAGAAGTTTGACGATTGGGAATATTCTGATAACGCCATTGAAAAAAGAATGCCATGGATTTCTGGTGCCAGACTTACAACTTCAAGAGATGCGTACTCTACCTGGTGGGGGACAATCACAGGTAAAAAGCGGTTTGATAATTGTAGTGGTACGTACGGTAACTAATATGGCAATAATATTGATCAGCTGCTACATCATTAGAGCCTTCATTATGAGGGCAAAATACAATAACAAGGAAACAATTGTTGAGAGCTCCGGAATGAACTTCTTACCCTTAGTCCTGAGGCCAGTTGCACAGCAAACGTAACGTCTAGTAAGC
>OX421451.1:30032160-30044660 GCA_949126865.1 Montipora capitata
AAAAGCAATAAGAGCAGTACAGGTGAAAGAATTTAAAATGAAATAAACGGCAGAGGAAGCAGAATACATGTGTGATACTTTCTCTAATTTTCCTCGCAAATAATAATAATAATAATAATGATAATAATAATAATTAACAATTATTCGCCTCAGGCTCAGTGATTATCGGTGAATATTCACCTCGACTTCGTCTCGGTGAATATTCACCGATAATCACTGAGCCTGAGGCGAATAATTGTTTTAGTATAAATACACAGGTGATTATTTCAAAAAAGAGAAAAAAAAAAAATTTCAAAGCGAGGTGATTATCGGCTGATAATCCGAGATAGCGAGCCAATGAGTGCGCGCGATTTTGTATAATCACCTGTGTGTTTATACTAATAATATTTATTTCTTATATTTCGCTTTTTCTATGAGAATAATCAAAGGCCCATTAAAAGAAGATATATTCTTACAAATCACAAATTGAAATTTAAAACTACCAATGCATCTTAAAAATTAAGACCTAAAATCCTACATTAAATTTGAGAATTGAAATTACAATGAAATCTTAACAAAAGGCCTTAGAAAATAAATAAGTCTTAACTAAACGCTTGAAAATGTCAGTCAACGTTCCTAGCTAGCCTTACTGACAAAGGAAGGCTGTTAGACAATACCGGGGCTGCAACCATGAACGCGTGATCACCCATTGTCTTTTTCGTTCTGAACCGCGAACTAGCTAGCAATATATCATTGTCGTTCCGACGCAGTTGATAATGTGAAGCCGGTAAATTTGAAACTAGATTCATAAGATAGCTAGGAGCTAAACCCTGAAGTATCTTGAATGTGATAAGAAGAATCTTAAAATCTATACGCAAACGCACTGGTAACCAGTGAAGTTCCCAAAGCGAGGGCGTAATGTGACAATACTTAGGCGCGCAGTAAACTAATCGTGCACTTGCACTTGCATTCATTACTCTTTCAAGTTTACTTATTTGATACTCCGAAACACCATGTAATAAGCTATTACAATAGTCCAGCCTACTAGTTGTGAACGCGTGGACAAGCCTTTCAGTAGATTCACGAGACACACTTTCTAATGTGCCGGATATTGTACAGATAATAAAAAGCACTATAACAAGCCTTAGTTACATGAGTGGACATGTCCAGATGAGAATCAAGCCAGGCCCCTAAGTTGCGCACTGAAGAGACGGGAGTTAATCGGCTTGACCAACCATCATCTCGTCAACAGACACCTTCGTCAACTGTCGTTCCGTACCAATGATCAAAAACTCAGTTTTGTCGTCATTTAGGTACAGCTTATCATCTCTCATCCATGCACGAACATCATGGATAAAATTTTCGATTGCAGCCACAGCCTCAGCCTCCCTGGTATTATCAGCAGGGTTAAACGATAAATATAGATGTGTATCATCCGCGTAGGTATAGGGTGTGTATCATCCGCGCAGGTTTAGGATTTCAGAATATCAAACAACGAACTCGCGTAGATGATGAATAAGACGGAGCCTAGGCACGAGCCCTACGGGACCCCGCAGCTCAGGTCGAATCTACAGAGATTTGCTGCGTCCTTCCCGCCAAATAGGATTTAAACCATAATAAAGCCTTACCCCGCAGCCAAGCTTGGACTGCAGTCAGATCTTGCGTTTGGATAGCGACAGACTTTTCCGTCATCTTGGACGTAAACTGCAAGTTGCTCGAGCGTAGGTCGAACCGGCGTTTTTGTTAATAAGCATACCGTCCCTCTTTTCTTGAGAAGAGGGTGTACTAAAGCATTCCTCCAGTCATCCACAAGGACGCCAGATTCACGAGACGGGTTAATGATTTTCGTAAGAAAAGGGAACAATTCATCCAAGCAAAAGGCCAGAAAACACGATGGTAAAGGATCAAGGGCACACGTTTTTATACTTGAAGCAGCAATTTCCGTACACTCTCTTCAAATAATACAATAAATTCTGAAAACTCGATATAGCTACATGAAGAAGCTGATGTGGTAAGAGAGGAAGTAGAGGGTTCAACTTCACCTAGCTTAGACCTAATAGCAGTGATTTTGTGAACAAACTAGTCTCCCATCTCATTTGCCAGAACGCGAACGTCGGTATGAGGAGGTAGAACCTTGTCTGCTTGAAGATATCTCTTTCCTTAGCGATTAGTTAATTTTCATTACGTAGCTTCTCCCTCTCGGTCATATTTAAGTTAAAAAGTCTGGTAATGGGAGAGGATTTCAGTTCGACACGTCTTAGTTTCTTCAACCTTTTTGTCCTCCCCCAATTCGAAGAAAAGCACGTCTTTTCTTTTTTTCCCTTTTTTTTTCCTTTTATTTTATATGTCCATTTCGCACGTTTTTGATAGTTTTTGTTTTATGTATGTTCCGTCCCCTTGCAAAGATTACAGTGGTTCTAGTAGTAAGTCACAAAACGCTCCTTTGATCTTTTTCCTAATTGTTTTTCCATTGTAAAGCTGACGACAAACACTATCATCCCGCTCCCTGGATAAATGGCCATCTGAAGGAGGCACAGCCATCCCATATCTGGTACTGGATTAGAGAAGGACCATATGAAATCCCGCGGTCCTGTATGGAAGTGAACTTTAGAGGGCTTCAAACCAATCTTCTCTCAGGTCAGTTACTGTAACAAAGACTCGATATAAATTAATACTTTTAAAAGATCGTCTAGATTACCACCAGAAAAAAGACATTCTAGGATATTCGGTGAAAAAAATGGCAAGAATAGATCAAAAGCACAAGATTCGAGTGGGAATGGATGACAAATTATGGCGCATCTGCAAGATCAAGACCAAGTCCCCTTACAGTTGATAGCAGTACTTACTTTTAGAGCGGTTTTCAATTGAGTGTCGCAAAACAAATACCAAAATAACTACTTTAACCAATCACAGCAGGTGTAAACAGCGCAAAAGACCAATCCAAATTTGTAGCAATTCCATGTAACTTGCTCAAAGCGCGGGGAAAAAATCGCGCGTGCAAGTCGTGATTGGTTTTGGTTTTCTTTCTCATTGGTTAATAAACCGGCGCGAGATTTTTAAACCAATCACTTAGCTTAGCAATTGCAGCAATTTTCCACGGCTATTTGAAAACTGCTCTATCACCCAGGTTTTCACCGGGCACTCCGGTTTCCCTTCTCCTCAAAAACCAACTTTTGGCTTCATTTGCGTTAATTGTTAGTTTCATTTTAAGTGTCCCCAAATAGTGTTACAGCGCTAGAACTACTAGACACTCAAATAAAGTTCCTTTCCGTTTTTTCCTTTTCCATATAGTAATTGAAAACTCAAACACTCCAAATAACATATTTCGGTCCCACACACCTGCTTTAGCCCCAACCTGTATAGACTCTGAAGTTTCATTACAAAACAGTCTTTTTGCGTTTTCCAGACGGTATTTTTACAATTAAGCCGCCTGGACTACACGAAGTCAAGACATACTGCGACTTTTCCGCGGATGGAGGGCCCTGGACATTGCTTTTAACAAGTAGGACTCACACAGGGTGGGACGGCGACAACGTGAAACAGAGAAACATCCACAAACCCTCTTTAAATGAAGATTTTTCGATGCTTGGTTTTGCGGACGCTATTAAGGATTTTGATAAATCTCAGGTAACTGATGTTTTTTTTGTTGTCAAAGATACCACAAATCAATCCTTAAAAAATAATCCTGACTGACTCATATTCCTTCTCTTCCCTTTAATTGCATACCCCAAGTTAATTTGACTTTTCTAAATAATCGTTGTTTCTTACATTTTTCATTCTGACAGGAGTACTTTCAGTATCGCATCGAGGCAGATGAAAAAAACCGTTGGGGTGGAATCTGGGAGGCACCTCGTGATTACACTTTTCTCTCAACTTGCGACAAACAAACCACAATTAAATTAATCAAGAAATTTGATTTGTGGGATGAAGACAATAACTTGGCGAAGCGAATGCCTGGACTTGGCTTGACAAGTGATTTGCTCTTGAGTAGTACTTCTATTGCCGATGACACTTTGGGAACTTTGGTGTACAATAACCTTTCTGTATCGCCAACGTATTTGAAAGAAAAGCCCAAGCCATCTGTAGTGAGATATTGGATGAGAGAGGGAGCAAGGTCAGCATCATCAAGTGATATTACGATTTTTAAAGTGATATATATTTATTTATGAAAAATAGAAAAACTCATTTTTAATTCTAACATTGGGGCCCATGATAACACGCTTGAAGAAATAGTGTCAAGAATTTAGTGAAAATAGCCCACTTTCGATGTATTAAAATTCAGTCCTAAAGAAAAGGTATCATCTCGAGGCTCTGGGGAATAAACTCATACAAATCCTTATATTTATTCCCCAGAGCCTCGAGATGATGCCTATTAAAAGAGCCATAATTCACCCGAAAGAAAAGACCCGGATTTAACCTTAGAAACTCATGTAAACAGACTGAACTCAGCTCTTAATGTACCCCATAATTCAACTCGGTCTTAAACAACAACATCACAGACAGTTCACCTAGAGGCCGCCCGTCTTTCGCTAACGATGTCTGCAAAAACTGAAATATTCGACACAACAGAGGTTACCAACGGTTAAAAAATCCGTTCTCCTGATCCCGCGCGTCTTTCCCAACAAGGCGACATTGCTTTGTAGAGGTCATTAATTGTGCGAACCGAAAGCATTACGACCTCTAAAAAACACTTCTGATTAGGGAAGCAGTAGAAAAGTGTCAAGTGCTATTGAATCGTGCCTTTCTTTGTTGTCATGTGGATGTGTAAGAGCAATTTCTTCCGTTTAGATTGTCATGCAATGACTTGAAGCTGCACGGACTGAGAGCTGGCAACAAGTATGAAGATGGTTTCCAAATGATAAGAGTCAATAGTTCTCAGTACCTCCCTGTTTATTGTGACATGACCACATCTGATGGGGCATTCACTCTAATAGTCACAAGCGCCCATAACAACTGGTCTCGTGCTCAGGTCCCCATAAGGTAATTAAATTACGTTTACGGTAGTGATTACACATAGATCTCCAAATGCGATAGCTCGAGAAAAAAAATCATTTCCTAGTGCCAAAATACGGTATTGTCTATTTTTAGAACGGCTACTGTAACTTTTCACGGAAAATAAATGTAGCAGCAATGCGCTCTGCACACGATTTTGCGTTTAGCACGAGCGATACCCTCGATTGTGGACCAATCATGTGAGTTGCAGTCATTAGGCCCAATGTGATTGGCTATATTTGGCTGGACGCGTATTTACAGTCGCCTTCCGATAACTCGAACCTAGCGCGCACTCGCACCAAATTCGATCTCCCCTGGGTTTCCTTCATACATTTCAACTGCAACTTTACCCTCGGTAACTGGAACCCTCGATAAATCGAGCCTCCCTGTAACTCGAAGCAATTTTTGTTTCCCTTTCATGTCATTATTTCCTATATATTTTTGTACCCTCAACAACTCGACCCACGTCTGTCAGTGCGTGACAAATCTAAAGAAACGGCGTACTGCAGTCCAAATCATTTCATTTATTTTGAAGCAGCCCCGTAGTCTTTGTCCTTTTTTGCATTCCACTAAACGCGTCAGTCCAGTTCAGGTTTCATTGGTTTAAGGTACATTTAACTTCAGTGCCTGTATCTTCATAACTTCCTCCCAATAACTCGAACCTTTTTTTCAATTTGTCTTCAACGTTCGAGTTATCGGGAATCGACTGTGGATAATACCGTAAATTACAAGGATTACGTTTTTGCAAACGTTGGCCGTGTAGCACTTTATTCAACAGAATTAACTATTGTAGGGTAATGTGAAGTGCTGTTTTCTACACATGTAAACCATGTGAGCATTAGACTTACTAATGAAATTAGGCCCACACAAGGACAGAGAAAAACTCTGGCCAGTGTGGGAAATTGAACCCACGACCCCCAGGCTAGATTTCCGCTGCTCTAACGACAGAGCTACAAGGTCAGACGGGAGCAGGTCCTGGGAATTGAAGATGTCAAGTTCACGACAATGAATATATACAAGTACAAGGAAGGATTACGTTTTTGCAAACGTTGGCCGTGTAATACTTTATTCAACAGAATTAACAATTGTAGGGTAATGTGAAGTGCTGTTTTCTTCACATGTAAACCATGTGAGCATTAGCCTTACTAATGAAATTAGGCCCACACAAGGACAGAGAAAAACTCTGACCAGTGTGGGAAATTGAACCTACGACCCCCAGGCTAGATTTCCGCTGCTCTAACGACCCCATAATCTGCATAGCTTTTATTATCATCGTGCTAAAATAAAGGCTGTCTGTCTGAGCTACAAGGTCAGACGGGAGCAGGTCCTGGGAATTGAAGATGTCAAATTCAAGACAATGAACATATACAAGTACAAGGAAGGGTTACGTTTTTGCAAACGTTGGCCGTGTAGCACTTTATATTTACTATTGTATGGTAACTGAATGTGAAGTGCTGTACATATTCATTGCCGTGAATTTGACATCTTCAATTCCCAGGACCTGCTCCCGTCTGACCTTGTAGCTCTGTCGTTAGAGCAGCGGAAATCTAGCCTGAGGGTCGTGGATTCAATTTCCCACACTGGCCAGAGTTTTTCTCTGAGTGTCCTTGTGTGGGCCCATTTCCATTAGTAGGGCTGATGTTCTTCACATGGGTAAAAAATAGCACTTCACATTACCCTACAATAGTTAATGCTGTAAATTGGCTGATAGCCCAAGGCCAAATGAGAGAGATCGACACTTTGGGTTAATTATGGTCTTCTGCTGGTTATATACTGACATCTTGCTGGCACTGTTAGCTAATGTAGGGGAATGGGGAGGGGGGGAGTTAGTTGTCCAAAAAGGAAAACTAAAACTTAACGCGGCAATACAATTGATACAAACTAGGAATTACCAAAAATAAATGATGATTAATGAAAAAAAATAGACAATGAAATATTCCTATATGGCTATATGGTGTGAGTTAAGATCATCTAAGATTTTTCCCATTTGTGATCATTTTCAGAAATCAGCTAATCCCGGCATTGCATAAGGACTACTCTATCTTAAAATTAGCGGATAGCATTAAAAATCTCAGCAACAATGGATCATTCCAGTATATGATGGATGCAAACTCTCGTCGTCATTGGGGAGGCATTTTTCAAGCTCCATCCTCTTACAGGTTTGGTTTAGTGAGTCCTTCAAGTTGTATGCCACGGAATTGAATGTTTACGCCTGATGTCTCAGGCGCCATGTAGGTGTTCTTAACACTTTAAATTGTTTAGCAGCTTTGTTCAAATTAAATTTCACTAACTACATCTTTACCAGTGTATGCAATACTACCATAGTTAGCAGAGGGGTTAGTTAGTAGAGCTAACCCCGCTACCAACTATAGTTAGCCCCTCTACTATGGTACTACATACGCCTATACGAATGGTTACGTTATCCCTTGCTCATCCTCGATAGCTTTACTACCTGATTTAGGCCAAGTGAGCCTTTCTAAGCCTTACGTGGAGTAATTTAATCAAATAAAGTAACGCTATAATGTTACTCTTTTCGATAGCGCTAACCAAAGTTCGTAAGTTAGCACGGGGTGGATTTCATTTTCCTTTTAAAGTGTAACCATCTTTGATTTCTTTCGATTCTTAAGTTTTATGACAACAAATAACCAGCAAACGAACGTGCAACTTATTCGAAAGTTTAACGACTGGCAATACTCGTGGTGGAATTCCCTTAACAAGAGAATGCCCTGGTTCGATGCCGAAGGAACACATAGAGAAGCTCTCCTTACGACTTCAAGCAGCCCAACGTACTACCCCTCAGGTTCAATTATTTGGGGAGGGACGGAACGACACCCCGCTTATTGGATCTCGTCCGGTGGTATGAAAGATCCCGGAGTGATCTGGTACTGGGTGAATGAAGATGACTGTGATGGAGATAGAAAACCAGGTAAGATATTTGCGTTTGCATAACGAGGTTTTAACTTGCAGTAAGAATTTTATGCATCCGTAACGGACGCATAAGAGACTTTTTTCGGGAATATTGTTTATTTGCGCCCGCGTAGTGTCATTTGCGGCCCGAGCTCGAAGCGCGAGGGCCGCAAATAAACTTATTTAAAATTACCGAAAAAATGCGTAAAATCGTCTATAAATAATAGGCATATCACAAAGTTGAAGCAAGAACCAATCAGCTGTAGGGCTGATATTGCATTAGCAGTCCGCTGTCAGTCTTTTGCGGCCCGCTGAGCGTGTGTTTTGAAGAGGCCGATTTTCTATTTGGCCGCGTATATTGATAATAATATGACTTCATAGGAAAGCCAATGGTAAAGGCTTCCCAGAGTATGGAAAAGTGAGCACTTAGTGGATCTAAGGCAGGTATTACAGGTCACAGATCAGATTTAGAGGTCATTGTCATGACATCGCTAAAATAACTAGGGTTAGCATAAATTAAGGGTTTCGGGTTGTTTTATCATTGTTTCACTTAAACAGTGACCTGTAAGCCTGACCTATGACCTGCAAAAAAATACCTGCCGATCTAAGCTCTTATAATAACTGCATTGATAGCGAATAACACATTCCAAAGTGAATCCGCAACCCTTAAAAAACTTGATATAGGGCATAATCATAAAAATTACAATTTCCTCGATTGTGGTCGGTTTAAAAGACTTTTATTTTCCAATAATTCACTTGACAAGTTGTTATCGCACACTTCAATAAGCCAATCACATTCAAAGTTTGTTGTATAAATCAACCAATCACAGCCTTGGTTTCAATCACCATAGATACAGTGTACCGACTTCTAAATTGGAGCTTTCTTTCTTTCTTTCTTTCTTTCTTTCTTTCTTTCAGAGCGACATTAAACAATTTACACCTCCTTTGTCAGTCTTTTAATGTAAATTTTCCCTTTCTTTCGTAACGTGGCTCTTCTTCTTTTCTCGGAAATTGTAATTTTCATGATTAATTGGAAAAAGGACTTCGTATCGTCCAAATCGGTCTGTAATCATACTCATGATAAACAAATCGATTTTGTCATCTCTGGTATGATAAAAGGGCGAATTGGACTGCACTCAGTCCTATTACCATTATTTATCGGTGTTTCAGGATTTAGAAATGTCCCGACAGATGATTAAAATATGCCTTGGATTGATCGATTTCCTTTCTTCAGTTTAGCTTATTTAAAACTGGATTTTGTTAAAGTTGCCTCTCAGTTTAATACGTCGTTTCAAACACAGTTTTGAAGAATCAAACCTGACATAATATGGTGGAATCACGAGAAAGTGTTGGCTGAAATTGCTCCATGACGTCTTGAAAAACTCGGTATTTAACTTGATCCGAGTCCTCATACGGAAAAGCCATTAATTCGTCTTTTTCTATAAAGACAATGATACTTCTTCTATCACCCTTTCATTGGAACCTCCTCTTAGTGGTGGTTCCGTTTGGTAATTTATTTAGTGAATGGTGGATTTTCGGAATGGAGTGAGTGGGTGCGATGTGACAAGCTGTGTGAACATGGTAAGCAGAGACGATACAAGACTTGCAGTAATCCCAAACCACGGTGTGGAGGAAACAACTGTGACCTCACCATCCCTACAGTGGATGAACGACGCTGCATGTACTGCCCAGGTAAGCGAGTATGTGTCTAAGAGAGCGTTATAAACGCGGAGCAAAAGCGCTTCTCTTGAGTAGCCCTCATCAATGGACCAGGTCAAAAAAGCGGGTATTCATATGTTAAGTGTGTTTCCCAGATCCTTACATCTCTGGTGAAGAATTTCATAGTAAAATTCTTGTATAAACGTAAACGTTAACGCGGCAAAAAATTTAGGTGCAATTCGAAAAAAATAGTTGTCCTTCAGGCGGTATGCCCATGACTGACAAGGAACTCAAGGAATGGAAATAAATTAGATTCAAAATTTAAATGTTCCATTGCAAACATGACATAGCAGAATAAGTCGTGTTTGAGAGGAAATAAAGAGTTACATAAATTTGTTTAAAAGTATAATTCTATAGCATTTAAATTGTATTAATTCTCGATCATGTTTATCTCTTCTGTGTGAGCTTCGTAAAGTCTCCACTTTTAAATGAAATTATCAGTCCTTGTGTTTTGACCTCCCCTCCCAGGTTGTCGTAATGAATGCAGTGCTCAATCTCTTTTCGGATAGACTTCGACTTTGACAGGTTATTGAGTAATTTTACTCCCACCTCTGCGACCCGATGTCGTATGTGGGCTGAGTTTCAGTCGATCTCAATCTGACTCCGAGGGTTTTTCTCTGGGTACTTCGGTTTTCCTCCCTCATCAAAATCGACTCTAGATCAATAACATCCGAGCGAATACCCTCGTATAGGGATAACATCTGGTATCTCTCCCTTTCACTGTATTGAATGAATAAAGTTGGTATTAGTATTTAAATAAAGAACCTATGCAGCCAACCGAAAAATAGAGCATTCTTCTTCTAAGACCAAGAACGCAGTCTCGGTCTTTGGTCTCACATAAGCTGCCTCATTTGCGCTTTAGACTCGCTTAAAAATCTCTGTTATCATTAAGAACTATCAACATGCATGGCTCTAAAGACTTCGAGTTGTCTTGATGCAAAGTTGAGCGGAAGAAAATTAACTCTCCGCTGTAAAACTTGCTTAGGTGCAGTTAGGTGTATAGAATCATGTCAATTCGTCCAAAACAGAACAGTAAACTGAAAATCGATGCCAACAATGGCATCTGAAAACGTTCTAAATGGTTTGCTGGTGATCTCAGTGGGTGATAAATACTCAATTGCAAGTTATTAAGTCCTCCATGCTATCTGCATTCATAAACGTAATAACAGTCCTCGTCCTTTCATAGAGAGTGGAATACGCAGCTATGACGATTTCTGTGTCACCCCTAACACTGGAGGCTGTTCCCCCCCAGATGGAGCTTATCTCATTCTCACCAAAACAAGAGGCACTGCTTGTAATGAGACAGACATGATATTTGTATTGGATTGGGACGGTGTTATTCACCACAAGTGCAGCAAGAAAGTGGTCTGCCCTGAAGGTGAGAAATGTTTTTCTTTCTTTGTTAATCCCAGTCCTTCAAGGACCACACACAACATGGCAAATTCGTTCTCAAATTAATGAAAGATTGCTGTGTTTCTTAAAGGGACACTATCATGCGATGAAATGCGCAGCATTTCTCACACCCAGAGATTTTGACAGACTTTATTATTATTATTATTATTTTTTTTTTTTTTTACTTCTTCTGTTTAAGGGTAGACATACACGTTTTTCGAAAAGCAATAAAATGCATTTTTTTTTTTGTTTATTATCAATGATTTGGAGTCCAATAAATAAGAACCAACACAAATATCATGCAACGTTTGTTCACTGTCAGTTGAATTCAGTGAAGTGTGACCGGAAACACTGTCGGCCCTGTCCACACGTATCCGGAGATTTTTGTATCCGCAAAATTTTTTTATGCAGATACACCTAGCGACAACACGTGTCCGCCGTATACGCTCGGTGTATCCGGAGATTTCTGTATACGCTCTCCAGAGTGGAAATTTCTGTATACGCCGTGTATCCGGATACGTGTGGACGCTCGTATCCGTATATTTTTGTATACGCTGGCGTCACAGTATCAGAACCAGTCTTTTTCCGCGCGAGATTTTCTAAAATGGCGGCGAGCAGAAACGTTGTGTGTTCAATGCTACTAGGACTACTTTCAAGCGTGTCTCGAACTAAATGTTGCAATGTTAAATCTAAACTTTAACTACTTGAGAAGACGTCTAAGCATTATGCGGCTTCTAGCCATATCTGATTCAGGAATCAGACGCCAAAGACTTCTCAAAAGAAACAAATGAGTTGTCTTTGGTTTTTTTCTGTTTTTCTCTTAATTGAGACATCTTTTATGGTGCTTTTTAACAGGAATTTTTTTCGCTCTTCAAGCTCACACGTGTTGAAACCTCAAGTAAACAAACAAGAAAGCCGCGAATTTGGCGAATTTCAGCTTTCTTTGTAATGCGCATGCTCTGTTGACTAATCCTTTGAGATGTCCGGATACGAATCGGATACGTGTGGACGGTCGTGTACGATTCGTATACGCTACGTGTGGACGCAGATATTTTTGTATCCGCATAAAAAAATTCGCGGATACAAAAATCTCCGGATACGTGTGGACGGGGCCTAACGCTCACATTTAAATCTGTTCTTTCTAAGTGGTATTCTTTGATTGCACCTGACGTCACGGCTGCCATGTTGGTGGAAAGAACAATAGTGAAAACGTCTTTTGGGAATTTGACTCTATTATTATGCAAAACTTGAGCTACAATTTTCTATTGTTTTGGCACAAAAATCCGCCGTGTTTTATTAACCGCTGGCGATTTCATAATTTGTGCAACAATAAACACAACCAGTGTAGTTCCGCTAATCTAAATGCAAGTTTTTCTTCAAAATATTCAATACACATTTCAGAGCGAAGATAGTAAACGCTTATCAACAAACGATGGTGTAGTGGTCTCTAACATTTAGCTACAAAGGAGCCACGAAGACGGACTTCGATCCTTGTTAATACAGCGAAACGG
>OX421451.1:30049660-30054660 GCA_949126865.1 Montipora capitata
GAAAGATCAAAATTATAACTACTCAACTATACATATAAACTACACTATATTAAAAAGCTGCTTTCCGTGAATGCCGTGCCTTATAGAGTTTTGCTCATTGCGCGTTTCAACGACCTGAGGGATTCCGCGCTCCTAACCTTACAAGGAAGACGATTCCACAGTGTGGCGCCACTATAACTAAAAAGTACTTTTGAAATAATTTGTGCTTGGCAATCTAACATTAAGTTTATTCTCGGAGTCCCTTAAATTGTAGCTTGTATTTCGTTCAGAAAATTTCGATGCCAAATAGTCCGGAGCTAACCCATGCAGGCATTTAAATACCATGGTGGCCTTTTGTATGTTTCGCTGACGATCACGATTTTTCCACCAATTGGCCAATTTTTCCACCAATTGGCCAGCATCAACGTCATAGTTAGAGAATGTTAAAACGCGGGCTGCTCTATTTTGCAATTTTTGCAGCTCGTCTTGTACCCCACAGGTTCCCCAAACAGTACTACAGTAGTCAAAGTGTGGTCGTATGAAAACTTGGTATATAAGATGTAAGTTCGCCAGGAGGAACCAGGTGCCTAACACGTTTCATGGAACCGATTCCAGAAGAGATCTTTTTGGTTAATTTTTCTTCGTGGCAATTCCAGCTGAGTTTGTCGTCAATTGTTACACCAAGTGATTTCCTAGTTACAACCTGTTTTAACCCGAGTACCGTTCATTAAGATTGAGGGAGAAGCAACAATGGTATTTAGCCTTTGGCCAGATCCTATCAGCATAAATTCTGTTTTAGTCATATATAGAGTAAGTTTGTTTGCATTTAACCAAGTATGCACATTCAATAGGTCCTCACTAAGAGATGATTCATTGCTACCTACATTATTATCTGCATATGTCACATGCGTATCATCGGCGTACATCCTCGGTTCACAGTGTAACAAATGAAACAATTTGGAAGGTCATTTATATATAGTAAGAATAAGAGTGGACCGAGGATGGTCCCCTGGTGGACACCGCAGGTCAATACAGGGCTGTCAGATAAAGAGGTCACGCTGTCAAAAGTATCATTCTTAATAATTTTAAATTACTCCAAAATGATCCCGAGACTGGAAGAATTTTTTTTCAACCTCCACTTATTTCATTCAAACGCGACCAAAACGTTGGCAACTTTTTAGTTAGAAGCGCGCTCAAAACTAACGAGCAACCCAACACTTTCAAATGCACGCGCTCACGATGCAAAACTTGTCTTTTCATTGTTAACACTAGCAAGATATCGGGACCTAAGCGATCTGTTAAGATCACCGATCGTTTCACATGTACCTCCGCACATGTCATTTATTGCATAACCTGTACGTTATGCAATAAATTATACATTGGCGAGACAGGTAGACGATTAGGTGACCGATTTCGCGAACACCTTCGCGAGGTTGACAAGAATGACAAAGATGCATCTAAGCCAGTCGCTCGTCATTTTAATCTCCCTAACCACTCCATAAAACACGTGGCTATCTGCGGCCTTTCCCTACATCTAGGCACGACGGAAATCCGCAAGAATCTGGAACAAAAATTTATCTTCCAAATCGGCACCCTTAATCCTCACGGTATTAACGAACGCTTTTCATTTAACTAACATATTCCTATTTTTCACGTTGCCATGTTACCACCAATAGCGTAGCTCCTACTCTACTAGAAAAACTACACGTAACCCATAATTCGCTCTGACGAAGGGCTAACGCTCGAAACGTCAGCTTTTAGAATCTCTGTACGGTGGCCAATTTACATTATCAACTCCGTTGATAAAACCAAATTTCTGTCAGATAAAGACCCACCAACCGAGCATTGTTACCAACGCGTCATACCTCTGTCATCTGTCAAGAAGTCTTGCAAATCTTTCCATGAGTTCCCCAGACAATACCTGATTAGAACGTTCTGCCTTTAACGTAACGCACTGTGATCTCTATTCAGTCACTTGAATCAGGCGTAGCACTTTTACAAATCTCTGTCGACATTATTAACTCTGGTCACTATTAACACGGCGGGTCACAGGTCAGTGTATATGTCATTGTGCTACAGAAAAAAGAACAACACCAAAAGTGTCCTTATAGATATACTCACTCTTCAAAAATATGTTGTTTCAGGTCTCGGGGAAACATTTGGCTTAGTTGTCCATCAGTGCAGAAGGAACTTTTGTGACCTGCTTGTGCTTTTAGACCCGTGCCTCAATTAACAACAGGCCCTTAATCTTGCATATCCCGCAAAAGAGACAGGGGCACCCAACGAGAACATAGTTCAAAACCACTTAAACATAGCATTGTTTAACGTATTTTAGTATTTAAGAGCCATTTTCCGAGAGAATCGAAAATCGCAAGACACTCGTAAAAAAATCTATTTTTTTTTCTTTTGCCAAAACATCCCTTTTAGTGACCTAATTCAAGAAAAAATAGTTTTGGGTTCAAGCGATTCATTGTACGGGAGAAATAACAAAAAGTTTGAAAAATCGATTTACTGCTGGTTTTTCGCGCTTAAAAACAACAGAATCCGACCTCAACTTCGAGAAAACGGTGAACGCATAAGAAACAATCCCTAACATCGAAACTTCAGGGGAATATTATTTCGTTCTTAATCTTTGAAGCCCTAAAAGAAAATTTGAAGAAATAAGTTTTTTACATTTACAATCGACAAGTTTAAAAAGGACATATTTGTGTCTCTTGAAATGTTAGAAAATGAAAGCGAACTTTAACTGTTGAAAAAGCCCTCTGGTATATGCCGCTTCCTAGTAAAACCCATATAGAATAAAGCCTTGGCTATTGAAGTAAATTACGGGAAAGTTTTAGCTCTGGGAATTAAATACAGCCCTGACACTGGAGTAAGCAATTTGAGAATATCATTTAATAAAATGTATGCAAATTAGACGGCCCGCTGAAGGAATTCATACTAAACGCAAAGTTTAGTGCAAAAGGACTACTTACTGTTGCTAGTAATATGTTTTTACAGTGAAAATGTTATTTCTAGCTTTCAGCTGTGTTGGTGAGAGCCGTAAATAACTTTTTATATGACGACTGAAAAACGTTTGTTCAGCCACGTTGCCGCAGCGAAATCATTGAGATCGCAACTTCGAACTGAAACTGTCACCACTTGATGAAACTCCGTTACCACAATGGTAAAATAGTTTTCTTCAGGGGGAAAAAGCAGAATTAAAATGCATTCGAAACCGTTGACTTCGATTTTGAAAGATTTCAAGCCACCACAAGGTCTTATGACTTCTACTGACCCACGAATATATCGGTTACATATGCCAAGGTCACGCTAGCAAACTGTCACGAAATACTCAATAGCTTCTGTTTTCGGTCTTTGTTTTGTTGGTAAAAAAATACATACAATTTTCACAGAACAGACCTTCTTGCTTAATTTGATTTATATATTTGTATTGGTCCAGACACATGCATATGCTGACTTGTTGTAAAAGACATTCATCACAGTTTTTGATTCAGAGTGAAGGTATAATATTTCCCAAAATATTTGAAACACAAATGTTTCCTTAATAAGTTCGTTATTCCCGAATTTACCACCTTGCAACAATCCCTACAGCAAAATAAAAAAAGCATAAAATTCAACTTTATAGCTTGCTATAGTTTTGTTTCGGGTTTGTTTTTTATGATTTTTCCTCCGAAACCAGGATCCCTAGCCAGGTAACTAGAAATTCTCAGTTTCATTTAGAGCTTGTTCACAACACAACTTCAAACTTGAGTGTGCTTATCGCATCCTTGAAACCTTCGAGACCTCCTCAAAATTGTTGAAAAGCCTATTGAGGCTAATAATAATCTTTGAGTTAAATTTGACCAATTCACGCCGCGAGCGCGAGAAAAAGAGAACCACTCCGCAGGGCTGAATACGCGATGTGGAGTGTTATAAAATTCCACATTCTCGCGCGTAACGCTTTCTCTAGAGACCTCTAGAAATGTTGTTTAGTGAAGATAAACAAAGTTATCTTTGGTTAACTCAGAGAACTTGCAGAAATACCTCCAGCCTGCATAACAGGCGCTTTATCAGGGGCACCCAACGACGGTTTCCCCCCGAATTACTTTGAAAAGACTTTTTAGGCTATCCAGAGTACTTTTAGATCTCTAGAAATGTTTTCTAAGTGGCGCTAAGAAATTTATATCTGTTCGGGCATCCTAGGGTAACTTGAGTCTCTTCGAAGTTACGAGGGCTTCAGTGTTATTTTCCCGAACATTTTCTGCATGGCATTTTCGATTCCGAAAATTTTATGCTTCCTTTCTCTACGAAAAACAACCTAACCTGGGGAGTGAAATGGGAAAAATGAACTTCAGAAAATCGGAGGAAATTTATTACATAAGCTTCGAAAATTGTGTACATGAATGGAACGGTCATCTAGAAATTTTTAGCCTTCCTCAAGCTATAGAAAATCCTAAGCAATGTTTGCTTCTCCGAACAGATATTTCACAGGGTGCCCCTGCTTTATGAGCTAGGCTAGGCGAAAGCGGCATTTTGCGCGAGGCGCGAAACGCGACGAGGGGAGGAAAAAATAAAGCTTTATCTTTCTTTATCCCTCGTCTCGCGCTTCGCACTCGTTTCGCGCTTTGAGCAAATGCCGCGTTCGCCTCGCTTGGCTCATAAAGCACCTGTTATGCAGGCTAGAATACCTCTTCACATTTATAAGATAAGGTGTCATTGATTTGTTAGAGCGGGGAGAGACATTTATAACGTGCAAATAGTCACGAACTGAAAGGTAACTGACTGATTTGTAACAAGGACTCAGCCTGACAAACAAGAAATGATCTCACTCTCCGAAAAGGAACGCTCTTTTAAACATAAACAAACTTCAAAAATAAGCAAAGAAAGCAAAACAATGAACAAAATAGATTTTTTCTTGACTTAGTTATTCCGGCGAGAACAAATGGTGAAAGATTCACTTCTGGAAGCAGCCTCTGAGGAGAAGTGAGAACACCGTTTGGGCAGAACTCTGCACTTTGTGTACTTTACCAGCCTGTTCA
>OX421451.1:30067160-30069660 GCA_949126865.1 Montipora capitata
TGTTAATAAATAGCTGCTCATGCTTCATTACCATTTAAGGTGAGAACCTGGTTTTTATCTATGATTGGTGTGCAAAATCCAAAAGAAGAAGCGGTGGAGTCAAGAAGGAAGTATGACTTTGGTGATGAGGTGTTAGCTTGGAGGATAAAGCTGCGAAAAGAGCGGTGAGTAATACAGTGAAGTACAGGGTGTCTCTGAGAAAATAGTCTCCAGGTTAAGACTTGACTCGTTATAGTGCCAACAATACTCAAGGTAGTCAGGAATTTATTCCAAACTTTTTAATTACCGGTACATGTAGACAGCTTGATATGGTTCATATATTGAATGATTGTACATGCATAACCTAATTTAAAATTTTTGCAGTCCTTCACCCAGTGACTGACCTATCCACCAAAATCCAGCCAGCGAATTTCGCTAGCAGCCAATGCTTAGCAACAATCCTGGAAGTGTCCCAAAAAATGTAATTTCAAAACATGTAATGTAACATCTGTAGATATTGGCATTCTAAAAAAAAAGTTGTTATTCTGACATCTGAACAGTGAAGTGTATGAATAAAATAAACAATGATGAAAGCATCCCATAAAGACTTAACATTTATGTTATATTCAGTTTGAATGCAAACTTTTTTTATTTTACATTGATGCCAGATAATGTACAGAAGGTTTCCATTTGATTGTGGTCTGTTATTTGTTTTCCAATTTCAGATATCTAAAGGCAGAAGGCTCCAATGTACTTGAATCCTTAGATGGTCCAACTTTGGATACAGAATTGAAAAACTTTGAGCAAATCTTGCAGAGAAATCGCAAGAAGTTGTTTGATGAGCACTTCATTGATGGAAAGAAGAGACCCGAAGTAAGCCACCATCCTCTGCATGTCACTGCTGATCAAAGAGTTGTAGCAGAGGACATAAACAATGCAACTAAAGATGAAATCTTAAAGAGAATTGCTGATAAGCTTCAACAGGTTTCTGACGAGGATGTAAGAGGACCCCTGTCGATCAAACTAGATTTACTTAAAGCCCAACCCAACAAATCCAAAAAGGACACCCTTATTCTTTTATACAATGAAATTGTGGAGGAGTTACGGGACCTTCAAGCATTGGAGGAAGCTTGCATCCCTCAGGATGAGGAGGAAAATGATAACGAATAGCTCTCTAGTGGACAGTTTTAATGCAACCCACTGATAGTGCAATATACAGTGTATGTATATCTTTTGCTTTTCCATTGTTGCGAGACATTTCACTTTAGATATGGCTGGCTTGTTGGATTACAAATTTAGGGATGTCATCTGCAAGGCAATGTTTGATTTTTGCATCTCATTAAGTGCATATTTAAGAGTTTGAGAAGAGACTTATTTGGTTTAATAAGAAAAACTATTGTAGATGTTCCTTTTCAGGGACAATTTGTTACTGGAAAGTGTTTATCGAGGGTGCTTTGCATGGCTCAACTTTTTTTATTGAATAACATTTGTGCTGAAAAATAGAATTAATGTAATAGCTTTCTCTAGTCAGTGAAATGCAAGAAATTTTGGCAATACTTGTAGCTCACAATGCAAGTGGCTTTTTTGCCTTGAAATCGCATTAAATACAATAAGTGCTTCTAGAGCAATGGGTTTGTTGACACATACATGTACAGTGTACATAATTATGCAGGTGAGAAATAAGGTCATAGCCTTTCTTTAAAACTGTTTCAGGACTTGACTTTAAAATATCAAACACCGATAGGTTTGTTTCATAGTACCTAGTCCGTGGAATATTAAATCATTTTCAGAGATGGAAAAGTCACGTGCATGGCATACTAGTTTTACCTCCCTGGTTTTACAGGCAGGGTTGAATTCCTATGATTTGTCAAAGGGGACAGCATTGTCTGACTAACAACAAAACAGTTATTTGGTATTTATTATTTTTTTGATTACAGTTCTGATTGTTATTAAAATTGATTACTATGATCATTATTATTAGAACTGAGTACGTGTGTCATGTCTTTCGCCGAATGGTGTAAAAAGCAAAGTTTTAGATAGTTTCAGCAATTGTTAAAAGTTGGCCTCAACTGACTTCAATGGCATTTTAGTTATTGGCTTCCTTTTCACACTGGTTGCTCACAACAAAATCTACATCTTTGTCCGGAATAAAGCATATTTTACTTTGTCTCTGAATTGGAGGCACATCATTTCTTTCACTGTTGGAAAGCTGAGGCTTTGGCCTATTTAAAAGCAAATCTTGGACGGGACGTGGTACCTCTCCACTGGAACTATGACTGTAGGGCAGGCGCCTTCTTCTTGGCGGAGTTTGGCGTGAGGACGAATGCCCCAAGACATTAGCCAATCGATCATCAAGCATCAGATTTTCAGGAGTATTTTCCAGGGGTTGAACTCCAGTAAAATCAGTTTCTGCGGACGTTGAGACTGCGTCTTCAACATATTTCTGGTCGGTTTGGGTGGGCTTAATTAAACCGCTGTTGTACATGTCGAGAATTGCCGGGGAACCTCCTACAAATCGCTG
>OX421451.1:30074660-30137160 GCA_949126865.1 Montipora capitata
TATTCATTCTCACTTGCATTGACATAGTTTGATTTTACGCTTGCACATTTACTTCATGTTACTCCTGCACTTCTTATTTCTTATATTGCACGCCCACGAGAATTTTCTGTTGAGAAGCAGGTGGGCTGCACGGTAAGAAAAAGAAAGAACTCGGTCAATGAAATAAATGTATGTATTTGATCTGCGGGCTAAAAAAAGAAGTGTCTATAAAAGACAACTGCTTAAATTGTCCAAATAAGGGCCAGGATCAGCTCAACATTTCGTTTATAACCCGCACTTGAAATACAAACATTTCTTTCTTTCATTCAGTCATTTCAGGGGAAAACATGACGCAACAAATTGACTTGCTCCCAAACTGAGGGTCTTCTCAACTGAGGGTCTACAGTAGCTCTGTTAGTGCATCATTACTCCGGTATCGCAGAGGTCATGGGTTGGAATTCCGTATAAGAAAGCGCTTGGATTCGTCAGGTGTGCAGAAGAGACAATTGCTTAAATTGTTCAGAAAAGTGCGAGGATCACTTCTCTCCTTCGACAACATGTTGTGTTAGGTGATATCATGTGTTCTCGGACGTCAAGGGACAGTCACTCTGATTTCTGTCCTTAGGTACTGTTTTATCTCAGTAATGTTTACGTCAGTGTTTTAGTTTTTCCAGCCGTAAAGGACGAATTGCAAGGACAAGCCCAAGACCAGGCGAAGATGGGAGCTATGAGGATCAATCTCGACTTAGTCGATAGGGTAGGGTGGGCGATTGGGGGTGCTAAACTCTTTTCTTTTGCAGCCTCAAGCAGAGTGATGGGGTGGAACACATGTAACCTATTTTAAAGTCTCATTTGCATATACCCTAGGTTATTAACTACCAACTCAAATCGAGTTTGCATAGTGTAATATGGGGATTGTTATTAATGATATGGTAATAAGGTATGGAGAATCGTTCTAGCCTTCCCCAACCCCACTTCCATTCTCATATTCCTGACGTCACAAAATGCTTATTTCTCCCAACTCCATAACGTAAACATGACTACTCTTCCTAATCCTTACTTAACGTAATAAGTTATATAATCTAATATAAACTTTAACAAATTTAAGAAAAACACGAATAATAATTTCCTGAGATATAAAATCGGAGAACCTTCTGTACGACGCATGGTTTGGAAATTGTTTTGGTGGCGGCAAATCTGAAAAATATTTGACTCGCTTATAGACGACGGAAATTTTACGAGCAAATTCGAGAATGCACTTTATTTCGAATCCACCTGCCAATACGTTCCGCTAGGGGATGGCCCTCAAGCACATTATCCCAAGCCATAACGTTGTGGTGTAAGCCACCAATGAAGAGACGATCGGAATCTCTCAATTTCAAAGCTTCTAACTTAGGAGACACGCCCGACCAGAGCACATGCCTCCAATCAACTGCCTCCGTCACTACCAAGTTGTACAGTGTCTCGACTTGATTCCTTTAATCTGATTCTGGAACTCTTCCCAGTGACTTCCTTGCTCCGGAAACCCCTCATTGAAGACCATTGTCTTTCGGTTACGACCCACTATCTAAATTTAAAAAAAGGGAGGGGGTTAAATATAAATTTTCCCCAGTCCAATCGATTGATAAGGCACACAAAAAACAAAGAAAGCTAGTGGTACCGGGGTTCCGAACCAGGAGGGACCGACTTCAGCACGCCTGAGAGCAGAACGTCTGGTGGCTACCGTAGATAAACAGTAAACCAAGACGAGTCACTCACTCTGATCAAGAGCACAAATAATCCAAGTGCCATTTTTAAAACCACAGAGAAAAACCTCATGGGACTTCAAATCCAAAAAACCTTACCAAAGACAAAACCCCATAGGAATTATTAATGCACATCAACGCAAACTGAACTCACTCCACAAACCTAACCCGTAGAATCAGTACAATTTCGCTTGCATTATCAGTACACTTCCGAATTTGCCACGCAGGCAAACCTGAGACGTTATTATAACATCAATAACCGCCACACAGGCATAAAATAAACTCCGCCACCTCGGCGAGCCACATTGGAATATATACATACAAAAAATGCAAACACGCAAATAAGCCTCGCAGGCATTAAGAAAGCGAAAGGAAATTCGCCGCACAGGCAATGCCGCCAACATTAGCATCTAGAGCACCCAAACATACTTACATACGTTAAGCTACATACGTACGTTTATTGCGTTCCCTAGCTGAAAAGGGCTTTTCAGCAGCAATATACAAAAAGTTGGCAATTAAAAATTAAAACATAATTGCAAGTGCGTGTTGTCCTAAGTAGCGTGTGTATGTATATATGGAAAGAACTCAAGTGAGGCCAACGCTACTGTGTGCATGTGATGGATGAAGAACCTTCGCTGATCCACAGCATCAGGGACTTCTTATGGAATCCAACCCACGACCTCCCGATTAGATCACCGTTGCTCTACCGACTGAGCTACAAGGCCAGACGGGAGCAGGCCGTGGGAGTTTGAGGACAAATCGGCTCGGCTCAAGCCAAGTACTAAGTGCAAGTGCGTGTTGTCCGAAGTAGCGTGTGTATATATATATGGAAAGAACTCAAGTTACTGACATCGCCAACTTCCAAGATAAATTCTCACTGAAAATATTGTGGGAAAAACGATAATAAAACATTGTAAAACCCCTTGTTTAATGTGCTGTCGCACTCGAAATCACATGAGGGAAAACTATTTTCTATTATCGGTTTCGTCAGACTTGCTAGGACTTGCATTATCAAAGACGCGAAACCAATGCACATATTAGGAATAATAACAATGAACTTTACCAGCATGTTGTCCTTTTTCCTTTTTGGGACGTTTCGATTTCCGCGTCGTCACATACAATATAAATAGACAACGAAAACGTGAAGCATTCACGACCGCTTACGGCCGAGTTCCTCCAGAATTTAGCCGAATTTCTCTCACTTCCAAAGGTTACTCGCTTGGCAGCCTTACGCATGGGAAAAGTCGATAGTTTGCTCGCATCGTACCAAGAATCATCGCATTTTCACGCCTCTTCAACCTCAAAATCCTGCTCGATTTTCAAGCTTATTTCTTGCCATTGCTATACTGACTACAACAAAATTCAATGAAAAACTTGGTAGCCCTCGCCGGCAGTTTGAAAGGTTTTACCACAGGCAGACAACCGCTAAGGATGCGATAGAGCGTGACGCCGCCGCTTATTTCTCTTTCGTGACATACGCTTCTAATCTAGTCCAAGATTAAGTATTTTTTCCCTCATTTGCAAACGACAAACTTAAAAAAAAAATGAAAAAAAATCGAAAATGGAAAGTGCGCCAAAAATTGAAACATGCAATTTAGAGGATTGGTGACGAGCTAAAAACCATTGCCGACGTCCCCGAAAGTACAAATTTGAGTTTTCATATATCGGGAATGATCGCCGACGAACGCAAAAATCTGGGACACGTCGGGAAAATAGAAACGCTTTCTATCTTCCCGATTCGTCCCCGACCATCCCAGATTTTCGGGGATGTCTACGATTTACGGTTTTCATTAGTCGGCAAAATCTGGGATAGTTGGGAAACTGCGAAATCCCCGATCGTCTGGGATTTTCCCTACATATGAAAACTAGGCTTTTCAGACCCATTGTCTCATCAATAGGCACTTACAATTACAACTTAGCTAAGTATCTTTGTTCTTTGCTTAAACCCCACATATCTTCAGCGTTTTGTGCAACAGATACGTTCTCTTTTGTCCAAGAGATTCAACAGTTTGATTTCAGCGACAAGTTATAGTTATAGTAGTTATAACTACTATTTTGAAACGTGATATGTTTCCCAGCTGGTTAATTTACAAGTCCGTTCAAGGTTATCTTAGAAATGTTACTACACAAGAAGCCCCTAAACAAGATGTATCCAACTCAGTGCCATTTTACAAATTACCTTACATCGGTTTCTATTCATCTTATACCAGAAATAAAATTTCATCTATTATCAACAAGTATTGCAAGGATTTCAATGTTAAAGTAATTTGCTCTCCATTCAAACTGTGCAACATTTTTAATCCAAAGGATTTCATTCCGGATTCTCTCAAATCACTTGTTGTATACAAATTTACTTGTGCGGGCTGTGGCATCTTAGTTTTTCTAAAAATTGTCACGATATTGTGATGTTTCTTGCTTCAAAATTATTGATAATGCTACTTCTTTCTATCAACTCAAAATCAAGGAGAGCTTCCATATTGAGCGGTTGAAACCCGAACTCAACAAACAAGTTGATCATGTCAGTTTAGCATTACACTTTTAAACTTTTACCGTTATGTCAGTTGTGTTCTCTATAATATTGTTGGTTCGTTTGAATTTTACCCACTTGTAACGAACATTTAATCTACAAAGAATCATTGAATTGATAGTTATATATATATACGAATTATCTTGTAAAAATTTTAATGTTACACTCACTATGGCTGAAGATGATGTTTGAAACATCGAAACATGTTCCGTAAATTCAAAAGTTTGGTTGTATTTTTTTAAAATATTAGTAACACTTGTGCTATCCAGACCATTTCAAAAAGCTCAAACTGATAATTTTTGTTTCTGAGCTTTTGATTAGGCAAAACTGAGCGTCAGATCTGAAGGGGAAATCGAAGCGTCCCAAAAACCCATCAAATCATTCCGAGTGGGACAACGCAGAAAATGTTATTTATCTGGCTGTCCATAGGATAGATTTTGGTGAAGAATGTTGAGATTTGAAGTTTTTATGGAACATTTTTGTCGATCAGTTGAATCGGCCGTTACAACTGCCTTAAAATAACGTGACCTCACCCGCATTCGCAAACAGAGGGTTTCCGTCTAAGCTTATTATTCCCTTGGCCTTGTAAGGATCGGGTGACAATTTTTGCTTTCAGTTTCGTTTTGTCAGAGTCTAGTGATTTTATCCTTAGGCGGTCCCTTTTTTTTCGCTGTTTACCGTCGAATGCGTTTCCCAAATTTGGGTTTGGTGTTTCAGGGTAGAAAAAAACAAGTACTGAAAGGTTGAGTGGTAGGGGCCAGAAACGAGTAGAGATCTGTTTATTGTGAACGTATTTTCCTTTTACGCGAAAAGGAAGCCTCTACTATGGAAGAGTGTCACCACAAGCAGCCAATCGTAATGTGTGAGTTTCAAGTTATGAAAATATAGTTATGGCGCACATGTCGATCTAAACGGTTGAGACGAAAGGAACAGGGTTGAAACAGCGGTGGAAATAATAATAGTAACCGCTATTATTTGGGTTTCAATCGTGTAGATCGAGATACATCGTTGACCAAATATTTTCATTTATTATGCGCTACCTGTGCTGCGCTGCTTTCATTGGTATTCCACATGCAACAGTACTAATCCAAAGTAAAAGTTTTTTAACTGATAGAGAGAATAAGAGCCCTTTTGTACCGATTTTTTTGTCAGATGCAAAGTAGTGGGAAAAAACACCTCTTGGCAATTTAATACATTGTTTCAGAATTGCCTATTCATAGAAAATGCGTCGGAGGCTGCTTAATTTCTTCGAATTGGCGGAAGTGTTTTTGACCAGTGTTTTGAGAAGACAAGAAGCAAAGGCTGTGACAAACTTGAAGAACAAATGTTTCTTCGGTTTGCAAAGACCTTGTGTTCTAGACAAGTACTGGGGCTGTTTTCGAAGGACATCTGGTGCATAAAACGTTGAGCAACTAGAGGGGCCAAAATGCAAAATAGTCAGACAAGGGATTCCGGTTCAAGTGTTATCAGGCAACCAAATTAAAATAAGTACATGTACATCACGTGACAGTATATTGTTTATCGACATATGCTGTCGTGCTGTTTTTTCATGTTGACCAATATAGAGGACATAAATTTCAAATTCATTTTGTATCCATTAGCTTCCTTGTATTTCCAGAACTGCCAGTATGGATATTAAGTAACTATCCTGGTTTTCAGTTCGGAAATCGAGCCAAGAGGCGCCAGGAGGAGAGGAGGTCATGCCTGATTAATTTGAGGTAATTAGTCTCTGCTTGCTAAGCGTGGGTTGAACTGCAGCCTTCGTTACCCTTCTTGGAATGTGAAATTATGTTATATATATACTTGAAGTCCGCGAAAAATATAATTCCGATGATGCTAGGGCTAAACTTTAGAATCTGTCGCTGAAATGGATTTTCTGCACTCAGTAATATCCTTGCGGTTTGTGTCAGTCGACGAGTGCTCCATCAAGCGGACGCGAAAACAGTTTTTGGTGGCGAAACGTCTACACTTCGTCGAATCTATAACAGAAACAACGTAGGCCGATCACATTGATATCCCATCTTTCGATTTCTTGGCTCAAGGAACTTAATAACAACTGATGAATCCAAAGAACGATAAGGATTGGAAAAAGAAAGCCTTGCAAGTCGGGTACATTTACATAATTTATTTAGATTGAAGACAGAATTTCATAAACGCATGCAGTTTTTAAAGTGTTTTGGTGTTGTCGATAAATGTTCCGGGAATTTCCGCCGAAGATAAGAATTTAGACTGATCAGGAGATCTACTTTGCTAATATTCATTTAATGTCGTTGTCCTGAGCAATGTTTTAAATCGTCGGAACAAAATATCCCATATTTTCTAGAAGGTGATTTCAATATCTTTTTGTAGACAGGAAACTTGTGTACTTAGCCATATGGGAAGCCTTCAGTGGGAGGGCCCCAAAAATATCAGCTGTTGTTATTCCACTATTACGCCATTTTACCATATTTGGTCAAGAGAACGCGCAAAATATGAGACGGTAATACACTGTAGTGTCCCGATTTAACCGGTTTTGAACAGAGGAAATACGGACGGAACGGGAATTTCTCATTGAAAGAAATTGTTTTCAACACGATACAAAGCCTGAGAATTTAGCTTGTCATCGCTTGTCACTCGTCATTTCGTTTATACAATCAAATAAAGGACATGTGGCTGGCTTTCTGTGCTGTTTACATCGTTGGCAAGCGCCCTGAAGGACAGATGATGCATTTTTTTAGCAATACCTTTTTGTAGTGGAATAATAAATCTCTTATTCGATGGTTTAACTTACAATACTCGCGGACATTTTGCCAATTGATCGTATTTTTCTTCGCCCCTGCGCGCGGGGCTCGGAAAAATACTGCACAACTCGCAAAATATCCACGCGTATTATGTTTAACCCATCGAATAAGATGTATATAATACATCAAGTGACTAACAATTTCACAACGCGTGACCCGTGATTTACATTGATTAGGGACGCGTGATGCGGTCGCATTCCCTTGCTGCTCTCACCAGTTAAATTTGGAAACTGACAATCTTTGCACTGCACTAAAAAATATCGATTCAACAATAATTCGCATAGGGGGTTCCCGATGGATAATTAGACTGTTTTCGATAAATAAACTTGATTTAGCCTTTTTCTTCATTCAATTGTAGATCTGCCTTTGATATCTTATAGTGTCAGATTGTCCGTAGACAATCCGACACGGATTGTCCTATGACATTCGATTGAAGAAGTTAAACCTCGTGTCATTAGAAAGAGAAGATTACCAGCTGATGTGACGTTCTTATTTAAGGTACTTAATGGGAACATTAGTAAACATGTTAGTAAAATTATGGATTTAATTCAGAAGCAGACCGCTTTCCACTCAGGTATAAGGTCTTTCTAACTCTAAAAAAGAAATATGCCCGAACTAATGTCTTCAGTAAAATATAGGTTTTTTCATCGAATTTCTGACATATGGAACCAGGCAACTATATTTAGATATTCGCTGTTCTGGTAATGTCAATATTATAAAGTCTCGAGTTAGGAAATTTCTTAGGGGTTTTTGAGTATTAGCACTTGGTTCCTTGATGTCTTTCTTAAATTATAATACCTTTTTAAATTATATATTTTACCATTATTTTACTTATCTTTCTAATTTGTATTTATTTATAGTGTATTTATATACCGTAGTTCCCAGGTGATCTGTTTTTGTATGGGGTTCAGGACTCCGTTAAAGATTATCCCTTGGCTTTTTGTATTTTGATTTATGCCATAGATTGTATCCTTCTCTCTCCAAAACCTTTAATTTGTAAATCGTTAGCCCCTCTTATCTTTTATTACCCAGGTTGCTATATTTAATGATTCTGTTTCTGCCTGCATTTATGGATGTTCTAGGAATAATAGGAGTTGCGTGTGCTGCAAACGAGATGCTGAGGACGAGCCAGCCCCCAGAGGCTCGAGGTACGAAATAATCAATGAAAGGCATTAAAAAGATCTTACAGCCTATAAACATGTTAAAACGAAGAATATGGCTTTAAGGATATTCCCTCACCCCTGAGGGTTTCCTCATTGACGAGTGAAATCTGAGAAGTCCTAGTCACTGAGGCCAAGAATGTGTTCGAATTTCGACCAAACTCGTTCCCTTGGTTTCTTTGTCCATGACAATGGAGCGGACCGTGGGAACGAGGTTGAATTTCGACTAGAATAAGACATATCGCCTTTTACAGACTCGACGCGCTAAAATAACTATAAAAATATGTAACAATACGATTAAAATATGATGATTTGACCTATATTTCGCTCTTTGAGAAAAAAAGAAGAGAGCCGTTTAAGGACAAAAATATCTCACTGTACACCGTTTCCCCCGGAATTTGTTAAATGTTTGACGAAGATAAACGGACAAAAAATTTCAGCATAAAAGGTCAAGAAGGAAAAGAAGGCGTAATTTCCGGTTTGTGCCTTTAATATGACTTCCGAAAGTAGCTTCTCTAGGATTTTAATTGGGAGTTGCTTGTTAAGTTTGAAAAGAACAAAAAGGAAGCGAAAACAATCTCAATCCCTATGCGACGCGAATTGAGAAAATAACGAATCCTTGCAATGCCTTGTCTTGCCTGCCTTGCCTGGGCAGAAACCCATGACTGGACCGGGAGCCTACAACTCCCATACTGGGCACGGCATTTTTACAGACCGATCTATTTTTAGACGGCCCTTTTCGAAAAAAAAACAAAGGCATTTCCGGTTCGGTGATCCTTTGACGTCAGGTATGTTTCTTGTAATTGGTCATCGGGCTCCTTTGGGAATCTCATTCCCGGGAAATTCAATCTTAAAATAAACCGGTCTGTGAAAAAGCCATGACACGAACACAGTGGAGTTGTAGGCTCCGGTTCATGGATTCCTGGTATGGGTAAATAACAATTAACTCAGGCTTATGCGATGGAGTTACGCCTTTACTGATTACTGACCTTACTTTTGGTAGATCTCTGTTGCTTGCTGGATACTTCTTCTCTTGGATTTCAAAATTTAATTATCCAATGCAGAAACTCGTCCCTTGGTAAAGGAGTCATCGGGAAGCGCTTAATTAACTTCTTAAAGAGGTTTAACAGAAGCACAAATGCTCGTCATCCACCTTCAAAATGCGGTAAGTAACGTCAGTTATGAGCACGTAACAGTAAAGTATAGTGCAGTTCCTTTTACGTAACAATAGTTACCCTGAATGAAGGTTAGGGGCCAGTTCCTGAAAAGCTGTAATAACTATAGTCCAGGGATAAAGGTGCCGGAAAAAGCCAGCCTCAAACGGCGTCCAATCAGAAAGAGGCAAACATTAATTATGCCAATTTTTTTATTCCCCTGGGTCTCCCGACACGACTGCTTTCTCTCAGATGCTAGTAATTAAATTTTACTGGCTTCAGTTAGTCCAGCCACAAAATATTCGTAGCACAATATCTTACAAGAACAGAAACCCTCTTCAAAATGGCCCTCTATTCTGTAGTTTAGCCCAAAGTTCATCTCAGATGCTAATTATTGAATTTCACTGTCTTCAGTAAGTCTAGCCACAAAATATTCGTAGCACAATATCCTACAAGAAAAAGTCTATTTTAGGGTCCGTCCACACATATCCGGATATTTTTGAATCCGCAGTTTTTTTCTTTCCGGATACGCCTTCCGTCCACACTTATCCGGCGAATTCGCTGGCGAATCCGGAACTTTTTGAATACGCTCTCCAGAGTGTATATTTTTGAACCCGATGTGAATCCCGAACCATGTGGACGCCAAATCCGGATTTTTTTTTTTTATCCGGATGACGTAACAAGATTCTCAAGATGGCTGCCCAGGGCTTCATGGCGCATGCATTGTTACCTCTGTTTCTGTTTTGCATAACGCATATTTTTGGCATAAAGATGGAACTTATAAAAGGAATAATAGGTACGTGTGAAAAGAAACGTGTTTAACATATCACGCATATTTTTGTGAGAGGATAAATAGATACGTGCCTCGCCTCATAAAGTCAGAAGAGAAGGCAACCAGAATTGTAAGTAGTTTTCTTGTATCCCTTAGCTTTTCTTGTAGTTAGTTGTCTTGGAAAACTTTGTAACATATGTTATTTTCTTTCCCTTGTAGTTTGACAATGTAAAACATAGACTTATTAAACTCAGTATTCGTCCAAAAATCAGTTTCCTCGACGTCTCTTCCGAAGGGATACTCATATATCCAATTCAGTCAAAAATTTTGTTCAAGAAAGGAGCAGAAGGCGACGGCACAAGCTCAAGAATCCAATGGTTCAAGTCTGAAGCCCACGAACGGCCCAGAGAACGACACAAGCTCGGGACAAAAGGCAGTGAAAGCTCAGGACAGCAAAGAATCATGCAGCATTCAGGACAGTCGAGTTTGTCAGCCAAACAAAGGTAAAATAATTCCTTATTCGTTCAACGAAACAAGAAACAAACGGATCAAGTCAGTCGAAGACAAGTTCAGAAGTTCTAGTAACTGTTGGCTCTGTGGAATCCGACAACCAATTGAAGTTTGAAAACTGTTGAACTGAGATATTTGAGAACTCTTGAACTGTGACATTGCTGTTTATTTCCTAAGACTCGCAATAAATTCCAGTTTATATGTAATTTCAAGAGCGTTTCGGATTTTGATTCCTTACGATAATTATCGCGAGCAATAGTTAAAATATTTTTTCATTACTTATTACAAGTAATCGACGAAATCTATAAGTTATCTAAGTATATAGTACAACGTACTACACTGTTAGTAAGTTTAAGCAATTTAGTCGCCAAGTAGTTGCGTGGAAAAATGCCTCCTAAGGTTGACGTAACAACGCTAATTGCAAAAAGGGACAGTGCAATAGTCTCTTTACACGATCTTCTTGAAGAATTTAACGTGCTTTTCGAAATCCAACCAGTGATAAGTATACTCGAAAACGTTTACAAGGAAGTAGAAATTAAGTACAGAAGCGTTAAAAAGCAACAAGAGGCAATTGCGGAAAAGTTGTGTGAAGCTAGCACAGAAGGCGCGGAAGAGTTAATGAAAGCTAATCGAGAGCTCGGAGAAAACGTCAAAGTTGATTTTCTACATTGCAGTGAAAAATTCGCAACTTATCAAAAGGCGTGGAATGTTAAAAAATCGTCCGTAGAACACAATGCGCTTGATGTTATGGCAGAAGCAGTGACAAAAATGACCGAAGTGTTAGGCTCGCAAAAGAACCCTAATCAAGGACTTGAGAAATTGTCAGTTCCGACATGGGATGGCAATAGGAAAACTTATGCCACTTGGAAACGCGAATTTAGATATTGGATGATTAAATACAAGCAAGACGATGACGAACAGCTTCAGCGACTCAGAAAAGCGCTTCCAAAGAACTCCTTTTGGTCCGATCAAGTCAAGCCAAGTACGTCCATAGAGCAGGCGTGGAAAATTCTAGATACGGAATTTGGTGATGAAAGAAAATTAATGGACACGTTGCTGAATGAAATTACTAATCTCAGACCTGTCAAAAGCGACTCATTCTCACTTTCTCGTTACGCATCAAGAATCCAAAGCTTCGTAAATAATATGGAACAAAACGGTTGTCCTGTAACAAGTTCCTCTGAAGCTCCCTTTGTCATGTCACAATTACTGTCCAAATTAGATGGAAATGACAATGTTGAATTTGGTCGCGAAATGCAACGCACGGGTAAAGGAGAAAACGTGTCAAATCTGATTGATTGGCTGCTGAATGAAGCAAGTCTACGATCGCGCATCAAAAGAGAAACTAATTATCAACGAAGTAATTCAGGCATTCGTTCCGATAATCATGCTAATGAAAGCGAGACAAATACCGACGAGAAATGCCCGCTTGGATGCGAAATAAGACACCTACTTTCAGCATGTCCCACTTACCAAAAGGTGAATGTAAACCGAAGATGGGAAATCGTAAAACAAAACAATCGTTGCAGGAAATGCCTAAGAGCTCATCACACGAACATTTGCAAAAAACCTGATGGCACTACTTGCAACAAATGCACTCGACGCCATCACCGTTCCTTACATAACGAAGACACGTCAACGAGAGAATCCAGACAAGATCCTGAAAACGCAACAGCTTCAAACACAAGCCAAGAAGCCTGTAATTGCAATATTCAAGGGAAAAGAAGCGTTCTCACTATTTGCCCTGTCCAAATGGTGAAGATAAAAGACAAAGACGGAAATTACATCGAACTATTAGCTATGCTCGATAGTGGTTCAAACACAAGTTTCATCTCGAATAATGTTGCAAAGAAACTTGGGATCCGTGGTTACAAAACACATCTCACGATGAACCTCGCAGGCGGTCAAAAAAAGTCTGAGGAATCAGAGCTCATCGATCTAGCTGTTTCCTCGACTCTGGAACAAAGCGTTCAGAAATCTATGCAAGCTTATGCCATTAACAAGCCATGCAGTTCAGCAAGAACGGTCTCAAGAACGGCATTAGAAAGTTATCCTCATTTAAAACCAATCTCAAACAATTTGCATTTATCAGGCGGAACAGTAGACTTGTTGATTGGTACAGATTTTGCAGACGCTTTCAATGATGTGCATGTCATCTCAGGGAAAAGTGGAGAGCCGATAGCTAAACGAAATTGCTTCGGGTGGTATATCATCGGACCATTTGCCGGTCCAGTAAATCAGCAGTCGACAAGAATTAGTTCAGTGGATGTTGGAACAGTCAGCGTGCTAGAGGACATGAAGAAACTTCTAACACAAGATTTGATGGGAGTAAGACCAACCGAACTTTGTACATGTAGAGATAGCGATCTCCAGGAGAACAAGTTTATCAAATCGATTTCGGAGTCCACCAAAATCGTCGACGGAAGGGTACAAGTCCGAATGCCTTGGAGAGAAGATGGACCTCCAAATGAATCTAACTACGACGCTGCTTACAAGAGAATGATTTCCTCTGAAAAGTCTTTCAAGGAAAAGGATTGCACCGAAATAATCGACTCTGAGGTACAAAAGCTGGTAGAACTAGACTTCATCACGGAAATACCCCCTTCAGACGTGAATCACAATCAGCCAGAATGGTATCTTCCTTTACAAGTGGTATTCACGCCCGACAGAACAACCCAAGTCAGACTAGTATTTGATGCAAGTGCGAAAGGCCCAAACGGAAAATCCCTCAATGACCACCTGGAAAAAGGACCGAACTACATTAACAGTTTATTAAACGTGTTAATGGCTTGGCGGTATGATAATGTAGCATATACCGGAGACGTCCGTAAGATGTTCAACCAAGTGATGATCCATCCAGAAGATCAAGTCTTTCACCGTTTCCTATGGAGACCAAACGAAAATGAGATGGCTAGAATTTATCAGTGGAAAAGGTTGAACTTCGGAGATAAACCGGCCCCAGACATCGCTGCTGGAGCTATCAACACCTTGGCAAAAGCTTCTCAAGATCGATTCCCTGAAGCTGCTGAAGAACTCCGTAAACATGTCTATGTCGATGACATTGGAGGATCTAAAGAAAATGAAGAAAGAAGCAAGCAAATCACAAACGAGATAGATTCCATACTTGCCACAGGCTGCTTTCAAGTCAAAGAGTGGAACTCGAACAACCAGAACATTGATCAGTCAGATCAAACTGTCGTGAATTTTCTTGGTCACAAGTGGAACAAAGCAAAGGATACATTTTCTTTCAAAAAGAATGAAATTGCTACAAGTGAGAGTCCAATCACAAAGAGGAATTGCCTTGCATATCTTGCACAACTATGGGATCCAATAGGACTCGTAATCCCAACAACCATCGAGTTCAGAATTGCTCTACAAGAACTATGGAACACAGGTTACTCTTGGGACGATATCCTCCCAGACTCAATCCAGTTAAGATGGAAGATGAATGTTCAAGTACTTAACCAACTTGTCAAGTACGAATTCAGTAGAAAGCTCAAACCAGACGATGCAGTTGAATTACCAGAAATCCATGGATTTTGCGACGCGGGAGAGAAAGCTTATGGCTCAGTCCTGTTTCTAAGATGGAAGCTTTCTAATGGAACTTACACCTGTTCACCAATCTTGGTTAAAGCATTTGTGTCCCCATTGAAGAAGAAGTCAACACCTCGTTTAGAACTCATGGGATGCCTCTCACTCGCGAGAGTATATAAGACATGCAAGGAAGCATTAGAATTTGCTGGAATCAGCAACTGCAAAAGAATGTTCTGGATAGATTCCCAGATCGTGTTATCATGGCTAAAAATCTGCCCAAGAAAGTTCAAGCCATTCGTCTCAGTTCGAGTAGCTGAAATTCAGGAAACGATTGACCCAGAAGAATTTCATTTTGTTAAATCAAGCCACAACCCAGCCGATGCCTTAACCAAAGGGATTGCGCCAGAAGCCCTGGAAGACTGGCTAAAAGGTCCCACATTCTTGAGGAAGCCAGAAGAAGAGTGGCCCGCCTTCAAAGAAAGCTCACCAAACAATGAGGAAAGGAAGTCATCAGATACGAAATGTGTACAAGCCACAGCAACGGAGACCTTCCACGAATTTGTTCAGGACCCAGTTGATCAGACACAAGATGTCGGAAACCCTATCATGGAACATTTGATGAAATCGTGCTCGACGTTCAGAAAAGCCAGGAAAGTCATGGCATATGTTTTGAGGTTTATCAGCAACGCAAGAACAAAAGTAAAAAATCGAGACGTAATATTACTGAAAGAGTTATCACAAGCAGAACTTTGGCTATTTAAATGGAGCCAACAAACCCTGGACAAAGATAAGATAGACAAAAAGTTGATTCCATCTGAGGACGAGCAAGGATTATTACGCGCACACGGAAGGCTGGAAAATATCAGATCTCTACCAAACGAGCTCCGCAATCCAATTATCCTCCCGAAAGGACATCGACTAGTTCACCTTCTTCTCTACCACCTTCACGAAAAGCGAGCTCATTGCGGCAGCAAAAGCCTCATTTACGAATCCAGACGTCGTTTTTGGATTATAGGCGTACGTCACATGGCAAAGCATCTTACGGCAAAATGTGTGACCTGCAAGAAGTTAAGAAGAAAGCCATTAGAGCAACTGATGGGCCAGCTCCCTAGGCTAAGAGTTGCAGTGGGATTCCCAGCATTCTGCAACACGGCAATCGACATGTTTGGCCCGCTTCAGATCAGAGTTGGTCGGAAAACATTAAAGGAAGCACATGCAATTATCTTTTCCTGCATGACTACTAGAGCAGTTCATCTAGAGTTAGTAACAGACAGAAGCACAGATACCTTTCTCATGGCCTTCAGACGGTTCACGTCCTTGAGAGGAAATCCAAACAACTGTTGGTCAGACTGTGGAACAAACTTTATTGGTGCTCAACACTACTTAAAGGAAACCATGCAAGAATGGGACATCCCAAAAATCCAGAGTGCAGTTTGTGAAGAATTTTCTTGTACGTTTCACTGGAACTGGAATGTTCCGCGAGCCAGCCATCAAAATGGTGTAGTAGAAAGTCTTATCAAATCTGTACGAAGAGCACTGGAAGTTTCATCTAAGACCCAAGTCCTCACAGAAGAACAATGGAGAACCTTTCTGGCACAAGTCACCTGTCTCGTAAATCAGCGACCGCTTTATCCCAGTTCCAATGGTATTTGGGAAGGTCCACCCGTCACGCCAAACGACCTTTTAATCGGGAATCATTTTCCACCTCCTGTGCCAGAAGAGCAATCAAAAGTGAATCCAAGGGATCTCGTTAGGAGCACTGAAAAGCGTGTACACGAATTTTGGAACTGTTGGCTGAAGTATTTCGCACCAGACCTGCTACCCAGGAACAAATGGTACCGAAAGAGAGAGAACCTCAGAGAAGGAGATCTTGTTTTGGAGACGGAACCTACTCCCAGAAGAACATGGAAGATGGCAGTTGTACTCGAAACATTTCCTGGCGACGACGGACTCGTGAGGAAAGCAAAGATAAAAACAGCAAATGCAGTCTACGACAGACCTATTCACAAATTATGCCTAATTGCTACCAAAGAGGAATTAGATAATCCGACTTAAGTAAATAAACACGTCAAATTAAGCTGCTCAGTCTAATTAATGGAAATTTAATTATACCTCCGCACTGGGGGGATGTGTTTTGCATAACGCATATTTTTGGCATAAAGATGGAACTTATAAAAGGAATAATAGGTACGTGTGAAAAGAAACGTGTTTAACATATCACGCATATTTTTGTGAGAGGATAAATAGATACGTGCCTCGCCTCATAAAGTCAGAAGAGAAGGCAACCAGAATTGTAAGTAGTTTTCTTGTATCCCTTAGCTTTTCTTGTAGTTAGTTGTCTTGGAAAACTTTGTAACATATGTTATTTTCTTTCCCTTGTAGTTTGACAATGTAAAACATAGACTTATTAAACTCAGTATTCGTCCAAAAATCAGTTTCCTCGACGTCTCTTCCGAAGGGATACTCATATATCCAATTCAGTTTCCTTGAGGAGTCCTGAGTACTAGAGTGAAACCGGATACGTTTAGGATACGTGTGAATACTGTGCATGAAAATATTTTTGAATCCGTAAAGAAAAAGTTGCGGATTCAAAAATATCCGAATACGTGTGGACGGGGCCTTAATGTTAATTCCTTGAAGGCTTTATAAATACAGTTACGATCGCGAACAGCCTACTGCGTACAAAGTCCTATTAAGTAATAAAAGCGGCCTGAATGCGCAAAATTACCACGACTTACATCTAAGAATTTATTTATTCCTCAGTTTGTTCACTACGGCTTTCACTCTCGCATCTTTCAACGCTTCTAGGCTCGGCTTCGCGAATGTGTTTTGAAGTTTTTCAACACGAAGGAGGCGTGACTATGATTGGACGACTTGAGACAATGCATTCCTGTCGGGAGACCCAGGGGAATAAAGAAATTTGATGTTGGCAAACTACGTTCTGCCACCCCTGTAACGCTCAGTTTTTTATCAACGGTCGAAGCCATGGCCACTTTGGGGATAAAGCGCATCTTTCGAAAGCTGTTTTTTTTTCTTTTGCAATAAATTATATTACTGCCTGAGGTCGCTCGCAGGACTGCTATTGCGTTGATGGTGGGTTGAGACGAAAGTTCAATCTTTGTCAATACGCCACTTCGGAAAATACCATAATTTTCTTTGTTTGTGCCCCCAAATTTTGCATAAGCATTGTTTCCGGTTTCTCTTGGGACTTCAATGGTCCCAAGAGAAAACAAAAACCATGCTTATGCAAAATTTGCGGGGACAAACAAAGAGGGATATAGTATTTTCCGAAGTGGGCTATTGATTCTGGTGTGGAATTGTGACCGTGGGAACATTTTATCCAGGAATATTTGATTCAAATTGGTGGCTCCCGAAAATTTAGTCGCTAGTCTTGGGATTTTATTATACCGTTGACAACCGAGAAATTAAGGCTCAAATCGCGTCGGATCTGGAA
Organism: Montipora capitata; assembly: GCA_949126865.1. NCBI lineage: Eukaryota > Metazoa > Cnidaria > Anthozoa > Scleractinia > Acroporidae > Montipora > Montipora capitata. The sequence continues at coordinate 30,092,276 of OX421451.1, forward strand.
AATAACCACACAGGAAGGAAGCTACCCACCATGGCAATAAGGTTAAGCTTTTTAAGAAACATTTTTTTTTCATATAATTACCTTCCTAAGCCTTTTATCGGGATTCCCATTACTGAAAACTTGTTCCTCATAATCCCGTAATTGAACAGCAGATTTCTTTATCATGACGTCAGAGACGCTGTCATCACAATGTGAGGTTGGGTTTTCTTTCTGGAAATCCTCCCATAGCACGATGGTTCAATACCCTTCTCTGTGGGCACAGGAGCTCGTAACCCTGGCAAGGGGCGCTCAACAGGTACTAGGTTGTCGGGCCAACTGCCACCTGGTCCTCACAAATGGGCAGGGGCGGACTATTCCTGAACACGTGCTTTTTTGTTTTCTTGAGGTATAAAGTCACCCCAAACGTAACATGATTAATATAGGGAGATGGTTAGAAAACTCGACATTTTTTTTGTTTGTGTTATGTTTTTCTTGGCTGTTTTTGCCCTGACCATGCACAAACCATGCCATTTTCCAAAAAGAAAGCCGATCAAAAGTTTCGGATAATTATTCAACCAAGGACAAAAGATTTTGCATGGTCACGGTCAACGTATCATGAAGAGTGCTTACTGTTCTCACTGAATAAGTTCAAAACTCTTTTAACTTTGAATTTCTTTGCATTAAAAATGCGCTTCATTAATGCTGTCAGTAAACAACATGTTTGAAAATTCGTGAAACATTCCTTCTCTTGCAGAGTTAGGGAATGTACATCAGAGTGGAGCCTCCTCGATCACCAGGGATAATGGTTCATTCTCAGGTGACACCAGCAGTGGTATCAATCGCATCACTGGAAGCAATTATAGCCGAGAGAACTATGAAATAAGTAATGAAGCTGTGAAAATGCTAGACGAGGCAATCAACTTCCACCAAAGTAATAATATTGTACAAGCTCGGAATAAACTGCGAGATCTTCTTGAATTAATACAGCAAGACGAGCAGCGAAATTGCATGATCCCTACTAAGTACAAATGGGAAGTGGTTAAATGTGGAAGAGACAGCTATTTCGAAGAAAACGTCAAGTGTTCGGTGAGACACGGCATCATTATTTTGGACTCAAGCAATGGAGGGGCTCTGTTCTATGAAAGCTTTTTAAATATTTTCGCTGTACTTTCTTTAGAAATATCAGAATTCCAGATTGCCGATAAGCTTTTTTCAATTTTGATCAACTTGCATGAGAGGTCAAGTGCCACTAGTCGGAAGCGTGATTTGGGAGCCGCTTTTAACAACAGAGGTTGTCTTCTAATGATAATGGGATGCTTCAGGGAAGCAATAGAGAGCTTTTCGGTCGCCCTGGGACACTTCAACGTTGAAAGGAACACTGGACGGCACTGTTCGGCAATAGATACCTTAGTAATTGCGGTGAAAAGCAACATCAGTCGTTTGAATATGATGTCTAGAAATTTTGCCGAATGCATTGCACAACAAGAAAACCTTGTTAAAGAATGTAAAATTGATACATATGAGCTACCTATTCAAACAGTTTTTAGTGTATTGCACAACCACGTTGCTCTGCATATAAGTCTCGGAAACTTGCCTGAAGCTGAAGATGAGCTACGGTACCTAAGCACAAGGATAAGAGAGAAGTGCCATTTCTTATTAAATTTCGTTGAAATTCAACTTCAGGAAGTATTAATTTTGCGCGGAAAGCTTCAGAAGGGCGCTCAAATTGCAACTTCGTTCGAGCTATCTGCATCAATGAGCGTGCATGAACTACTTCCACATTTAAATGATGGCAATAGATTTGTCAGCATTGAAGTGTTTGAAAAGATGGTTGACATATTGGTAAACTGTGGGAAAATCAAAGCCGCATGTGAACTTTTGCAAAGTGGCTTAAGAGGAGTCAAAATTGCATTTGGCTCTGATCATTTCAATGTTGCTCTCTTACTGTACAAAGAAGGCGTTGTTCTTAAGCTGGTGGGAGACATGCCTGGATCAGTGGAAAAACTGGAAAGATCTGTGAATATTTTGCAAGGTATATTTGGTGATCAGCATCCCCTGCTTCTCGAATGTTACATGCTGCTGGGTGAAGTAGCTAACCATGTAATGCGACCAGACGCGGTTCATGTTTACTTCCAGAGAGCGATAGAGAATGTTGAAGGCATCTATCAAGTCTCTTTTCTTGATCAACTCTCATTGAGGTATATCGAATTTTCAAAAAAATCACAAAAAGTTTCTGTCAGAGTGCTGGAACAAAAGTGCTTGAATGACGTGGAAGAACAAAAGATTGAAGGGCTGGTTGCTGAATATGGTCAAGCATTGGCCATATTGTTGATACGATCCAACATCAAGAGGACGAAACTGTTTCGGAAATGCAGAACAAAGGGAAAGCCACCATTTCGTCTACAGGACGGAAAAGGGCAATTCCCAGGATACCTTTCCTTGATTTCGAAAAAGTACGTTCGTGATCTCCTGAGCACTGGTCTTGCCTTAGCTCGCCAAGGAATGATGAAAGAAGCTTCGGTATTTTTTCAAAGAGCAACCATTTACAGCCAGCAACACCATGTAACCAGAGGCATTCCTGACGCACCTATCGTTCAGTTGTACTCTATTGCCAGCCAGAAAACCTTCAGCGAAGATTGCAAATGGAAGATCAAAGCGGTTTTTAACTCTTACCTGGAAGAGATTGCTACCGACATTGGAATTGACAGAGGGGACGGATGTCCGGAGGAATCGGCAGCGCGCACATCGAATTGCGAGTTCGACTGGAAAATGTTGTTGATTCTTTTAATCGTTTTGTCCTTGCAATTTAAAATGCATGATACTACCTTTGCTGCCTACGAACAGTATTCTTCACTATCCTTAAACAACGAAGAAGTTTCTTTTTCACTCAGCGATAAAATTCAAGTTTATGCATCAAGAACATCCATTGCTTGCAACGGTAAGACTATTCTGCAAGACTTCCTGTTTTCCTCGGGAATGAACTTCATGAATACCGCCTCGGGGCCCAACTTTCCTGATGGACCATTGTACAAGAGTGTTGCGTCCAAGAAGTTTGGTTCAAGACTAAGTCTCCTGGCAAGTTACAGTGGGTGCCAAGTTTTAGATATTGAAGATTTGAAGCAGTTAGAAGAGAAGACGCGGCGTTCCTTTCAAGAGGTTTGTGGAGCAATTTGCCTTGATGGAGAAGTCCATGCAACTCAGGTCGTCGTAGATCTAACACCCATTTCAAGTGTTGAAATCAACCCAGTTCCCCTTATCAGCCGTCAGGTTGAGCTTCTTCCCATCTGCCTGACTGATGGCAGAGTTTCAGAAGACGTATCAGATGAAAGAAGGAACATTCTTGAGATTTTCCCTCGCGTGTGCGAGAAGATTACCAACATGATCTTCGTAGATGAGCTAACGAGCCATCTCATGTTTAGCAGAATTGGTGTCTGGCTACTTAAGCAGTTTGCTTCAGAGAAAATCTTCTTGCAAAGGATACAGCATGAATGTCTTACCTTAGCAATAACAGATCCATTCAAAGTAAGGTTCAGGCTGTGGCACGAAGACACGTCTATCAAGCTACACGTGCAAGTCGTAAGTTCAAACGACGAAGATTGCCGTTTTGAAAGGCCAGCAACACAATGTGGATTTTGCTCCAGTGTATTTGAGAAATACAATGCAACTGCTCTTCTAAAAGATTTCAAAATCCTCGGAATGGCAACTGAAACTACAAGTATTTTATGTTGTTGTTCATGTTCCTTTGAAATCCAAACCAGCCAAAGTGAGTCCTCTGGAGAATCTGAAGTGGAGCTAAGTTGTCTACGGAATAAAGCAATATGTTCTGCCCTCGTCATTGAAGAAAGTGTAAGTATCAGGATATGTACATCCCTCTAAGTCGTTCTTAAATTTTAATATCCTTCCTTCCAGCCAATTGGGAAGGTGTACCGGAGAGATTGCTGCTCTCAACTGACTGGCTCAGTAGCTCAGTTGGCACAGCATTGCACTAGCATCGCAGAGGTCATGGATTCCAATCCCGTTGAAGCCACCTGAAATTTTTTGGTGTCTAAAAGGGACAATTACCCAAATTGTCCAGATAGATGCAAGGATCACGTCTCCATTTCGAAATAAGCGCTGTCGACGTGAATCTATGAATTTCAAACTAAGCATCTGGAACTTACAAAAGGGGCATATTTTCTTTAATTCACCGATTGGTCTGTTAAACGTCTCAACTCAGTCTGGATTTTATGCCAATAAATTGGTAAGAATTTTAAAATAACAGACGCGGCTTTCCGAGACAGCTGATAGCTGCTTAATTTTCCTACGCCATGCCACTGGACGTTTATGTTATAAACTTATTTGTACATCATTGCAATCCAAACAAGCTTAATAAGTTGATATGTTATTTGGCTATACATTTCTTCATTGTTCAGGAGGGTTCAAAAGGCATTTGTAACTGCCTTGACACTAACACTCTGGAGTGCTTACAGGCAATCAGTGAAATATCTCGACAGTTGTATGAAGACGTAGTGTGCGAAGAGGAAGAAGGCGTTGTTAGGATAGAAAGTGCAACACAAGATCACTGTAGCAACAAACAAGATCAGAACATCACTTCATCCTCATTTTGCAATGGTACTTCGTCTGGTCAAATTGAACGACCCACTTATTCTTCAGGCTATGTGGTTAGCACTGAGAATGAGAGTGCATCGTTAATAGATGGTCATCGTTTGGTGATCCCAGAGGCGAATGATGGATCACTCGACGATACATTTACAACAATAAATCTGAACGAGGATGCGAGGGTTGTGGGAAGGAAGCTCTTCGAGGAAGGAAGAGTCTCAAGAAGTACTGCCATATCCCAGATACAAGACGACCTACGAAAAAATAGGATCCCCAGGCAAATTAGCTTATTGCGATGCAAGGAAGGTTCCTCAAATAAAGCACTTGAAGAATGTCCGATGTCTTTCAAAGAACTTCCACTCTATGGTGCTCAAACATGTGACCCAATGGAAACTGTAAAATATGACCAAAAACGAGTGCTGGAATTAGACCCAAGCGGGGACAAAAATACTTCTTTGGTGGAGCAAGAAAAAAAGGACGAATGCACTATTGCCCGGCCGTTCTATGAGAAAGGGAATCCAAGCGAGTCAAGAGAGGTGGTCCTACAAGAAAAGCAACATTCAATGTCAGAGAGTGTTACTCAAGAATTGCCGTCTCAGATGGACCATCGAAGAGATTTCCTTGAGGGAGGATACTTGAATGTCATCAATGAAGAGATCTTCGAGGTTAGGAGCGAGAAAAATTGTAACAGAAATGCCAGTGCAACCGAAGGAAAAGATTTCCTTTTGCAATCCAAAAAATCAGATCTTCTGGAGAATGCAGCACTCAGAGATCGAGGTCAACATGACTCCGTTTCACAAGGTGGCTGGGATAGTTTCTTGGACAATTGTATCAGTTACGAAAACGGCAGTAATGAATGCAGTGACACAAGTAAAGCCAGCGAGAAAATTCGGGAAAAATCAAGATTTAAACAAATTTCTGAGAACGAAACTCATATAAATGGTCGGACAAAACGTGATCTTTCCCACCGTCCTTTAGATTATGGTGCTGAGGTTGACTGCCCAAGAACGTGCAGTGTCCTTCAAGAAACTCCTATTCTGGGACCTGAAAATCTTATCAGTTTTCTGGGGAAGGAATCAAAACTCGATTGCATAGGAAGTAAATCAGTTACAAATTTCCACTTTACAGATGGCATCAAGAGCGTTCGTGAAGGTGCACAATCTAACCAGGCAAACCAAGTACTGGTTAAAGGTGATGATGTAGTGGATGGGCCAGTCATTTTCGCCAGACGTCCTATTTCAGAATACCCAGAATTGCTATTTCAGATACACCATCGAAAGGATTCCCTTGAGGGAGGATACTTGGATGTCGTGAATAAAGATACATTCGAGGTTAGGAGCGAGAAAAAATGCAACAGAAATGCCAGTGCAATCGAAGGAAAAGATTTCCATTTGCAGTCGAGAAAATTAGATCTTCTGGAGAATGCAACACTCAGAGATCGAGGTCAACATGACTCCGTTTCACAAGGTGGCTGGGATGGTTTCTTGGACAATTTTAGCAGTTACGAAAACGGCAGTAATGAATGCAGTGACACAAGTAAATGCACCGAGGAAATTAGGGAAAAGTCAAGATTTAAACAAATTTCTGAAAACGAAACTCATATAAAGGGTGATCTTTCCCTCCATCCCTTAGATAATGACGTTGATGTTGACTGCCCAAAAACGTGCAGTGTCCTTCCAGAAACTGCTATTCTGTGGCCTAAAAGTCTTAACAGTTTTCATGGGAAGGAATCAAAACTCGATCACCCTGGAATTGAACCAGTTACAAATTTCCACGTTAGAGAGGGCATCAAGAGACTTCATGAAGGTGCACAATCTTACGAAACAAACCAAAAGCTGGTTGAGGATAATGATGTAACGGATTGTCAAGTCACTTTCACCAGACGTGACTTGTCGTCAGACCTAGGAGGAGCAAGGCCAAAAACGAGAACAAATTTTGCGGCGAAAACTAGCGATATGTATCCAGTTTTAACCAAAGAGACTGAACGGGGGTCCATAGGCGTGCATCCTGAATTTTTGAAACGTCACTCAGACACTTTGAAACCTAGCATACTTGGATACCAAAGTTATAATATAGCAACAAGGGACGAACTCCAAAAAGGTGGGACTGATGATAGGAACTCCTCCTCCACTTTCTGCAGTCATAGTGAGAAATTGAATCCTTTTGCTGGAGAAAATGGAGCAAACTCTCCTTGTTTCTCACAGAATGTCGTTGGTCAACAGAAACGTTTTACTCAACAAGATGAATGCTGGCACTTCCCACCCCTACCAGAGAACAGTGAAGACAGCGTCACTTCAATTCAAAGCCAACCGCATCTTCTTAGAGGTAACGAGGAGAATTTTAGTCAAATGTCTGCTCAATTGTTTGATATTCCTGATTTCCGTTCTACTTTCCATGACATGGCGTCTCTGACGTCCGAGTACATCGGTGAAGGGATACCACCTACCAACAGTGAGGAAAGTGCAATCAGTGGGAATGGTTCACATACAATGGATATGGATCAAGGAACCCGTAACTCAATTGGACATTCAATTGGTTCTCTTCTGAGGCATCTCAGAGATGTAATGACCAAAAACCTAGAACTTTGGCTTTCCAGTTGCAATGAGGCCAAGCATACTGTACCTGAGCAAACCCAAGTCGAAAACGTGGGTGAGCAGGAACATTCCCATTTTCAAGGAGAAAACGAGAGCAACGAATTGAGAAGGGACACGATATCAAACCATCAAACACTCCTGCTGCAACAAAGCGAACAATCCTCGGAAAATATCGGAGAAGTCATTCGAACACCTGTGCAGGAGACTCCTCGTCCCGTGTGTGGACACTACCAGCGCCGATGCCTCGTGAGTTTTCCTTGCTGTGGTAAGTTCTATCCTTGTCATCGCTGCCACAACGATTCAAACCAGTGCTTCGAAAACCAAGCCAGAGCCATCAATGCTACCCACATCAGATGCAGCATCTGTTACCATGAGCAAGAGGTGCGTTCCAGTCATTTTTACTTTTTACGTTTTTATATTCTGTTAAATTTCTTCACGAGGAAACAAAATCGTGGTTAGTAGATACTTCTAAGAGATTCGAGTTGTAAAAAATTAACCTTCGTCAACACCCCATTCTCTTACATGAATTATTAAGTTGTTCATCACCGGATATAATAGTACCACACAAAGACTCACTTACATTACAACAGTTAAGTTAGCTATAAAAGGTGTAATATCACACCCAGAGCTTAAATTAAAGACTTAAATGTGCTGAGAAATAGCAAATTGTCCCGTTGATGTCACGGAGAATGCCTGACAGGTTTTAATGGACAATTTGTCGATGTTCATGCCTAAAGTAACTGATGATTCCGCTGCCAAATGCAAAGGAGTTTCCGTAGAGGGTAAAGGAAATTTTGCGCGGAGTGAAGAACTCCCTTTTACAAGAGTCGACTTGTAACACTGCATATCGAAGGCAATAAAAGCCCTGTAGTGGCCGGAGTTTTCTGTTTCAAGTGTGTTCATTTTCTTAGTGGGCATTCTGCCTGGATCCGGTATTGAGGCTAAATAACATCTGGTTGACAGATTGGGTTTGCAACTTGATCGAAACCCGCCACATTGAAGAAAAATATACGTGGTCTTAAAAATCGACTTGCAAATTTGTAAGCTTAATCCTAACTGCAATGTGCCGCTATTATCAATGGTGCATTTTGAAATATTTCAGATTGATGAAGGAAGCCAAACCTGTGGGGAATGTAATTCTACAATGTCTGAATATTTTTGTGCGATCTGTAAGCATTTCACCTCGATTGAAAAGAGCCCGTTTCATTGTCAAAAGTGTGGCATATGTAGGTGAGTAGATGGAACACATAAAATAGCACTGGGTTCGGACCTGGAGTATTATTTACGGCACTTAATGTTAACGCGTTTTCTTTCTCGTTATCGTTCGAATCAGTAATCATTTTGAGGGGTAAGAATCAAAAGTTCCACAGATTTTGTGGGTTAATTTGCTTTGCGTTTTTTGTGTGTAGTGCTAAAGTAAAATGGCTACACGGTTTACCTTATTTTGAGAAATCAAAGAAACTTTTAAATACAAGTATAAGTAATTGCTTTGAATAAGTCCGATGAAGTAGTTGACGTCGGTCTTGGTGATGTTCTTAGGGATCTTAAGCACGCAGCGTTTTTGAGACGCGTGCGGCAAACGGGAGTGAGCAGTTTTTCCTTTACACATACAACCACATTAATATTTCTAGGCATTTTTTCTCCATTAATTAAAGATAATTAGTTTATAAATCTGGCAGATACTACTGTCCTGGCATGCGAAATGTTCACTTCCGGTTGCCGTCCACGTCTCAAAAACGTGGAGTGCTTAAGGTCCCTATAGACTTTGACCGCGCCCCGGCCTTTATTTGAAGACTTTGGCTTCTTCGGTTTGATAGCGCGTGTGGCTACTTTATACTTTCGTGTTGGTGACAATAGCTTTAATTTGCATACCAAATATATATAGAATTCATCAACACGACACGAACAACCAAAGCACTACCATAATTCTCCTCAACGTCACGAATGTTGCTGCCACTTTGCTTTGTATTAAAATTTAGTTATGAAACTGTGACTGGCTGAGAAGAAGCTCCCGATCTTCCCAAAGAATATAATTCATACCGGAGACTTGGACGGGAATTTTAATAACCCAGAATTTCTAACCGCGGCTTATTGGTAATTTTAGTACGAAGAGATGTTAGAAACTTTCGAGGTGACCAGAGAAGCGTCGAAATTTCCGATGCGGTTGCCACTTAAAAGCCTGGATCATTCACAAAGAAATGTTAGTGATTAGAATGACCTGCCTTGCATAACACTCTTTTGTTCTTGGCCTAGAAAGAATCAATGTTTTTGTTCCTTTTTGGTGAACGTAATCCCTGCCTCCTTAGCCTTTATATTGCAAGACAAGATATTTTAATGGATGTTCATCCTTGTTATAGGATCCACAGCGATAAATCATTTCATTGTGACGTGTGCAACGTATGCTTGGACAAAAGACTTCAGGGTAAACACAAGTGCCGCCCGGACTCTGGACACGACGAGTGCTGCATTTGTCTAGAGGCTAGTAACTGACCTTCCTAAATGTATTTGCGTATTAAACATTTCAAAAGTACAGTTGCCCATATTCTCAGCATGTTGTTTGTTGGACTGTATACATCATTCAGCGGCTTTTTATGTGTTCACAGCGATTGCGTACCACGTTTCATCTATTTTTATTATTATTATTATTATTATTATTATTATTATTATTATTATTATTATTATAATTATTATTATTATTAGTATTAGTATCATTATCATTATTATTATTAATTAATTTCTTTTTTTTTTTTTTTTTTTTTTTTTTTTTTTTTTTTTTTTGGGGGGGGGGGGGGGCAGGAAAATTCGTTGCATCACTGAACAAGTCATACTTACAATAAAAGACACAACAATTGTTAACCACATGTGAAGTGTTGAGCTTTGTGTGCTAATCCCTTGGCATATACCACACTTGAAAACTTGCTCATTTGAAAACCCTCAAAGGCTTAAAGAGAAGTAGCGTGTATAACTCCCATAGTGTAAGCTGCATCATGGCATTTTCTGAATCGATATTTTCAATCACAAGGCAATAATTTATTATGTAAGGTTCATGGCTGTATGGAAAGATCCATCTAAAAATATCTCCGCGATCTTTGACACGCAATGGAATGGAATATTGTATGTTCGTGATCATTATTTCTGGGAGACATTTTCCCAAGCCATTCAGGTGTCCCAGTTTGAAATTCAAGAATCGAGCTTGGGATGGTATACTGACTCAGAGTTGACAACATTGTTTGTTTGATTTTAGGATGCTTTTAGTGGATGCCAAATTCTTCCTTGCTCTCACAAAGTCCACAAGGATTGTGCTATTGCTATGATACAAAATGGAGTGTAAGTATGAATCAAAATTTCAACGGCGTCACGATGTCTTTCTTCCGGCTCGGTAACACCAAGTTACTGATCCAGGACAAACCTTATCAGGTACCAAGTTTTGTAATGCAAATGCATTACCCTGATATACCGCGAATACATTGTCATCTGTCTTTCCTTCTCCATATTCTCCAGTGATATTTAACCCAAAATGAGTTCATGTCACTCAACCACGCATGTGTTTTCGCACTCAGCGTTGAGTGATGTAGGGTTAAGGCGAACCTGGGCCATAGGAAGCGCATTTTTTACGTGACATTTATTTTACTTCGCTTAATTGTATGAAAACGTCTAGCGTGTGCCAATCCATAAAATGACCAAGAAGAAGAGATCCGGAATTATTTGTTTACTTATTTATTTGTTTATTTTATTTTATTTATTTGCAGGCGCACATGTCCTGTGTGTCGTTATCCACTTTTCCAGCCTGCAAATAACGACAATGAGTGATGCGATGGTAAAGAAGTGTTAATTTAATTATTAAACTAAAGAAGCAGTGTTAGAGCAGGAAGTGATTCAATAACCCCCAAGAGTAGACGAGTTATCAGGGCAACTAACATAACATTTGGTCCACTTCATGCCATCGTTACCACGTAAAAATAACAAACAGTGGCATACAGTCGTTAAAATGCCCAGTAACGTTTTTATGGTTAGTATTTTGTTCAGTAGCTTTTCAGTGATAAAACGAAATAAGCCAATCATTTTTTATCCTTAGTTTTACATACCTTTGTTATTCATTACCATGCCAAATCAACGACATGCAATTTCATTAGTAGTAGAACTTAACTTCTCCACAATTATAGCACGTGAATACACAACCAAGCTGGGAAGAGACCAAACGATGGTTTAGACATAATATGCCCAACAGCTAGATGAAAATTTGGAATTTAGTGGATACAAGGAAAACAACAGTATTTAATTAACAAGAAAAAAAAACAATAGATAGAATCTATAACTAATGAATTGATACATACAAACACACGACAAAACAATTTATATGTGAGTGATGAGAAGCAATAGGAGCAGTTTAGATTACACCATAGTCTAGCGTTAATCTGATTGCCAAAAATAATGCTCGAAGATAAAAATTCCTGAACAATTGTTTTAATAAGCCTAGAGCGCATGGAAAGGGGGAGGTCATTCCCAAAGTACCAGGCAATAATACTGAGACAGGATTTTGTTAGGTTTGTTCCAGAGAGGCGGATGAAGAGCTCTTCACAGGATAAATTTCGAGTTGGATAACGATGTTGCTCAGATGATGATTGTAAAAGGGTTTAGCATCACATAAGAGATCATACAGAAACGATGAGACATGTATGAAGGTTATCAATGTCGGGAAATTTCGATAATTTTAGCGACGAAATGGGAGGTTTTATTTTCCTCACTTTGAAGTTTTACGACATAACATTAACTATTAACCCAAAATATTGAATGTTAAATGTTTAAAATATGCATAAGAAACAGTAGGTGATAGTAATTAGGGAATCTTTAGACATTATTATTATTTTTAGACATTCATTTTTCACTTATACACTTGCCAGTCTTGGAACAAGTCCAGGATAATTGAAAATCAATAATTAAACGAACCAAACTCTTTGCCCGCTTTTCTGGAGGTGAGATTTGACCCAAATTTTCAACCTCGTTGATGCCAGTGTGGATAACAGAATAGTGCCTTACACTGTCACAAGTGTTATTAAGGTATAAAAAGAGATTTCCTGCACATTCTCCGTTATCGAGGCTTTTGGTGATATCTTAAATTAGGGCAATTGAACAGTAGTGTTGCCTTTTGATATGAAACCATACTGGTTAGGTGCAAAAGGTTATGTAACGAACTATAAACTCACAGTCATCTCAGTGTCAAGGTTTCGGGCGTTTCTTGTTAGCAATATGTAATTAACAACTATTCCGTGAGCTCACGCTGGACATGAGATGGTAAATAGTCAACGTGAGGCGCGTAGTGCCTAGCATATCCAACAAGCGCGAATGGAATGATTGTTATTAAATTCCTTAATTTTTAAAAGTTTGGAAGTACGAAATACGGGCGAAAAAAGCGAGAAAATCGAAGAGGAATCGAAAAAAATTGCAGAAGATGTGATGTTGTGTAATACCTGGTGGTCGGACAGACGCAGGCTTGATGTCAGTTTTTCATGCGTCTGTCCTGTTATTGACAATGAATTTTGTCATAACATTGTCAAAGTAGTTTGCGGATCCACAGCTACTTTGACAATGTTATGACGAAATTCATGATCAAACAGGACAGACGCATGAAAAACTGACATCAATTTGTTAATTTGCGTTTCTCCAGGAATCAAATATAAAACATGTTTGATTTAAATCTATTTCTTATTAGTTAGCTACGGATATGACGAAAAAACATCTCCAAAGAGCAGTGGCAAGTTAGAATAAGACAATTTTCATTATTTTTATTTATGATAAGTAACAGCCTGCCGTTTGCGGTAAAAACGAAGCTACACCTCTTCAATATTCTCAATCCGCCATCATAAGTCATCTGTAAGGTGTTTTCGTTTAGGCCCTGTTTATACGTCGCAGTGCAGACGAATATAACTGGCACGAATTTAATACGAGCAAGTGAATTCGTATGTAGAGCGCATCGAATAACATGATAAATTACCTTTCGGTGTGATGTAAATTATGATGTACACTAATTTGAGCCCGCACACAAACATTAAATCACATGCGCAAGATTAGTTTAGGTTCAAGATGGCGTCTAGTGGAGCTCTTCGGCGAAAAACTTGTGCAAATTCTTGTAGGTCGTGTGAAGCCCAAACAGCAAATTTTGTCTTCTCCGTTTTTCCATTCAGCATGACGATCTCTCTTCTGAATGGCACCATTTTGCTCGAAAAAAGTGACCGCTGATGATTCACAGTACGGGCACAAACTAATGCTAACTATTTCATTCGACTTTTAGACTCCGTATTGAATTCGTCTGCCAGTCGAATGCGACGTATATTAAACAGGGCCTTGCGTTACCAGCAGCCACTTCAGGGGCACCCAACGACCAATTTGTTGTAAAATGTATTATTATAGCCCAGTTAATGAAAATAAATGTTATTAAGGCATTTTCAGGTGTTTTTCAGTGTTGCTGGGAAAAAATTATCTGTTCCTTTTTCCCAGCAAGACACACAAGAAATTTCCCAGCCAGCTAGATAAAATTGGTTGGTTTCCCAGCCAGCTGATCAAATTTATTTCCCAGCCAGAAATTAAATTACTTAATTACTTACTTAATTAATTAATTAATATATATATATATATATATATATATATATATATAAATGAAAGGAATAATACTACTACTACTACTAATAATAATGATGATGATGATGATAACAATAACAATACTTATATTGATAATGATAATGGAACGATAATGTGAAACACACAGCTGTAGTTCTTGTGTTAGTATGATACTCTACATGTACTGCTGTCTCGAGCAGTTTGAATTTTAGGAGCCTTTTGTCACCCTGGAAAGCGAGCACAGAATTCATAATACCTAGCAACATTGTACACAAAAGCAATAAAATACTTGCTAGGATAAACCTGTATTGTCTACAATAAGGCAGAACAACTGGAACCTTGAAATAGCTCTTCATTTTACATTTTTATTGATCTCTTCAGTTACACAATTGCTAATGTCCAATTCCTTGCTATTTCCATGGTAGCCTGAAAAATAATTAAAAAGGAAATAAATTAGAGACCAATAATAATTGGGTAGAGCCAGCAGTAATGCTGATTGAGTTTTCAGATCTAGCTATGGACTCACTAACCATTGTTATCACAGGGGATCCACACAAAGGGTGAATTTAGAAGCAATGTATGAGAATAGCAAAAAGTTCCATAATTATTGTACTATTCTGCAATAAATATTTACACAAGATGAGGATAAACTATCTGAAATGATGTGCTGTTGTTATTATGGCTGAAAATGGCAAATTGTAGCAATTTTTACCAGAGCAACACACGTCCTTGAAATCGCTAAATTTCCCACAAGCAGCCACAATAACAACACAGCAGAACATTTCGGATGAAGGTTAGTTTATTCTCATCTTATGTGCAAATATTTATCCCAGAATTGTACAATAATATGGAACTTTTTGCTATTCTCATACATTGCTTCTAAATTCAATAATACCAAGGGTCAAACACATTATGTAGGCATCCTGTGATTGTTAGTATTTGTAAAAAGTAGACTCGAGCCCCTGTAATTCTTAGATGCAGAAACCTTACGCTTAAGTTGAAACATGTTTATTTATCATGAATGTCTTTGCGGATTGGCAAAAAAAAAAAGAGCTTGAGGTAATAAGATCTATTTGTCATCATGGTGCAAAGCAGTCAACATTAATTTTGCTATATATCTTTCCAGATCAACTGAAAAATTAAAAAAAAAATTCCCTTTACTCGCCAAATATGACAGTCACATCTTGAGCTGGATGGATAACAAGATCAGTGAAATTTCTGCAGGCCATATAGGTCTAGCACTTAAACTGGTCAAAATGAATGGACTTTCTCCATGCCATAAATTATTTTAATAAAATTTAAAATGTTACCATGACTGAACAACTGTTGAGCTTCTTCCTCCCAATGACACGGATGTGCAGCCATTCACATTAAAGGAGAATTGAAACTTAATAGACAACAGAATAGAAGGCCACAAAGTTCTCAGTGCAAACCATGAATGCCCTAACTGAACCTGATGGAAGAGAGAGGGTCGTAAGAATGAACAAACAATGAATGGCCATCGTCACAAGCCTAACTCAACCTGATGGAAGAGAGATGGTCGTAAGAATGAACAAACAATGAATGGCCATCGTCACAAGCCTAACTCAACCTGATGGAAGAGAGAGGGTCGTAAGAATGAACAAACAATGAATGGCCATCGTCACAAGCCTAACTCAACCTGATGGAAGAGAGATGGTCGTAAGAATGAAAAGACAATGAATGGCCATCGTCACAAGCCTAACTCCACCTGATGGAAGAGAGAGGGTTGTAAGAATGAACAAACAATGAATGGCCATCGTCACAAGCCTAACTCAACCTGATGGAAGAGAGAGGGTCGTAAGAATGAACAAACAATGAATGGCCATCGTCACAAGCCTAACTCAACCTTATGGAAGAGAGAGGGTTGTAAGAATGAACAAACAATGAATGGCCATCGTCACAAGCCTAACTCAACCTGATGGAAGAGAGAGGGTCGTAAGAATGAACAAACAATGAATGGCCATCGTCACAAGCCTAACTCAACCTTATGGAAGAGAGAGGGTCATAAGAATGAACAAACAAAGAATGGCCATCGTCACAAGCCTAACTCAACCTGATGGAAGAGAGATGGTCGTAAGAATGAACAAACAATGAATGGCCATCGTCACAAGCCTAACTCAACCTGATGGAAGAGAGATGGTCGTAAGAATGAACAAACAATGAATGGCCATCGTCACAAGCCTAACTCAACCTGATGGAAGAGAGAGGGTCGTAAGAATGAACAAACAATGAATGGCCATCGTCACAAGCCTAACTCAACCTGATGGAAAAGAGAGGGTCGTAAGAATGAACAAACAAAGAATGGCCATCGTCACAAGCCTAACTCAACCTGGTGGAAGAGAGAGGGTCGTAAGAATGAACAAACAAAGAATGCCCATCTTCACAAGCCTAACTCAGTTTGGCTTTGTACAGAGACAAAGTATGATTAAAGATAATTTGTGATTGTTGAAAAGTAAAAGTAAACAATCTGCCAAGTAAAAAAGAATTAGTGCTGTTGGTCACAATAACAATAATTGTTTTGTCAATGTATGTGTTGATGACAACAGTTATTGCTGACACAATCATACATTGTAAGAACAATAGTATGTCTTAATTAAGCACTCAACCCAATACAAAACAGCTGATCATCAGAAGCATTCTCACAATTAAAACCACAGTCTGACCAAAACCAACAAAGTTTTCTTAGTCAGAGAAAAAAAAAACAATAGTCAAAGCCTGCATATACGAACATATATATATTTTTTGTCTGGCAAAATAGGGATACTTGGATGCAGGCTTAAAGTGGGTTCTTGACAAGGTCCTAATTTCAATGTAGGAGATATAGGTATTGATTGCCAGAAAAATAAATATTTGCGACCTCAAAGTCAAACTCCTTGGTTAAAGTGTTTATTGCAATTTAACTGTTACTCACATAATTATAGAACCTGCTTGATTTTAGTTCACTAAACAGGGTTTTGTATAATTATGCCAAATATCTGCCAACAGGTTCTTACAAAAGGATCTCTTCACAGGAGTTGTCGAGAGTAATGAATCGTCTTTCTAACGAAATAAACTAAATTAAAATAAGTGCGAATTTTTCTTGATTTTTACCTTGTGTTTGAGGAAAGCACCTGGTTGATCCCGTGGCTGCCTACACGAATAAGAAAAATACGTACTGCTGTCAATTTTTACAATTCGTTGGCTCAATTCGCTTCCACTGTAAAAGATCATCACGCACTTGACTAATACAGATAACCGAAAAAAAAGCATTAAAACAACTAAAATAGGAAGTCTTATACCTCCGAAAACGCTAACAACAAACACATTGTACACCGTCGAAACTCTGGTCGAAACTGAAATCTGTGAATGAAAATACGAGTTAATACTGTTAAATTCACTCTGTTCATTTCAATTCAGTGTAGAAGAACATCACGAGAATCTCAGCATACAGATAAAATAACAATGGAAAACAGCACAATCCGTGTTCGTCGATCTGTGGAACCTCCGCGCGACCCTCCGCGCGCTTTTAACAAACGACCGAACAAAACCGACACAGGTTTTTTCCGCAAGTGCAATCACTCTGACCAGCCGTCGTATGTTTGTCGTTCTCAGTCTTCAGAGTTTGTACAGCCAGCTCGGGTTGAAATGCTAGAAAAAGTCAGTAATTCCCAGGCAAAACCTCTATCAATAACAAATTTCCCAGCCAGCTCATCGGAACACCTGTATTTTTGCCAGCCAGCAAGATTCCTCTGAGGAACAGATAAAGTGAGGAACAGATTCGTTGGGTGCCCCTGCCACTTTGGGTCATTGAACTAAGAGTTGAAATTTGCACAAGCATACAGTTCACTTTGCACTTGAAAGCAATGTTTTGCTCTTTTAAAACGCTAGTGACCGCGAAGATGTCAAAGCGACAACGTTTATTCAGATCATTAAAGCGCGTCTCCCAGGTGATAATTCAAATAAATTCATAATTTTGGTAGTGGAAGCGGAACAACGAACAACGAATAACGGCTTAAGAAAAGAAAATGGATGAGGAATAATGAGCGTTCGAACATTTGGAAGAAAGAACTTTACGGTTTCCATTAAAAAATAACGAATACGGAAAAATGAATATCGAGCAGAACTTCAATTATGAATAATGAATAACTCGCAAAAATGTAAGGTCTAATAAGTAACTGAGATCCAATTGTTCCACTTGCACCGCGAATAATTGTTTTGCTTTATCATAACAAGCAGCTTATATAACATTGTATGTGAATCTGAAGTGCGTATACCACAGAGGAGAATAAGAAATAATAATAAAAGGCACAAAACCCAAAATGATCGTGAAGAGGTATGTTTTTTTTTTTTTTTTTTTTTTTTTTTTTACGGTAATGATTCCAATCGGGGGTTCTCTGAAAAACTCCCAGTGCTGTAACAGGAGTTGAGCCCGTCACCTATCGATGATTTGTCCACATGGTTTTTGGACACTTGTTGGAGCTTGGCCATTATTAAACCAGATTCAGGTGACAATACTGAATTGCCCTTCTATACAACTAGGACTGAAATTGTCGAGACGTAGCATTAAAACCCTTTGACTCCCAGAAGTGGTCGGTGCGTAAATTTTCCTCACAGTTTCAATGAAATGTCAGTCAGAGAAGTATTAAGAATGAAGAATATTATCAGCTTAAGAGGTGTGATCTTGATATAAGACCAAATTTTCATGACTACCCAACAAAGAAAGTCAAGGTACTCTTGAGGAGAATGAACGTTTCGATCGTGGGAATGAAAGGGGTAATCAATTCTCGCAATTGGACCGGTATAAGGGAATCTTTGCTGACGTCATTGTTTACATCTTGTGTTATCAACATTCGAGTTTGACTTCAAAAGGTAACAGAACTTGATGTACTTCAGTCAAATCTCCCGTTTTAAGCCTCTTAGCTTTGATAACGAGCCAGTTACTAGCCATCAAAAACTGTTGAATTCTTGGGTGACAAAGGAGCTAATGGTCCCATACATTCATTGTATAATTCTACTTTTCAAAGCATCATGGCTCCTCAGAGATTATCTGATATATCGCATTCTAATTTTCAGAAAAAGCTTTATATTTTGTTCTCGGCTGATTGATTGAAAACGATACACTTGTTTTTCCAGTGAGACAAGATTCCCCTATAGGAAGCATCTCTGTTGTGTTTAGGGGTGGGGTCCACCGCCCCTTTATTGTGTTTTTGAGTCCCTAGTTTTTCGAACCAATCTCTCTTTAATAGCTGTCTTCTGACCGACATCTTAACTTGCTTTGTTGCATGAATGCGTTGTCCACGCCAAACAAGAGACTCATTTCATCATAGTCTTCTCAAATTTGACTCGATGCGTTTTTTTCAGTAGAAGAGTGACGTGTTCTTCAAAACGCGCAAATTGAAAAGTTCAATGAAAGCGCTACCCTCACTCTGTCGCAATTCACATTAGAGCATCTCTTCGAGATGTGGACGTTTTGCGCGAGATTAATAAATAATTCCATCTCCTTAAGGAAATACCACTTCCGTAAGTCGCGGCAGCATCGTGTTCTTCGATTGCACCTGCAAATGCTAAGAATTTCAAGTATTCTTGGTCAAGGACTATAAGTTATAGAGCCCGTCTCACAAGCCTTGATCATAGAATTCAGTGGAAAGACAAAGAGCCCACAAAAACAAAGACAAAGACCCCACAAACTGGTGGCAAAGAGCGGGAAACCCTGTTCTGTTCCTTACATTGGGGCCTAGTCTAGCAAAAGGCACACTTTGTAATTGGGGATGACTCCGTCGTAAGACCTTCAACACTTGCAAAGATGAAACAAACAAATTAAATTAGATTAAAAGTCAAGGATGTTCTCTCCTTTCGAGCATTGTGGAGACTCAGTGGTAGAACAAACACCAGTAAATATATTCAAGTCTACGCCGAGATGAACATGATGGACTCTCAAGACAAAACCAAACAGTTTGGATTCAAAAGACTTACCGCCATTGCGATTGTAGATTTAAGAATAACTTCTAATTTACATTCTCCTCCACCTGTGTTTCAACTCTCTTTTACCTGCAGATTGCATTCAACAGTCCTTCCTTGGCTTCCATCGTTAAGCAAGGTTTAATTTTTACTGAGGATTTCTTAAAATTTAGCCATTCCCTTACTTATGCATGCACTGCACCCAAAAAAATGATGACAGGTAAATCCCCCCCCCCCCCCCCTCTCTTCCCTTAGAGTCTCCTTATATCAAAGCCCCATCTCCCATCTAACTGTAGTGCTGTAGTGAGTGATATTTATGGAACGCATAGTGTCAAGTTATATCCTGCCCCGATGCCATATTTGGTCATCTTAGGTGATGATTGCGTGATCATATCATTGCACTCAGCGTATAGGAATTCCCAAAAGAAAACGCGCCAAAAACATGTCCAAACATATCTTAACTCCTGTAAAGCTGGGCGCCTTTGGAAAGTCGTTGTAAAACTCTCAGAATATGTAAATGCCTTTGACTCGCATTTTCGGGTGTCTCAGTTGCATTGCTAAGGTATTTAGTAATCAGAAGAAAATATTACAGCAATATGAAATCTGAGGTGCTTTTAAAAACACTACTTGACACTTGGAGAAATGACAAAAGAGGCAACTTCATTAAATTATTACAACCATTCTGCTGCTTCCAAAATACAGAAAAGGAATAAAAAACGAATTAAGTTGCTTCTAAATTAAAATATAAAAACTAATCAATTCGATTGTAATCCGATGGAAAAATTAACTTCAACCATGAACCAAGTTACACTTTGCTGTAAGCCTAGACTGTGATTGCCTTTGTGAGAAACGAGACAAGAGACAGACTACGTGAAATGTAAATAAGATGTTATCAACAAGCTCTTCAGATTTTGTCAGTGTTTTGTCCGCAAAACTGGAAGCAAAAGCCACTTGCCGTCTCCATGCAGTTTTGTGTAGTGAAAGACATTTTTTTTTACTGGCTCAGTGCAGTGAGCTTTTGCCTTGACTCAGTCTGGCCCTAGCGTTATAGGTGCTCCAAGTTGCGTGAATGATGCCAGTCAAATTAAATAGTTGTTAAAGAAATCCATCATTCACTCTTAGATGGTATGCCATCCGGGTCTTTTGGCATCTCGAGGTCTCTTCCTGGCAAATGGATCGGGGATGGGGGGTAAGAATTCGATGTGCTGTGTGACGATTTTTCTATCAAGAAAGGTAGAGACCTTTTTCTCCTCGGTGACTTTTTCAGGGTAGCCGTAAGCTATCTTTCGCTGCACCTTTTTGGCTTTAGCTCCGGAATTTCGCGCCACCATAACGAAGACTCCTTCCACATCGTGGATGTCACTTGGTGTTTGTGTGGCCTTTTCGACGACATAGTTACTGGTGCAGCAGCAGACACCTTGATCATTCACTCGAGAATGTCTCAACAAACTATTAGAAGAAGCTGTCGTAGCTCTCTTGGGCTGACGCTTCTCAAGGTCATGGATTCGGTTCATCATCATTTGCAGCATCAACGCTTGCTCGTTACAGAGATGTTGCCTGCGAAGCAACTCTCGCTCCAAGCGATTTGTTAACGTTTCCACTTTTGCTTCTTCGATTCTGTCTTCGATCAAATTTCGAAGTTCAGGAAAATAGTATTGCTTCCCAGCCTCGCGTTGTTCGCCAGAAGGAGCTGTCTTAGGTTTCACGTCACCACAAAAGTCCAATACGTCCCCCGAAGACATATTTGGACTGGAAAGTCGCAAAAAGTTCTCAGACAATTTCTTCTCGACGGCCTCATGAAGATTGGCCAAATATTCATCGCTTTGGTCTTTATGAAATTTGCTAATGGCAGGAGCCTTCTCTTCAGGGGTTCTTAAAGAATCTAAGCGGCTGCTTCGACCATCTGCATGTTCGAGTGATTGAAAAATACGTTTCATGGCTTCTTGACGTACCTCAAGTGATGGAATTTCCTCGTCAATGTCACTTCGACGGAAAGCCCAGCTACCTTCAGTCCATGAATGCAATGGATTTCCTTTTACCTCTTTTGGTGTTTCATCAGTGCTAAAAACATCACTATCATTGCTGTTATACTCCATTTCTTCGTTTCCTTGTTTGATTTTCTCTTTCTTGGCTGTTGGAATAGAGAATATCTTTAAGGGAAGTGACTCTTCTTGTTCAACATTGGCCAAATCTGTGAACAAGGGCTTCGAGTACTGGAATTTGTTTTGCATTTTGGGAAAAGAAAACTATTTCTCTCCCCAAACGAGTCAGTTCTTTTGACAAAGGAAACAAGAGCCCTGCGAAAATTCAGCAATCCGTCGTTAAGGTGATGGGTTACGTCGTCCTAGTTGCCAAATAAACTTCAAAACCTTTCATCATACGGCAGGTGGTGCTATGCATGTGTAGGCCTGCGATGTTGAAATATTTTTCCCACTGTTAGAATGCTCTTCTAACCTGTAATATATATTCCTTCGTACTTTTTTTGGAAAACAACATCTTTGTATTCGTGTGAGGTTATCAATGAAAATGAAAGTATGTAATTCATTTTGACTTTTGACCAATCCTTATATTCATTACTGTTGTTAAATTTATGCTCTGGATGTTATCAATTATTCATGACATTCAAGAAAGCTACGTTACGACGTGAAATATTATTAAAGGTATGAAGATTTTAGTGTCTTATCGCAAATCGCCTGACGTCTGGCTGCAATGGATTTAGAAGACCTCAGAAGACCTTCAAGGTAATCAAGCCAGGTCGACCATATTCTGGCTGTTATTAACAAAAAAAAAAAAAAAACGTGTGGAGAACATATCTACAAATTGTTAAGGAAGAGCTTAAATTTGCGATTTATTTTTGGTGCTATATTATTTTACAGCATTCAACAGCATTGAAGTTTTTGTCTCATTAACGTTTTGCATATAACTGCCAAAAAGCCCTTTCGAACATATTAACCTGGCAAAGAGGAAAATTGCACTGAGGTATGGTTAACACTGCAAAGTACTTAGGATTACTGACGTCTTCTATATTTGCCCATGTGAAATGCCAGTTGATTTTACAAGTTCATCATAGTCTATCGGCCACCAGAGCAGGCAAGAGGGAGCTATCTTGCCTGCTCGGGATTTCTCGTTTGGTCCCGCAAGATCAAATATCTTCTTTTTTTTTTGGGTGTTTTATCCCATATAATAAATCCTTTATTGACCAAGCTTGTTCGGTCAAGATGATGGCTGGATGTTGGACTCGTTCTTTTTTGCGACTTCGTCTTGGTCCATAAACACTCAAAGCGAAAACAAAAACAATGCTTATGCAAAATTTTGGATATTGGCTAATTTTTAGCGTTTTTTGAAACCATAAGTCTCTCAGCTACATACACAGAAAAGAACATGCATGCTCGCCTCACGTAAGGCAAGCCTTACATGAAAGGTCCCGATGAAAATCGCGACAAAGAATAAAGACAAACTGAACAGGAGCGAACATGAAAATATTGTTTCAAAAAATGGCCGTATTTATGCCAGAGGACATCTAAGACGTCCAGACGCATTAAACGTCTGACCGTAAGTGCGACTAATATAAATACGGTACGCACTTAACCTCGACGGCTAGAAATCAAATTCACAATTTTCTTCAAAAGATACTGAGATTCAATGACCAAAGAGACTGTGTACACTTCATTGCTAAGTGCGTCCCAGTTTAGTGCGTCTCGTCTTTATACTAGATGGTTTAGACGTCTGAGATGACTAAGACGTCTGTTAAGTGCGTCGTTTAGACGCACTTAACTTGAGACGTTTAATTCTGAGTTTAATGCGACCACCTTGTTTCCCGTATTTATACTAATCGTCTAAGACGTCTAAGATGTCTTAGACGTCTGAATACGTCTTAGACGTCCTCTAGCATAAATACGGCCAATTTCGTAAGTTGCTACTTTGACCAAAAAATAACCAAATTCTTATATTTCTTTGGATTTCAAAACTATGTTAACTAAACACTAAATGAATGAAGGGGTAGTTTCTAAAGAAACTGTGGTGCTGCGTCGGTGGGGAAGTAGTATACAAAAATTTGGTTTTATCAACGGAGTTGATAATGTAAATTGGCCACCGTACAGAGATTCTAAAAGCTGACGTTTCGAGCGTTAGCCCTTCGTCAGAGCGAATCGAGGGATTATGGGTTACGTGTAGTTTTTATAGTAGAGTAGGAGCTACGCTATTGGTGGTAACATGGCAACGTGAAAAATAGGAATATATTAGTTAAATGAAAAGCGTTCCTTAATACCGTGAGGATTAAGGGTGCTGATTTCAAAGATGAATTTTTGTTCCAGATTCTTGCGGCTTTCCGTCGTACCTAGATGTAGGGAAAGGCCGCAGATAGCCATGTGTTTTTTGGAGTGGTTAGGCAGATTGAAATGGCGAGCGACTGGCTTAGATGCATCCTTGTCATTCTTCTCAACATCGCTAAGGTGTTCGCGGAATCGGTCACCTAGTCGTCTACCTGTCTCACCAATGTATAATTTATTGCATAACGTACAGGTTATGCAATAAATGACATTTGCGGAGGTACATGTGAAACGATCGGTGATCTTAACAGATCGTTTAGGTCCCGATATCTTGCTAGTGTTAACAATGAAAAGACAAGTTTTGCATCGTGAGCGCGCGCATTTGAAAGTGCCGGGTTGCTCGTTAGTTTTGAGCGCGCTTCTAACTAAAAAGTTGCCTACGTTTTTGTCGCGTTTGAATGAAATAAGTGGAGGTTGCGAAAAGATTCTACCAGTCTCGGGATCATTTTGGAGTAATTTAAAATTACTAAGAATGATGCTTTTGACTGCGTGATTATGTGGATGGAAAGTGAGGGTGAATGGAATTCTGTCATTCTTATCTTTTTGTGACGTTTGTAGTGATGACTGTCGATCAAATTGTTGGGCGCGATGATGGCCCGCTTTGACCACAGAGACAGGATAGCCACGTTTTTCGAAGAACTGGCACATCTCCTCTGATTTTCTGGAAAAATCGAAGTCATCGCTACATAGACGTCGAAGTCTAAGAAATTGAGAATAAGGAATGGAGTTCTTGACATGTGATGGATGTGACGATGAATACAACAAATAACTGTGTGAATCAGTAGGTTTGTAGTGCACACTAGTACATAGCACGTTGCCTCTAATAGAATCTTTGATATCTAGGAAGGCCAATGAAGTTTCCGAAATTTCCCAGGTATATTTAAGAGCCGGATGAAAAGAGTTGACGGAGGTTGTAAATTGATCGAGTTCTTCTCTGCTGGATGAAATAGCGCCGATGCAGTCGTCGATGTAACGGCCGTAGAGTTCAGGTTTGGGGCCGTTGTACTGATTAAAAAATTGGTGTTCAACATATCCTACAAAAAGATTGGCATAGCTAGGTCCCATTCTTGTGCCCATCGCTACACCATTAATTTGTTTGTAATAGTTGCCGGCGAATGAAAAACAGTTAAGTGTTAAAACTAGTTCGGCAAGGCGGAGGAGCGTTTCCGAGCTAGGTTCTTTGACAGTGCGTTGATCGAAAAAGTGTTTAAGTGCTTGAAGACCTTCGCTATTAGGAATGACTGTGTACAGAGATGTAATGTCCATGGTGAAAATAAGTTTGTCTTGGCCGGAGAAATTGAAATCGCGGAAAATTTGTAGTGCGTGTGTACTGTCTTTAATGTATGATGGCAAAGATTTGACGATAGGCGTCATAATCCTGTCTAAGTAGCTAGAAATGAGTTCGGTGGGGCAACTACAGGCAGAAACGATAGGGCGACCTGGGTTGTTGGGTTTGTGAATTTTAGGCAAGAAGTAAATGCACGAAGTTCTAGGGGTGTTGATGATGAGATTAGTGGCAGTGTCCGGTAATTCTTGATTAACTATAAGATTTTGAATGGTGTCTTTGACAAGTTTTTGATTTTCGGAAGTGAGATCTTTAGGGATTTTGGCATAAAACGAGGTATTCGAAAGTTGCCGCAAAGCTTCTTTTTGGTAAAGGTCGGACCGCCAAACAACTACCGCGCCGCCTTTGTCGGCCGATTTGACAACTATGTCGTTGCGTTTACTAAGATTTTTAAGCGCCGCCCACTCTTCCGAGGAAAGGTTGGAAAATTTAGTGTTGCGATTGAATTTAAGTTTGTGAATGTCGTGACGAAATTTTTTGGTGAAAAAATCTAAAGAGGCAAATTGTCCCTCTGGGGGAGTCCATTTGGATTTGCGAACTAGAAGTGTTTCAAAAATATCTTTATTAGAAGTGTCCGAATCATCCTCTTTGTCGTGAAAAAAGGCTTTTAACTTTAGTCTTCAAGCACTTAAACTTAAGTCTTCAAGCACTTAAACACTTTTTCGATCAACGCACTGTCAAAGAACCTAGCTCGGAAACGCTCCTCCGCCTTGCCGAACTAGTTTTAACGCTTAACTGTTTTTCATTCGCCGGCAACTATTACAAACAAATTAATGGTGTAGCGATGGGCACAAGAATGGGACCTAGCTATGCCAATCTTTTTGTAGGATATGTTGAACACCAATTTTTTAATCAGTACAACGGCCCCAAACCTGAACTCTACGGCCGTTACATCGACGACTGCATCGGCGCTATTTCATCCAGCAGAGAAGAACTCGATCAATTTACAACCTCCGTCAACTCTTTTCATCCGGCTCTTAAATATACCTGGGAAATTTCGGAAACTTCATTGGCCTTCCTAGATATCAAAGATTCTATTAGAGGCAACGTGCTATGTACTAGTGTGCACTACAAACCTACTGATTCACACAGTTATTTGTTGTATTCATCGTCACATCCATCACATGTCAAGAACTCCATTCCTTATTCTCAATTTCTTAGACTTCGACGTCTATGTAGCGATGACTCCGATTTTTCCAGCAAATCAGAGGAGATGTGCCAGTTCTTCGAAAAACGTGGCTATCCTGTCTCTGTGGTCAAAGCGGGCCATCATCGCGCCCAACAGTTTGATCGACAGTCATCACTACAAACGTCACAAAAAGATAAGAATGACAGAATTCCATTCACCCTCACTTTCCATCCTCATAATCACGCAGTCAAAAGCATCATTCTTAGTAATTTTAAATTACTCCAAAATGATCCCGAGACTGGTAGAATCTTTTCGCAACCTCCACTTATTTCATTCAAACGCGACAAAAACGTAGGCAACTTTTTAGTTAGAAGCGCGCTCAAAACTAACGAGCAACCCGGCACTTTCAAATGCGCGCGCTCACGATGCAAAACTTGTCTTTTCATTGTTAACACTAGCAAGATATCGGGACCTAAGCGATCTGTTAAGATCACCGATCATTTCACATGTACCTCCGCAAATGTCATTTATTGCATAACCTGTACGTTATGCAATGAATTATACATGTTACCACCAATAGCGTAGCTCCTACTCTACTATAAAAACTACACGTAACCCATAATCCCTCGATTCGCTCTGACGAAGGGCTAACGCTCGAAACGTCAGCTTTTAGAATCTCTGTACGGTGGCCAATTTACATTATCAACTCCGTTGATAAAACCAAATTTTTGTTAACTAAACACTAGCTGACACAAGTCTTAAGCCTTGATTAAAAAAGAAAGACACTGTAATTTTCGATCATCATTCTATCCTGGATCCAACCCTCCGAAGTACAATCGGTCACTTTTGAAGGTGGGTTATGGCGGACCGTAAAGTCCAAAACTTATAATCAATTAAAATAAACAGCCTTTCGGTTAAAACCAAAGTTCAAAAATTTTGCCAGTCCGGTGTTATGCAAACACGCTTTCAAAATCTGAAGAAAGAAAAAAAAGTGACTTTTTAAGCATAGTAACACAAATTACACTTTCAATTTCAAAATATAATCACGAATAAAATAACTTGTAATAAAGACGATATTCAGGCCCCCTACACCCGGTTTCCCAAACATTGAATCGCTGTCTGCAAAAGAAATGCAATTGGAACAAGGACGGTGGTTCTTTCGATGTACCATTCGAACAGATGCAGCTGATCGTGCTCCCCGGACATGATCCTGGCTTCGATTCAGTTCAATGTGGTAATGGAACTTTACTCACTATGATTTGACGTGTCTGATATCAAAATAACATCTGCAAAGATATGCAAATTTAACGTCTTTGATATTTAACGTTAAACTAAAGAGGTGAATCTTCTAAACATCGGGAAAAAAAAACTGCTAACGACTTGAACTTCCCCATCCATTTTTGAGTGATAGTCTTCCCGGCGGATCACGTGACAACGTTGGCGGGTAAAGCTCTAGAGGCGATGGGGGATTATTTGGGAAAGTCAAGTCATTATTGACCACGAATTCATATTTGGCGAGGAAGATGCTCCCAGTTGTGAAAAGGTGATTGTAGGGCACTGATTTTTTTGGTTCGTCTTTTTTTACCAATGATTTTCACCATAAATGGAGAAGAGATCTTGATCATTCGAAAATAACATGACAGGATAATGACAAAAAAAATTGAAACAAAAAAAAAATTTGAAAAAAAAGGACACACCGACATACCGACCCCGGCCCCGCGTTTTGGCTACTACCGCCTACGATTTTTTGTTCACGGCTTTGCGATTTTTCAAAGCGAGTGAATAAAATTCGTACGAGCGAAACAACCATGAAATTATTTGTTTATTCGAACAACAGAGATTAGACGATGAAGTGAGTTTTATTCACTCCAAGATTCTAAAAGTTCAACATCGGTACACGATAAAATAAGTTTAATATTCACCCAAAAACGTAAAAAGCGTCAACAATTCCTTTTCAAAAATTCAGCAAAATGACAAAAAAAAATATGAAAGCTTTTTTTTTGTCTTTGTTTGTTCGTTTGTTTGTTTGTTTTTTAAGTCAAGCTTGCTCATCATCAATGTTAAGGCCTCAGTCTCTTCCATCGAGGCAACGCTTCGTTAACGAACAAAGTTAAACGCAGATTCAACTGGTTGCACGTTTTGTGCTTTATTTATGTACCATGATTCCATTTTTTTCCCGAAACAATAACTCATACCAAAAGTAATCTAGCATTTATCAAAAATTGTTAGCAGAAAAACGGCATTTTTTACCACAATTGCTTGTAATCTCGCAATCTGACTTTCCCCTGCAGTTGTGAGTGGAATTCTTCTGCAAGGAAGAGAGAATGTTGGCAGTTGTTTTCCCCAGTCACGTCCTTCATTGTGCGCAATGTGTATGGCATTTAAAAAACTTGTTCTGTCTCTCTACTTCCTCTATTAGCTTGTGCCTGCATGGAGTTGACTTACCATGTTCAATGTTGTTGTCTTTGTTGTCTTCAAATTCTTCTGACACAAATCGGAACCATTGTCTTTTTTTTATAGACAGAAGTAAGCCGTGTGTAACAAACATCTGGTTACGGCTACTTCAAAGAATCGACTGAAATAGTCAACTATCACCAGCAGGTACTCTCCAGTTGGGAGCGGTCCTAATAGGGTGCTGGCACTTGGGCATTAAAGACATGAATAAATAGTAAAAAACAAACAAATGGTGCGCTATACTGGCCTGGCATAGAACGCAGGACTGAGTTGAAGTGTCGGACATATTAGGGAGCTTAAGCAACGACAACGGCGACGGCAACGAGAACGTCATCTCAAAATATAAATTTGCATTATTTTAATCGCTTCGTGACTATTTCAACGTTTTTAATATGACAAGGGTGTGGTAATTCCTCAAAGATGACACCAGTCGGAACGGCATTCCATTTTAAGAGAGAAAATGAAAATTTATCCTCAAGTGCTGACGTTCTTCATAAAACCAAAAACTTGGCTGTTTCACGTTGTTGTTTTGCTGACGACGGCAAAGAAATGGACAAAAGTGAAAAACGCACGTGCAGGGCGTGCAAAGCTATTGTTTTTACCCACTAAATATGCAAATTCGTGACGTCCTCGTTGCCGTCGCCGTGGTCGTTGCTTAAGCTCCGTATTAGGGAGCTTAAGCAACGACAACGGCGACGGCAACGAGAACGTCTTCTCAAAATATAAATTTGCGTTATTTTAATCGCTTCGTGACTATTTCAACGTTTTTAATATGACAAGGGTGTGGTAATTCCTCAAAGATGACACCAGTCGGAACGGCATTCCATTTTAAGAGAGAAAATGAAAATTTATCCTCAAGTGCTGACGTTCTTCATAAAACCAAAAACTTGGCTGTTTCACGTTGTTGTTTTGCTGACGACGGCAAAGAAATGGACAAAAGTGAAAAACGCACGTGCAGGGCGTGCAAAGCTATTGTTTTTACCCACTAAATATGCAAATTCGTGACGTCCTCGTTGCCGTCGCCGTGGTCGTTGCTTAAGCTCCGTATTAGGGAGCTTAAGCAACGACAACGGCGACGGCAACGAGAACGTCTTCTCAAAATATAAATTTGCGTTATTTTAATCGCTTCGTGACTATTTCAACGTTTTTAATATGACAAGGGTGTGGTAATTCCTCAAAGATTACACCAGTCGGAACGGCACTCAATTTTAGGAGAGAAAATGATTACCTATTCTTATATGAAAATTGGTTGCAAAATGATCTATCTACATGGAACTTTGGTTGAAAACTAGCCATTTTCATAACTGATAGAATAACTGAATAGATAAATGTTTTGAGCCAGACTATTTTAATTTAAAAAGTAGCCACTGAGTTGATTTTGTCTAGGCCCACAGCACAAATCAGGCTACTTTCTTAAGCTCAGGAGATTTCTGACGAACGAAGGACTTCACCCAGGTTTTTTTCAGAAGCAGGAAGACTTTCGACTGGAGCGGAAGTCGGAAGTTGACTGAGGACCCTCGTAGATAATGATGTTTTTGCAAGACCTATACGCTCTCCAGATAAAGATGAACTGCGGTATAACATTTCTTTCATCTTCTGTCGGAATCTCTGGCTGAACAGAGCATATACCAAAGGATTGACAGCTGAATTAAACATCATCAAAGTGTGAGCAATGAAAATCCCATCACTGATTTTTTTCTTCACAGTGAGGTGCAATATTATGTCCGTGATCCAAGAGATCTCAAACATGGCGGTACAGATCAAAACCATCAAGGTGACCCTCTTTCTTACTTTCAACACACCCTGTCCAAAAAAAAATAGGATGAAAATGAAATATTTTGTTAGAAAATAACATGTCCTCTCATTTATTCCCTGTATTTTTATGGCCAAGTGGTACTGGGTAATGGGGAGGAAAGAATGGTAACTACGGCATCCCCCTCTGAGGTCGTGCGTAGGTCATGTGACCTAAACGTCCTTTTGCTCGACACTGGCTTCGATTGATTTCTTTCAACTGCCGCCTCCTCCCCTTGTCTCATCCTCTGCGGATTATACTTCCATTTGTTCCTGTATGCGTTTTTCATGAGCCGCACCTTTATTTTACTGGGCAAATTAATTGTATAAGAATTAAATGATGGCTTTTATTATTCAAAAATAGCGGCTATGGACCACAGTTTGTCGACATCCATATTAGGCCATTTGCATTGTTGTTTTGTTGCCCAGTAAACAGAGCTCATGCAGTGCAGCACAAAATTGGGGGCCCAGTTGTTAAGGCAGGAAGAGGCATAAATGATTAGGCAGCAAATTGGGGCACCTTAGAACCAATCAGATTCGAGAATTTTCTTAATCGCGTTAAACGAGGTACGTCCATAAACGAACGCAGCTAAAAAAAATTACAAATTTATTCACAAAACTGTTCAACCTTTGAGCAATAAAGTAGAGGGATATGTCAAATTTCACAAAATCTGCAAATAGACCATTTTACATTTCTGTGCTCAGTTACCAGGCCTTTGAATAAAAGCGAGGCTGGAGTTTACCTTGCTTTGATACAAACCTCACTGCTTTTCTCATGTAAACCATGCTGTTCTTATGCATATATTCATATTTACATACGAAACTCTCGGCAGTGAGGTTTGAATCAAAGCAAGGTCAACTCCAGCCTTGCTTTTTTTCAAAAGCCTGGTAACCGAGCACAGAACTTTAAAATGGTCTATTAAAGACATTTGCAAAAAATGAGACAAATTTTCGATACACACTGGAAGCAGAGGGAGATCAATGCGGGGTGAACAAAAACGACAGATTTCACAAAAAAACTGCAAATTTTAAAAACATTGCTAAAATACAAAAAAAAAGCAGACCGAAATCTGAAAACTGCAAATTCAGATAAAATTACAAAATTTGGCAAAAGAAAAAAAGTTGCAAGCTACCTTACAAAAATAGACACAAGGGCCAAGGTGGGCCCAACAAGAAGGTCAAATGTAAAAGCCCGTTCAAACGGGTGCAACATTGCTGTTTTGTACACCCTGTTGCATGTTTTTGCCTGTTTCTGGGAGTTGTTGCACGAAGTTTGAGACTGATAACATTTTTGAGCCGTGACCTCCGAAGAGTAGCGCAACAATATTGGAAACATTTGCAGAGCTCGTTTGAACATTGCTGGGGCAAGGCACTCGCATCAAATGTGTTGCAATGAGTTTATGTTCCTTGACTTACAATCCCGAAAAGGGAATCAGCTATCACCTGGTAAAGATAATGAAGGATGAACGTCAGCTGTATTCAAGTTTGTATCAGTCAGTGGGGCAATTCTTTTTTTAATGCTCATTGAATTGCCAATTATGTTAAATGCGGTTGACAGAACGTACAAACCTCAATTTAACGAGAGCTATTATGGTAGTATTTATCGTGATGCTGTAATTGAAGGACATGGATCTTGTATGTCTTTTAACAGACCTGACTATAAATTGCACTTCTGTTAGTTTCTATAGTGTTGGTGTTTGGTGGCCAAGTCGAAAGCAGTTGCTAGTTGCTACTTTGGTTACCACACACATTGAATGTAGTATTTAGCTCTGTTTGTATTTTATTCAATTAAGTAATGAAGAGAATCTGTTATTGTTTTCATTTACATTTGTGAACTTACATTGTAAACAGCGCGAAATAAATTGAATTCAGTAATGTAGTCTTTAAAATATTTGGTTCTCATACCAGGGATGTGTATGGTTATTGCGACCCTCAAAGCGCTTTTTCTGTTGGAGGTAATCATTAGCAATAGTTGACTTACTCCAATATTCTCAGATGATCTATAATGAGGGTGTATACAAAACCTGGGATACGCCATGGCCCACCATATGGCCCAAAAAAAGAAAAAGAAAAACTCACTAGGTGGCAAATTGCAAAAGGTGGAAAGATGTCATGAAAAAAATCAACTATCAACGTTGTAGTGAAAGATCTTCCGCAACAAAGAGAATATGCATACAACATTTGTTTGCCTCAATCAGCATTTGAAATCCTGGGTGTTTTTGAAGTACAGAGGAGCACCGAATATTTTAAAATTGTATAAAACTTTGTTTCGAGTTCTTTTGTTTCAGTTTTTGTGACGTCATCACACTGTCTCAAGACTGTTCAATCCTTTATGTTTCTGTTTCTTTCGAGCTCTTACGCTTCTGTCAAATTGCTGCCATCAGTGGTGAGGGAATTCTTGGAAAGCGCAAAATTTACCGATGGGGTAGGGAGTGGGGACGACTTCCTCCAAATCTACCCATCTTGGTAAATTTGCCCCGCACTCCCTCGCAGATTGCACATGCCATTACAACCAAAGATGGTGGCAGTTTCACGGAAAAGTACGATATTGGATGAGTCATAGAATAATAGAGAACTGTGAATAGCCTACACTGTTCCACGGTGAAATGACATATGAAGTGAATCATATATTGAACTGCGGATATGAAATCAAGTGAAGTAATGATCCTCGCAATTATAAACGCAACTTTAGCAATTGCGTAGTGAAGCCTGCTGGCATATCCGCAGTTCAATATATGATTCAGTTCATATATCATTTAATCGTTGATTCATTCATCATGGAAACATTAAAACCCACAAATGACCAGCTCCTAACGTCAGTGGCTTTATACCTCAAATGGTTAGGAGCGTCGCACCGGTATCGCGAGGTCACGAGTTTAAACCTCGTTGAAGTCCTGAATTTCGCTGGCTTTGCTACGCAATTGCAAAAGTTGCGTTCATAACAACTGCGAGGATCATAGCTTCACTGACTGTCTCCTGTACTTGCAAAAAGAGCCCCCAAATCCCGAACTTGGATCGACTGCACTGCGTGGTGGTATTGACAAGTATTGTCAGTGCTATGCAATCTTCTCCTACATTAGGACTTAAAAGTCCTTCAAAAGCGACACCCCCTCCCTCTGCACCGGGTGTGTAGTTGCGACAAAGGTGAACTTTTTTGGCAACGGGATTTCTGCCTTGTATGCAATTAAGGAATACATGATAATGCTTATTGTCAAATATTTGTTTGCAGTGTTGGAGGAACTAAATCCAAACGAAATCGTGTTCTCAGTGTGACTTTTTCAGAGTCTTTCGTTAACGTGATTTCGTGTGTGTTCATCAGCATCAGCCTTCAAGTCCTTTCAGCCCCTTTGGTTTTTTTCCCCTGTAATATTGATTAACTGAAAGGGCGTTGCATTAGTTGGGGAAACGGCAGGATTCGCTAGGCGTCCTCGACGAATAGTGGTGTGAAGAGGATCACTTGAAGTTTCTGCTGTGAATTCTCCGGGACTTTTGTCACTTGCAAGCACGTGCACATCTACAATAGTTGCTCTTGAAAGCGACTCTGTGGTCGCTATACAGATTTCATTGGATCACGTGATTTACACCGGGGTCTGGATGAGTGCAACATGTCGTCTCCCACCAGCAATTGTATTAACGCCAAATGTGGTTAAATTAGTAGATCCGTAGAAAAAAAAAAGGATCACAAGGTAAGGTGCAAACGGGACCTGGAGTCCCATGCAAGTCACCTCCCAGTTAAATCGGTAAAAATCTTAAGAAATGCATATTAAACTATTCTGGTATCCACAATTACGTGCAATACCCCATGAGCGTGGTTTGTTGGGGTCAAAGACATTAGCTAATTCATCTTTGTACAAATTACTTATACTGTTCTCAAAAGTCTTTATGTTTAGAAAGTCGCAGGGCTGAATTAATTTACATATAAGGTTCCATAATTTAATACTGCGATTAAAGAAGGAGGACTGATAGGTGGCTGTTATACAGAAAGGCGTCTCTAAGTACTTTATATCACTTGATTGAGTTCGTCGAGTATGGCCGTGACTAACTTAATAAAGCTAATATCAATGTCAATATAGCGATACAAAGCCTTATAAAGAAATACAAAATCCTTGACCTCGCGGTCAGAGGTAAGCGGCAGCAAATCCAGATGAATCAGTCTTTCTTTGTAGGACAGTTCACCTTGCTTGATTTGTGGAATCCAGCGTGTAGCTCTTCAGTCTATGGACCCTTTCAGCTTTCTGCTTTAGAGTTGAGTGGCTGGGAGACCACACTTCAGTTAACGTCGGTCGTCATGGGATAAGTGCGACGAAGAAGACCGAGTAGCTTATTCGCTTTAGCAGAGACCATGAGAACTTGAGTTTCCCAAGTTAATTTACTTATTATCATGACACCGAGATCTTTCTCCTCGCTCACGTATTAAGTCAACTTGGCCAAGGTGGTAGTCATAGCGCACTGGATTTTTCTTCCGCGTCACTGTTAAGACCTTGCACTTTGATGCGTTGAAATTAATATTATTGTAATGACTCCAGGAATCTAGGCTTGTTAATGCTTGCTGCAATTTATCTGCATCCAGATATGATAAGATACTTCCATACAGCTTGGTGTCATCTGCGTAAAGGGCTGACAGAGAACCATCAGGCAGGGCACTTGGCAGGTCGTTGATAAAGATAATGAAGAGTAATGAGCCAAGCAGATTTCCTTGGGGCATTCCGGAGGTTACAGGGGCCCAACTGGAGGTGAATCCATCCACAACAACTCGTTGCTGCCTATGCTGCAGATAGTTCTTGAACCAATCAAGTAGATGTCTAACTACTCCATATCTGTCAAGCTTCTGAGGGAGGATGGCGTGGTCGACAGAGTCAAACGCTTTGGCAAAGTCCAAATACAGGATGTCTGGTGAACACTTACTTCTACTTTCCCCGGCTTAAATTTGGAAAGGAGTTCTCAAGAGGATTTTCAAGAAAGGCCTTGGCGATAAAATGGGAAAACAGCTTGCCTTTAGCTTGTACCCGAGGCACTCTTTATCAGAGGCAACAGAGGTTAACAAAATGGCTCTGAGGATCTTAACCCATCTCGAACTGACTCCTTCTCTACAAGTTGCGTTGCCTTTACTGAAACTGCTTCCAAGTCCTTTTCTGTGAAAACTCCTTTCAGTACATTTTTACCAGTACATGTTTGCACACACAGCACACCATTTCTGAGTTTCTCAGAAGCCTCGTCACATCTGGTTACCCAGTGTTACAAACACTTGATTGAAGTCTAGTACAGTCAGTTTCAGTTGCGTCTTCAAGGGCTCCAACATAAAAAATTTTTTGAGAAACAGATTTACTATAGTTATTATTCCCAGCGTGTGATGCAACATCATTTTTAGAAGAGGCTTAGTTGCAAGGACACCTACATCACTGGGTATTTCAAGTTTGTCCAGCGCTTCCAAACCTGAAGGCCGAGGGGGATCATGTCGATTCTTGTATACACTTTTTTCTACTTGACAACAATCGGTTTGTCTGCAAAGGCACCCTTTTCTGGGTTATCAAAAAGTCAGACTAAGTATTTACATAGTCACTAAATACGGGTCGAACCGTGTTAAGCCTGTTAAGACCAAGAAATTCTCTTCTTACGTCGTTTCGTTGCTTGTTGACTAAATCCCTTCCGCCTTCGACGAAGGAACTCATATCGGAGGGAAGAAAATCTTGCCACCTTTTAAGCAAAGCGTTTCCGGACTCTGGCACACTATTTGTTAGCACTTGGTCTTCAAAACAGTTTTCTCTCGACGCCTTAACATGCGTCTAGATATCCTCCGACCTCTGTAGAACCGATAATAACTGAAAAGATTTGGTGGTTTGCCAGTTTCAGCCAACTCTAGAGCGTCCCACTTTAATGCTAACTTCTCGAGGCTGTCTTGGTAAGCTTCCTCTGTTCTGGCTTCCTCTGTTCTGGCAAAGGCGTCACCGACAATTGCATTTGTAAGAGACTGCGAAAAGCGTAGCTTGTGACACTTTTCCTTTGACAGTGAAAGGTTACATCATACATCATCAGAAGTGATTATTTTCAGTTACTGATAAATTTAAATTCAAATATACCCCTGAAACCGACTGGGAACTAACGAATTTGATTGACAACTAACGAATCTAAACGAAAAGAAATACGATAGTAATGACATAAAGTTTCTTACTACAAACTGTGTTATCTTTATCTTTATTATTAGTGTATTTCTTGTCGTTTAAATTCGTTATTTGTCAATCAAACTCGTTAGTACCCAGTCGGTTTCAGGGGCATATTTGAATTAACTGTAGGTAAATGATAATCACTTCTGATGATCTATACGAAACGTTAAGTTTACAAAACGTTATGCAGTTAAAGCAAATGTTTGTAACCGCTGTTTCTGTTTTATTCTTTAATGGCCCAAGTCAAATAATCTGTATGAATTTAAGGTAGGTTGATTTATTCTTTAGAATGCAGAGCATCCTTGGTCCTATCATAAGCGGGAAGGTAGGAGGATTTCAACTTTTCGCGAAAAATGAGCCAAGTTGAAATATTACATCGACATAGAGTAAATCAAAGCGAACCTATGACTCGGTACGTGTACAACAAAAGTTCACCAGATCAACTACCTGCTTATCTGATAACAAAACCACCCCGTAGTAGGTGAGTCATCATCAGGCTATAACATCTTATGAACTTCTCTGCACCGCACCCTGTTATTTTGCGTGATGCGTAGCATTTTTCGTAGACTGCGAGCACTCCCTTCATAAATCTGTCGAATCTGCTTTTCTGAGGCAGTCGTGTTTTGTCACGCAAACAAATAAAAAGACCGAGGAAGGCTTGGGAAGAGGAGAGAAAGAAGGACTGCACCCTTTTCTGTAACCGTCCCGTTTCACCAGCAACGGGAAATTCAGATTGGTCCTTTGACAATGGACCACTGTAAGTTTTTGTTGACGAGTTAAGGACGGTGCCTACTATTGTTATTGCGCATACGTTCTCCGCATCTCGAGATACTGGGATTTCCTATCGGTGACGCTTAGTAATACAGGGATATTTTTGGCGCGGTTTAAAACTATCCGGAGAAAGTAGATCTTAGTAAGTACTCTTGGTATCCAAAAAGAAAATTGGGGCTAACCGTGCATTTTTGAAAGATAATTAAGCTTCAATTTGAGAAAGAACGCCATACATTGATTTGTATTTTAAAGCTTTTTACAAATATTATCCATGAATTATCTTTTAAAAATGCGTGGTTACCCCCAATTTTCTTTTTGGATTTCAATAACACTTGTTAAGATCTACATTTCCGGCATAATCACACACCGGGGCAAAAATATCTTTAATTAGTAGGCACTGTCCTTAATTACTTCTTGTCAGATTGACTTCGATTTTCCGTGGAAAAAGATAAGCACGACATGGCTTTTGCGGTGGAGAATCTGGAAACATTGAGACGAAACAAGAGCAGAAACTTGCGGTCGAAGCTCTCCTTTCGGACAAGTATGTTATGGCTGTGCTACCAACTGGTTTCGGCAAGACCATTATATTATTTATGAGAGCTTTGTCCTCTTAAGGATACGGGCGACCCAAATCAAACCCCATCGATTGTGGTAATCTTTCTTCGTTGCAGCGTAACCGAAGACTAGATTCGGTCGAACGATTATCTATGGGTTTTTTTGCTTTTGAGAAGAAGGTAAATTTGTTAAGGAAATGGCTTCAAACAAATATTGAGTCATCATTTCTGCAGAACAAGCTCTGCCTTCTAACCTCTGATTTAATGATAGACAATTTGTCTTTGATAGTTGTGGACGAACGTCACACCTAAGAAACTTGGCAAAATACTCCAACATTCAATTTAACATTTACTCTGCAAATCTCCCTCTGCTTAGCTTTTCTACCTCTCTTTTTACCGGGCTTCTTTGAAGTGTCGCTCATTAAATTCAAAGTAAATAAAAAAATCTGCACTAAGCAAAATAATTAAAATGTATACGAAGCATGCTCTTTACTCAAAAAAAAGAAAAACATTTCAACCCCTATTTAAAATCTTCTTGCAATTTTAAAATTTGAAAATATTTACAAACTAAAAATATCCCTCTTTACACATAACATTAAGAAAGATAGAAGTAACACCCCAGTTGTACTACTGAATATTCTCACACCTGCATCAGAGATTCATTCACATCAATCAAAACTTCTATAAGCCATCAGTACGCAGTAATTATGGTGTATCTGCATTTAAATTTTCCGCAGTAAAAATTTGGGAATCTGTCCCACCAGAACTTAAACGCTTCCAATACATACTCTTTAAAAAGCGCTACAAAAGTTGTCTATTGAGCACTCAAAACTGACCATAGTTTTATTGGTTAGATAGTTAAATTAATGGTGTGCAATATGCAGAACATCTTTTTTTTTCATTTTTTTTTTTTCACGCATTTATGTATATCCTTCCTCTCTTACAATACCTGTTATAAAATGTGATTCAAACTATACTTAACATACGGCCAACGCCAGCTTATATCCACATGACATTGACCAACTCGAAAGCTCATTGGCTACTTTGTTTACTGTACACTATTAATTATTGTCTCTACTAGCTAATTTCTAAGTGTACTTTTTATTTCTGTAATGATTGTATCGTGTCTCATGTTTACTTTTCTGTAAACAGTGTGCAATAAACTTGAACTTGAACAAAGTTTGAGTAATTTCCACGTTTTTAAGTTTCCTTTTGGCTCCCTGTTTTCCTATCATACTGCAGTATGAAATGCAGTTTCAGACAACATAATTTTCGTTTGGTCCGTCTCCTCGTTGGATCGCACCCTCCCGGGTACTGTCCCTTTGAAAAGATTAATTAAGCGGCAACTTCTTGTCGATGAGCTTTTTTTCATTTGTTTTATATCAAAGTTGATGACACATGATAACAGAAACCCACCACAGAAAATCAATCAAGGCTTCGTATTCAAAAAGAAACATTAAAGACTTTTAATATTTTTGGTCGCGAGGTTCCTTCGCATGCGTGAGATTTCCTTGCTCGAGGGACTGCTCATGGTAAAGAGACTTTTCAGAGAAAGGACCATAAGTAGAATTCGAACTCGGTATCTCCTCATTCAGATACGCTCGCAATGACCACTAGATCTCGAAAGGCTACGTAATAAACTAGTGGGGAAATGTTTATTGAAGAAAACGTGTGCGTTACCGCAAACAATTTTTTCTGTTTTCGTTGCACGCAATATCCGGTTATCGTACGACTCGGTAATATTCAGTAATGTTCTCCCGGTATCGTTAAGAAGAAAGATTAAATATATTTTTAAAATACCATTGTAGAAACAAAAGCACCTGTCACTGGTTTTGATTGGAATCAATGCCGTTAACAACTGTTTTAGTTACAAACAACTATTCTTCCATCGCATTTAATCCTTTGGGTATGTCGCGAAATGTGGACTTTGGACTTTGGGGTTGAACTGGACATTGACCAAAATAGTGCAACTAAAGCCTACGTCCGCGTTACTCGCGGCTGGCAGCTTCGCCCCTCACATATCACGTTTTCTGGGCGGATTTTCGAGCAGAAAAACAGAAAAAAAGTTCGAAATCGTCTAATGAAAAAGACTAAGAACTTGGAATGTTGTTGGGAACAAATCTTTTAACGACCTCTCCAATTCTCAGGTCTGTACGGTACATCGTTTCTGGTTTCTGAATTATTTGTAGAAGCATTTTACGCAGTTGTATAGAGTTTTGCATAGAGAGACCATGTGGTCCACCAATATGGCGACCGGCAATCAACGAAAACATGAAAGCGCTTACTTTTCGCGCATGAGATATAAAACGTATGTATATGAACACATCTCCTAATGTACTTGGCTCAAACTGCTCAGATTCATAGGGGTGTTTTTTTCCCCAACCAAAATAGCTTTGTATCATGATGTCACGGAAGGTGGCAATTCGGAAATTCAAAATGCTGTCTTTGCAAAACGAAAGACGTCACGGAAATGAAAACTTGAAAAACGACTTATTTTTCGGTTATCGTCAATCTCCTTTAAACAAAAAATCACCTAGCGATTTTGATTTTAGAATATGATGACGTCACTGTGAACACCCATCTATTGCTTTTTTTTCTTCTCTCGAGAGGTCCAGTGGGGGTCCAAGTTTTGTAGACTTTGTACCGTCCCCGTCTTTGTTGTGTTTTTTCGCATGTCACGTGATTTTGATGGTTCGCACGAAATGTTAAAATGGCGGCCAGTCTGTAGTCATATCTTCCAAATTGCGCGTTTTTTCTCTCGCTTTATCGAAGATCGAACAACTATATATTCAAAGTTTGTCAAAAAGTGTATTCCCGAGTTATGCCGTGCGTCAACTGTTCAGTTTATGACTGCGGTTCATGTAGAAGAACCAAAGGAATCGGAAGTTTCAAGGTGCCCTTGGCAAAGGATGACGCACACAAGAGATCGCGCGACCAGTGGCTCGGAGAGATCGGGAAAACCAGGGAAATGGACCAGGCTTTTAGAAGACAGATCAATGATGACACGTTCTACACTTGCGAGAAGCATTTCGACCCCGAGGATATTGAAATATGTAAGTATCGCTTTATGAATTCTCCCACAATTACTTAAACCTCGCAACGTCTTCACACATTCTTAAAACCATAGTTTACGAAATGGTGGAGATCACTGGTGATCATTGAAGTAAGCTCTCCTTCATTTGCTTAAAAAAAAAAACTTAATTTATGAATAACTATTTCGTTTTCCCTTTGTTACAGTCCACTCCAGAATGTCTAAAATCGTCTCAAAATCGTCTCCCCATACGAAAAGTTCGTCTGCGCTGTCCGCCATATTGTTTTCGCGTGTGCACCTTCGCGATCACGTGACTGGTACCGTCAACCTAAAAGCCCGTTCTTTTGTTTAACCTTTTGAAGTTCGCCGGCTTTCATAACCAGTCTCCCTCCACTAACTATGATTCCACCCACGAACCGTCGTTCAATGACCACATGCATAATTGAACATCTCCCTTCCCCTCAGCAGCAATTCTAGCATTTCGGTAAACTAGTAATAGCCAAAGCAACAACGATATCAAATTCGTTGGTTCAATAGTTTCTTTAACTTCAGGAGTACATATTCATGTCATACCTGTTGATTTGTTACTTCATTGTCTCCGCGGGGCTTGAACCACAAAGTGTACACAACATTGGAATACAACCCAACAATCAGTAAGAGGAAAATGAAGACGGAAGTCAGCGAAATTGATTGATATGCCACTTTCAGATTTTCATTTGCCCAGTAATGGTCGCAGGACCTCACAGCTAACTCTTTTCCAAAAGCTTGGAGAATGAACCCACGCATGGTCAAAATCACTGCGAAAATCCAAGTACATGGAATAATTACCTACAAATAAATAAATAAATAAATAAATAAATAAAAATGTGAAACTCGTAATATTTACGAGACCGAGCATCCCACGTGCAAAATTGCTTCAATGCGTCATCAGGGCATAATCGTACTTATACATTTTGTTTTTTCCAAGTTGGCAGGAGTTTTGGAGAGGTCGAGGTCTTACTGAATCACAGCCGCCCCACCAAGCTCAGAGTGAGGGAAAGCCAACATGGCCGACAAAAATATATAAGGATTTGAATGGGAATCCCGATAAAAGGCTTAACAAGTCTAGTGAAGTCAAGTCAATCTCTATTTATACCCGGGAAACTCCTCAGTATTTATAGAACATTATAAAAAATATATACTATCTACAAATCTACACTCTAGTATAATTAAAAAAATTAAACCTAAGTACATATATCATAATTCTAATCTACAAGTCACAATTTATAATTTAAAATGTGAAACAGTAGAAATTATCTAAACTGCTTTCCAGAAGTGCAGTGTGTGTTATAATAATAATTATAGCTACAAGAAGCCGCTGCATCCTGAACGAAATGCATTCAGAGTACTTGCTAGCCGCAATTCGACAGACAGGCTATTTCAAAGCACCGAGCCGCTATAACCAAAACTGCTTTAGAGATAATTAGTGCGCGTCTTTGGAACAACCAGTTTGCACTCAGATTCTCTCAAGGAATAGGTAGTCAAAACCTATTAGTATCGGTCTGTGTAAAACGCAGACTGCAGACCGGGGGTAAAATGCAGACTGAGGTTATATTTTAACTGTTAAAAAAAAGCCCAAACCCATTAGAAATGCTAACACTTAAGCCTAAGTATTGTTTTAGGCCTAATTGGGCCTAAGGTTAGCATTTCTAAGGGGTTTGGGCTTTTTCAACAATAACGCTATAACCTCAGTCTGCATTTTACCCCTGGTCTGCAGTCTGCAGTCTGCGTTTTACACTGACCATATTAGTAGTCCACAAATCACTTCATGGCTAAACCATGAAGTGATTTGTGGACCACGACAGCATTTTAGAATTTACGCTGGTTTTGGAATTTCTCAGTCGCAGCCCAATTTTTGAATAAGTATGTCGGCATCAGTGTCGTAGCTAGAAAGGTCAAAACCCTCGCAGCACGATTTTGTAGTTTTTGGAGCTTGTCTGCGAGGGTTTTGTTGCAACTGCCCCACACGACAGAGCAGTAGTAGAAATGTGCCTGAACCAACTAGTTGAAAATAGACAGCTACAGTCGATGCTGGGACAAAAGGTCGTATGCGTTTCAGGACCCCGATACCGGATGCAATTTGTTTCGTAAATTTATTGATGTGTTCACTCCAAGACAGGT
Organism: Montipora capitata; assembly: GCA_949126865.1. Taxonomy (NCBI): domain Eukaryota; kingdom Metazoa; phylum Cnidaria; class Anthozoa; order Scleractinia; family Acroporidae; genus Montipora; species Montipora capitata. Next base: position 30,135,745 of record OX421451.1, read on the forward strand.
TTTGATCAATAAGTACCCAAAATGATTTAGTATGGGAAACCTGTTCAATAGGGATCCCATCAATGGATAAGGAAGGGGTTAAATGAAAAGTCATATTCTTTGTCGCCACCCGATTAACATGAACTCTGTCTTGGATTGATTAAGGGTAAATTTGCTCGTCCGCTATGAGCTATTTTTGGTTTTAACCCAAATGAACTTAAATTGACCACGTGTGACATCCGCCATGTTGGAGCCCCTCGGATGTAAATAAAGCAAGAGCTGGAAAGAGACGCAGTCATAGTTTTATGTATTTTAGTCGGTTGTGGAGCGAAAACCGGCAACAAAGATGCTAAAGGAATGTTTCGTCTTCTGTCATTAAAAATCAAGGTGAACAGATGGAGGAACTGACGACAACAAGGCCAGAGAGGTGGATTTCGGCGATCAGTCGAGGTGATACCGAATACTAAAATGTCTTACAAAGTGAACGAGTTTGTGGTCACCACTTTGTGTCAGGTACCTTGCTAAGCATTGGGACAAGCATAATGTTGACTGGTTTCAAACGTTGAACCTTGGAAAAAAAGAATACAGAGAAAGGAATTCGAAGGTGGCGCAAGAAAGGGCCGAAAGAGCGAAAGCGCGCGGCAAGAGTGCAATAGAGCGACAGTAACTCGAAGCTGCTGCGAAACGTAAGCGTGTCAATGAAAGCGGCACAAGAATCGCTTCTCTTGATTTTTCTGAAAATACGGAGAAGTACTTCAGATCGGTGTGCTAATGCAGCAAACGTAGAGATGGAGCCTGAAGATGCCTTCTCGGACTTTGCCAGCGAAACACTTAAATCGCACCAGAGTGTAAATGTGGCATCCACATCAGGCATTAGTGCTGAAACTCAAACAGAAGCGTTTGATCATCTCTGCCGGAAACCAAGCAAACATGAATTGCCTGATGTGGATGCTGAGACCCAAACACACGCGTTTGATTATCTGTATAGGAAATCAAGTGATTCTAAAGCACCTGATAGGGACGCGGAAACACAGACAGAAGGATTAGACTACCTCATTTCAATGAGAAGTGGATATCAAGCTCCAGACAAGGAGTTTTTCAAGGCAGATGAAAGAGTTCGATTTTACACAGGACTTCCGTTCTACGAAATTCTCATGGTGATGTTTGAACAGGTTGCACCTCACGTTAACGTTAATCGCCGCACTCAAACCCTTAACAAGCACCAGCACATAATTTATGGTGCTGGTGAAATATGGGGGCCAGTCAAGAGAATTTGTATTGGGATAATGGGATTAATCATTCAATTTTAGCCCCAAAACTAATCAGCATTTAATGATATTTTGTGTATGATATATTGTAATTAGTTGACTCTTACGAATGCAATTTATTGTTTGGACTATAATAACTGTAAACAAATGCTAAATATGTTTTGTCATT
>OX421451.1:30149660-30152160 GCA_949126865.1 Montipora capitata
TTAAACTTACCTCCCAATCCGTAAAATAACTGAACTCTTTGAAAAATTGCAGATGCAAGAGAAAAGCTCACCAATACCGGCAATTCGATACTATACTTTTCAGCTTCTTTTTCCGCGCTGCCACTTGATGAAATTTGAAGGGATTGATGTGGTGAGCCGTCAACATCTAAGAGTTGAAATTATACACACCAGTAGCCTAGGAGGGTGATATAGCGGCTCTCGTAATGTATAATGTGATTGGCTTGCTACCCTAGCCAAAAACAAAAGACTAAACAATTGAAACGATGACTTAGAGTTAAAACAATATAAACTGCTTTCATCAATACCAAAAAATAGCAGGAAACGAGAGCTGCTACACTACTGGCCTAATATGCAGTTCTGTAACAATTTGCAATAATCATCGCAGTTTGTAATACCTGTCCCGCCACTTTGCAAATAAAATCGTCTCGCTTTGCAATAACTGTCTCACTTTGTAATAACACTTGCCGCACTTTGCAATAAAATAGCTATCGCACTTTGTAATAATCTTTGTCACTGTTTGTAACAAACGCGGAAATAGGCCACAGTCTTTAAATATTGTTTTTTTAGTATCTTGTTCGCTATGTGCAAGGTAGACTGAAGACTATTAAACGATCAGTAATCAAAGTGGTTGAGGTCTCACTTGGCAGTTTACTTTTAACAACGACGTTTTATTTTACCACGGTAAACGCCAGCCGGATTCGATAGGCTGGCTGGATGAAAACAGATCTTAACAAAAGTAAACGAAAGCGAATCGGCATGTTTTATCACAGGTATATTTCGCGACCGATTTGTTTAATAATCGCGCACAGCTTTTAGTGTCGTGGTACCTTTTAATTAATTGATCATAGAGAAGACCACAAAACCCTCACGAAGAAAGTCTGGAGATCCACGAAAAATATATTTTTATTTAATAAATATATGAATTCAAGTGACGCTATGATCTTCGCAGTTATGAAGGCAATTTTTACAGTTACGTAGAGAAGCCTGAAAAATTCAGGACTTCAACGGGGTTTGAACCCGTTACCTCGCGATTCCGGTGCGACGCTCTAACCAACTGAGCTATGAAGCCACTGACCTTGGGAGCTGGTCACTTGTGGGTTCCAATGGTCCCGTTGAAGTCCTGAATTTTTCAGGCTTCTCTACGTAATTGTAAAAATTGCGTTCATAACTGGGAAGATCATAGCTTCACTTGATTTCATATCCGCAGTTCATATATGATTCATTTCATATACCATTTCATCATTGATTAATTCCTCACGGGACCATTGGAACCCACAAATGACCAGCTCCCAAGGTCAGTGGCTTCATAGCTCAGTTGGTTAGAGCGTCGCACCGGAATCGCGAGGTCACGTGTTCAAACCCCGTTGAAGTCCTGAATTTTTCAGGCTTCTCTACGTAATTGTAAAAATTGCGTTCATAACTGCGAAGATCATAGCTTCACTTGATTTCATATCCGCAGTTCACATATGATTCATTTCATATACCATTTCATCATTAAATATATGAATAAAAACAAACCCGAAGATTTTACAAGAAGTATTTCCCCAGATCAAGAATTTACCTTCATTACCTTATTTGTGTCCTCTTTGTTCCCAGTTCTCCTCATTACAAGGAGTTAAGCGTGAAAAAGAGGTTGTGTTGTCAAAATTCATTAAAAAACGGCGGTAAAAATTGTTATAAATAGAGCAGTAGTGGCCTGTACTGACATGCTTATTTAGTATTAATCCGTTCCTTTTGTTTTCAATTTATATTATTTTTGTTTGACAAGGTAATAAAACGACTACCCTACAAAAGCGTGTGACTGGAAGTCTTTTCCCGAGACCCTGACTACGCGAGAAAAGATATGAACATGAAACTGTGAAAGTTGACAGATCTGGATTCGTATATTATGACTTAAAGTCTGCTTTTTTGACAACAACAACAAAATTACCCATAAATCTACTGCTAATATGTATAAAGAGATTTTTTTTCTTTTTCGAGGAAGCCAAGCATGTGTTCAAGAAGCCGTTTCCCTAACTTTCTTGTAAGCAGTTTCCAATGGGCTAGTTCTTAAACAGGGAATGGGGACTCGAAGAATGGGAACGGAAAATAAGGAACGGGGAATCTCTAAAATAGGGCCAAGCGAAACTTAAACTCAGTCATGATCACTTAACATCAACTCGGCTGAGAAAAGACAAAACATTGCCTGTAGCGAGAATATATTTTTTATGGTTTTCCCGCCATCGCGAACATCTTTGGGATTTTAGTAATTCCCCCTTTTAGAGATTCTCCGTTCCCCTTTTCCGTTCCCTGTTCCTGTTCTCCATCTCCATTCTTCGATTTCCCATTCCCTGCTTTAGAACTAGCCGTTTCCGGCGACGGCATGTCTGGGAAATGGACATGGTCTTTGTGTAGGAACCGAATGGAATGCTATGCTTAAGCTTAACGATTTCGCCTGTGTTAGGAAAAAATGAAAGAAAGATGTAGATATAACTTCGAT
>OX421451.1:30169660-30174660 GCA_949126865.1 Montipora capitata
TGTCCAAAAAGGTAAATATGGCGGCGATCTTCACTGATGTTCACCGTTTTGCCGAGGAAAAACCTGGATGTAAGAATGATAATGGCAGAGAAAAGGCAACTTAGATACCTAAACTTCATTTGCACCTTCAGGGATCCAGTGCTTGGGCAGCAGAGATCGTCCATTTTTTCGTAAAATCATGGAGCGAAATTCGAACAATGAAGCATTTATCTGTTGCAGGTAAGCCAAGCTGAAGCCGTTAAAAGAGGGTTTATTCCCCCTTGAATTGACCTGTAATGCATTTAAATGTCTTTTTCGTTTATTTAGGGTTATTTTAGGTCTATTTGCGTGCGAGGTTGGTGCAACGCTCCCTGTTAACGAGTCTTTCAACGGAGCAGCCAAAACTTGGAGATCGCCGAAATTAGGCAAGTTCAGAGAGCTATAAATATTCCATCAAGGACGGGCCGCAAGGTTTCTCTCCGTAATGACATTATGTATGGTACTTACTTTCCAGCTGCGTTGGTTTGATTGGAAAAGACCGTCTCACTTTTTCATAAATAGAGTTTGAATTTGATCGGTGTTTGCGTGTCTGATCAGGCTCTATGATAGGGGTGCCTAGCTTCATTCAATCTCAATCTTAATGAAAGTCACCATTGTGTATTCAAAAGACATGAAGTAACTGGCCATCGTTTTTGTTTTTTACAGGCTTTGCCAGTTCGTGATAAATTGATCTTCAAATTTGGGTGAAATTGAAGCCTCGATATAGGGCGCCAAGAGCGTTCAAGCGGGTGAACCAAAAATACCTCAAAACTCCAATAATTTAAAAGATCCGATCAAGTGGATTGTGGTTTTAGTATAAGCACACAAAGGTCTTGCAACACACAAGAAATGAGCGAAATCTATTTTTCAAACCGGATTGACCGGACCGCTTTTACAGAGACAGCCTCTTAAGTAACCATCATAGATTCCTGACATCACATTTTCCTCCAAAATAACGTTACCACGGCAACAATATAAGACATTTCTTTGAGCCTCAAAATCAACATATATTGGCTTAGACACTCTTATTCTTCGGCCATTTCAACTTGAGTAAAAATAACAAACAAACTGCTGTTAGAAACATAACGAGACAACACATGTTGTAAAACTTTTTATGAACTTGACGTTTCGTATGCTCCAACATACATCTTCAGAAGTAACGGTTACCTAAAGTACAATTGAATTTAAATATGAAGACTAATACCAAATAAGGAAAGTAATGACAATGAAAAAAATGTAAATGGCTAGTAGAGAAGAAGTTTCTTACTGCCAACATTTAAATAGGATCACTTTGACATTTTAGCCACTGGACAGTCTGATATACATTGTAAAATTACGGAAATCTTGTTGATTCGCGATTTAAAACCAGCGCTTAATGAAAATGTTGCCAGTGAGAGACTTCTCAGTTCTCTACTAGCCATTTTTTGTATTTTTTTTTCAAGCAGATTTAACTAGGTCTGTTTATTTTCATTCATTTTTTCATTGTCATTACTTTCCTTATTTGGTATCAGTCTTCGTGTTTGAATTCAATTGTCAAGCTCATAAAAAGTTTACAACATGCGTTGTCTCGTTATGTTTATAACCGCAGTTTGTTTGTTATTATTATTATTATTTTTTTTAATTTCAAAGACAAAGGTTTTGAATTAATCTAAGCTGACAAGTCGTGCAAAAAAAGGAAAAAAAAAAGTACCGTCCGAAAGCAGAGATATAAACGAGTAAAGTTGCAAAAATCAGGGAAAATGAGGGGGTTACAAGATCAGCATTGGTGCATGCGTCACCTACTTATTCGAGTCCGCGCGCGAGTGGAGCTACAGTCCAACACAAAGGAATTTAAGTGACCATTAAACCGTTTGTGTAGAAATTTCGTAGTTTTCGTGAATGGAAGATGTCTGTTTATATTCCATATATATAAGAATTAGAAGAAAGGTGAGCGAAATTAGCAGTATTTGTTTATTTCCGCTTAAATCATCTGATTATCTATTGTTATGTGAAAATTGGTTGCAAAACGATCTATCTACATGGGCCATTGGTTGAAAACTACCCGTTTTCATAACTGATAAAATAACTGAATAGAGAGAGATTATCTTTAAAAAGTAACCACTGAGTTGGTTTTGTCAAGTCGTCAAGGCCCACAACACAAATCAGCTTGCTTTTTTTAAGCTCAGGAGATCTCTGACAAACGAAAGACTTCACCCAGGTCTTTTTTCAGAAGCAGGGAGGCTTTCCACTGGAGCGGAAGTCGTAGGTTGGCTAAGGACTCTCGCAGATAGTGATGTTTCTGCAGTACCTAAACGCCCTCTAAATAAACATGAACTGCGGTATAACATCCCTTTCATCTTCTGTCGGAATTTCTGGCTGAACAGAGCATATACCAAAGGATTGACAGCTGAATTAAACATCATCAAAGTGTGAGCAATGGAAATCCCATCACTGATATTTTTCTTCAAAGTGAGGTGCACTATTATGTCTGCGATCCAAGAGATTTCAAACATGGCGGTACAGATCAAAACCATCAAGGTGACCCTCTTTCTTACTTTCAACACACCCTGTCAAAAAAAAAAAAGAGATGAAAATGAAATACTGTGTTGGAAAATAAAACATTTGCCTGCAAATAGGATTTTTATGTCCTCTCTTTTATGACCTGTATTATATGACCGTGTGGTACTGGGTAATGGGGAGGAGTCAATGGTAATAACGGAATCCTCCTCTGGGGTCGTGCGTAGGTCATGTGACCCAACAGTCCATGTGTTCGACATTTGCCTCGATTGATTGCGGTGAAAAGGTTTCTTTCAACTTCTGCCATCTCACCGTGTCCCATGGCCATTCTCTGGGGCTTATACCTCCATTTGTTCCTGTTTGCGTTTTTCATGGCCCGCACGTTTACTGGGCAGATTTATTGTATCAGAATTAAATGATAGATTTTATTATTCAATAAAAGGGGCTATGGACCACAAATTTTCCACATCCATATTAGGCCATTTGCATTGTTTTGTTTCTGCCCAGTAAACAGAGCTCAGGCAGTGCAGCGCAAAAATTGGGGCCTCAGCTGTTGAGGCAGGAAGAGAAGGCATAAATGATGCTTTTAGCTGATAGGAATTGTGACCAGTCTTTACAAAACTTTGCAAAGCTACAAAATGGCAAACTTGAATATGACATAACAAACGAAGACGGTTGTGCCGAAAGAGTATGCTGACTTTTTGCGAGAAGACGCTCCAGACGGCAACATATGTTGGAATTAGCTGAAGTAGGTTACTTTTAAAGCCAAAGAACAACAACAAAAAAAGGATATGTATGGTGCTTTCTTTATTTCAGCCCTTTGTGTGTTTGGCTTCATTATTTACAGGAATAACCATGCTTGCAAGTGTAATTTTAGTCATCGCGTTGATTTTTTACGGAATGTCTTGTGCTCCACTGAACGGCTGCTAGAGCGTCTCGATCGACACCTGTCCAGTTGAATTTTGGGATTGTGATATGCTAGGGAAAGCTATGGAATTGAATAAAAATAAGCTCAAAGATTCTGTGGTCCAATAAAGGTAACAAAAGATAAAATAAAAGAACATCAGATCTCGTTATACGAAGGTCATTTATTAGTAATAGTAATAGGACTGAGTGGAGTACAATTCAGGAAGTAATCTGGATTTGAAATTAAGAGCGCGATTACCCCTGAACTTTACTACACGAAATTCTATTACTGAGTAATCGTAAGTGTTTCAAAATTGTTGTCCAAATCTAATGAAAACAAATTTTAATAAAAGTCACTGGACCTCTGAATTTTGTTTTTCAGCCGTAGCCTTTTTAATTTAACGACAGCTTTTATGGTAGTACTTATCGTGATGCTGTAATTCAAGGACATGGATTTCGTATGTCTTTGGACAGAGCTTTTGAATGCCTGATGTCAAAAGACTATAATTATAAATTGTACTGCTGATGGTTAGTATATGTAGTGTTTGTGTTTGGTGGCTAACTCGAAAGAAGTTGAATTGCCACATTGGTTACCGCACACATTCAATATAGTATTAGCTCTGTTTTTATTTTATTTAATTAGCTAATAAAGAAAATCTTTTATTGTTTTAATTTATAGCGGAGCACCGCGCGGGCGGAGCACCATTATGGTAACCCATCCATGCGAGAAATCTTGGTTTTATAGCCATGACTGTAGCTCAGTGGGTAGAGCAGCGGTGATCTAACCCGAAAATCGTGGGTTTAATTCCCACCCTGGTCAGAGTTTTTCTCTGTCCTTGTGTGGGCCCATTTCCATTAGTAGGGCTAACGCTCACAGGCTTCATATGAGGTACAAAACTAGCACTTTTATTACTCTCTAATCAGTTAAGTCGAAATATAAGTGCTGCACGGCCAACGTTTGTGAAAAACGTAACCCTTCCTTGTACTTGTACATATTTATTGCCGTGACTTTAACATTTTCAGTTCCGACGGCCTGCTCCCGTCTGACCTTGTAGCTCACTCGGTAGAGCAGCGGTGATCTAACCCGAAGGTCGTGGGTTCCATTCCTACCCTGGTCAGAGTTTATCTCTGTCCTTGTGTGGGTCCATTTCCATTTCTAGGGCTAACGCTCACATGGTTCATATGGGGTACAAAACTAGCACTTCACATTACACCCTAATCAGTAAGTCACCTAAACATAAGCGAGGACCATAGACCCCTTCGTGAACAAAGGTTCGGAGATTTCCGCATGCTCTTTTGGTCCAAGTACAATGATTATCTGTAGCATCTGGTAAGACTATAAGGCCCCGTCGACACGTATCCAAATATTTTTGAATCCGCCAGTAATTCTTTCCTGATACGCCTTCTGTCCACACGTATCCGGCGAATTCGCTAGCGAATCCATAACTTTTTGAATATGCTTTTCAAAGTGGATTTTTTAAAAAAATCCGCTATGAATCCGGAACCGTACGCGGGTGGGCGCTAAATCCGGAATTTTCTTGTTTGTGAAAACACAAGCTAGTGAGATTTCCCTCTAATTT
>OX421451.1:30179660-30194660 GCA_949126865.1 Montipora capitata
ATTCTGGTGTAAAATGTAGTTAATTTGGGAAGGCAACAACATTTCTGTAAGCTTATCTACTGCGAATTGAGGTGAATTTTTACGTTCTTGACCAAATTTAATTTATGCAACAATTATTTACAAACAAAAAGCTATTTTAAGAATTAGTAGTGTTTCGTTTCCGGGCTGATAATTTGTTAAGGTGTTTGAAAATGTGTACCAAAGTTGAAGAGGACCAACATATAAAAAGGCAAGCCAGTTTACTCTCACCGAGCATCTTGTTTTTGTTTTTTGTTTTTTGAAGCGCAGCTTTTTGTGTTTTTGTTTTTTGAAGCGCAGCTTTAAGTATAGTGGTGCAATGCTCTGGAATAATCTTTCCTATGAGGCAAAGACCGCAAAATCGCTTTCTGATTTCAAATGTAAACTTACCTCCTCGTCCTCCATGCCTTCTACTCGATCGCACTGATTCTATGTAATATACTTCTGTTTTAAATTTATATATATACTTTATTGTAACGTGTTTACCTACGCCCAACCTGGAAACCAGCTTTTGTTGTGTGTGGCTAGCGTGGTGAAATAAAGTTGTATTTTTATTTTTTTGTTCTTTTAATGGGTGCCGGAGAGGGGGTGGGGAAGGGGGGGGGGGGGGGAGGGTGATAATGAGTGTTAGTGAAGGCGGTTGTACACCAGTGTCCCCGTGCTTTCATCTCTCCGTACAACTCGTCTGTAAACGGTTGGCGGGTTGTCAGCAAACTTATCACCACATTCGTAGCATTCCAGTTGATACAAATGAGCCGAGAGTCCAGGGAGCACGTTCCAGAGTCCAGAGGACAGGCAAAGTGGTGAGAGCACTCACTTGCTACCAATCTGGCTTGGTTTCGATTCCCAGACGCCATATGTGAGTGGATTTGTTGGTTCTTTACTCTGCTCCGAGAGGTTTTTCTCCGGGTTATCCGGTTACCCCTTTCCTCATAAACCAACATTTAATTTGATTTGCGTTAATCCGTTGATTTCAGTTTACAGTGTCCCCAATTAGTGCTCCAGCGCTAGAAGACTAGACACTTAAATAAAGTTCCTTTTTCTTTTCCTGCTGCCGATGGTGGACTGTGGAATAGGGTCGACATGGCATTGCATCAGGGAATGGCGAATATGTCGGAATGGGATTTTATATTGCAGGATACGAGCCAGGCAATCTTGCTTCATAATACAAAATGTTAGCTGAATTGGAGCGGGTACATTGCTGGGTATGTTAAATACAACAGTCGAACCCTATTAGCGGTCACCTAATGAATGCGGTCACCCGTTAAGCGGCCAGTAATTACATTATAATTCGGTTTAATTCTTTAATGGAAAGCCTAATTAAGCGGCAACTTCAGTTCTATTATAAAGCGACCGCCCGTGCCGATAAGTTTTGTTTTTTTGGTTTATATCAAAGTTGTTGACAGAAGATAACAGAAGCCTATCACAGAAAGTAAATTAAAGCTTCGTATTCAAAAAGTAACATTTAACAACATCAAGAGTTTCTTGATAGGAACTGTGCGATTTTTGAGAATATCACTGCAGTAAATCATTAAACAGTAAAAATTTATTACTATTTTTGCTCATTTTCCACATACTCCGCGTTTTCCACAGTCCACAACTCCGAATTGTCCATATAACCAAATGTTAATTGTGTATTTTGCTCAAAAAAGCTGTCACCAATTCCGTGATTCAAGTGCGTACGGTGAGTTTTTTCCACCAAATACCACGCTTCAAAGGCGCTCTCATCCTGCTTGGGAGCAGGTTTCGTCAGGCGTGAAAGCCGCATTCAGCTATGCTGACCTAGTACACGGTACTTTCGATGCGCCAGAGACAGGATGCAAGTAAAATTCGAACTCGGTATCTCCCCATTCAGATGCGCTAGCCATGACCACTAGACTTCGAAAGGCTACGTAATAAACTAGTGGGAAACTGTTTATAGATCGTTTTCACTGTCACGCAATAAAAAAAATAGAAATAGAAAAAGTCAAGAATTCGTGATGTTGTAGGAGATAAATGAAGAAGACACTTCTCCAAGTTTTAGGCCTGTGCGTTTCCCCAAACTTCAGATATTCGTCGAAATGTTTCGCAGAAATTTACAGAGCCCAGTATGAAAACGCCATGTTGGTGCTCATCTGTGGTGCACCAATATGGCGGCCAGAAAATAGTGTCAACATCTGTTACTTACTTTGCCTATCTAGGCGAGTGATCATCTGTACTGAACAGACAGCTATTTACCTAAGCACTTTTCCTAATGCTTTAAATTCTAAAAAGGCTCAAAACCATGAGATAAATATATATTTCTCAATAAACTCGATCGTCGCCTCGTGTCACGCACCGCTATAACTCAGAAATTCAAAATGCTCTGGTTTGCAAACGAAGCACGCTATTGAGCTTTAAAATTGCAAATGGATACAAATTTACCTCCTCTTATGCCTGATGGGGAAAAAAACTTTCGTGGCTCTTTAGTTTTGGATTTTAGAAAATGATGACGTCACGTGAAAACGATCTATTGAAGAATAGTAAGCGTGACCGGAAACGACTTTTTGTGTTTCGTTGCACGCAATATCCGGTTATCGTGCGACTCGGTAACACCTGTCCGGACTGATATTCTCCCGGTATTGTTAAATAAAAAGTATTAAATCTCTAACCACCTGTTAGTGGTTTTGATTGGAATCAAAGCCGTCAAAAACAGTTTTAACGTCCGACATCAACCGCTGACCACGTCGGGTATCAATAGGCTCAAAAGGTTGACACGTAGGGCTTTGTATGGAAGAAGCAAGCTTTGCACGCAATATCCGGGTCATAATGAAATTATCAACTACTATTCGCCGATCGCATTTAACCCTTTAGTTATGTCACGGGAAAACCCTTAAACTTGGAACCCCAGAATCCAGAATCCGGAATCTGCAATAAGAACCTGAACCAAAGTCACTTAAAATGATCCAGCGTCTTGCAAATGTTTGCTTTTATCTCTCAAAGTAGTTTGTCACGTGCTGACTCCTTTTGGGAGAGGATTCATGTAGCAACTTCGGAAGAGCATCCAACTTCTTGAGCTTTTTCTTTTTCTTCGGGAGCCCATGAATAGGAGCATGCCTCTCCCATACAAGCCCTATGAGTCGACCTTTGAGCCTATTGATACCCCACGAGGTCAGCAGTTGATGTCGGACGTAAATAGTATTTGTGTTTTAAAATAGAAGTTGGTTTTTGCGAGCATCTGAAATCGGAGAAACTGCAGAAATTGGAGTTTATAGAATATACGCCAACTTCCAGAGACACTGAAGACTCTCTAACTTTACTATAAACAGTTTGTAGTAAAGTCAAAGTAGCACAGGAACTTGCTAGCCAATTCTATTAGGACGTTAAGGGATCGAATCCAATTTTACGATTAAAAAACAAAACATCGTTGAGAACAATTTTGCAAACACAAGCAAACGACCATGCGTGACGACCATCGTGGAACTGCGGCTGTTTTGTTTCGTCTGAACTATATCACAAAGAAGGTTATTACAAAGTAGACATTAAAATGTGGAGCTCAGTGAGTCTTCAGTTTCTCTGGGAGTTAGCGTATATTCCCCCAAAAAAACTCCAATTTCAGTAGGAAATTCTCTTAATTTCGAAAAACAAAGATGTCCCTTCGATGCTTGGGTAGGTTCCTTATTTATTTATTTATTTATTTATTTATTTTTTTATTTTTTTAAGGAGCAATTTCCACCAGAAATGAGAGAAAGATGCTAAACATTCGAAAATAACAGTGAAGGAAAAAAAAATCAAACAAAAAAAGATTGAAGAAAAAGGACACCCCGGCCCCGCGTTTGGCTACTACCCTCTCTTTTTCATTTCGCTTCTCGTGATAGTTTCACTGTCACGCAACAAAAAAATAACTCGAAATCGTTCAATGAAGAAAACCAAGAACTTGCAAGGTTGCAGGAAACAAATGACCTCTCCAATTCTGAGGCCTGTGCGGTATTTCAACCAAAATAGCTTTGTATCACGGGGGGGGGGGGGGGGGGGGGTTGGGGGGAAGGAAGGTGGACACGTTATAGAATTTGTACTGTTCCTGCTCAAGACCTATAAAAATCTCCACGCACAAGACGTCGTTAAATTACCGCGAGTATAATGGTCATCTCCTTCCCATCGGCAGCATTTCTCTCATTTCGGTAAACTAGTAATAGCCAAAGCAACAACGCAAATTCGTTGGTTCATTAGTTTCAATAACTTCAGGACTACATATTCATGTCATACCTGTTGATTTGTAACTTCATTGTCTCCGCGGGGCTTGAACCACAAAGTGTACACAACATTGGAATACAACCCAACAATCAGTAGGAGGAAAATGACGACGAAAGTCAGCGAAAATGATTGATATGCCAGTTTCAGCTTTTCATTTGTCCAGTAATGGTCGCAGGACCTCACAGCTAACTCTTTTCCAAAACCTTGGAGAATGAACCCACGCATAGTCAAAATCACTGCGAAAATCCAAATACATGGGATAGTTACCTGTAAATAGAAAAATATGAGACTTGTAACATTTACGTTACCGACCATTCCACGTGCAAAATTGCTTGAATGTATCATCAGAGCGTAATCATACTTAAACATTTTTTTCCAAGTTGGCAGGGGTGTTAGAGAAGCCAGGCTCGATATCTTACTGAATCACAGGCGCCCCAAGCACAGTGTGAGGGAAAGCCAACATGGCCGACAAAAATAGAAGGGTTTGTATGGGAATCCCGATAAAAGGCTTAAGAAGATACTTCTGTGAAAAAGTTCTCAATTAAAAAGTCTTACCTTGATTCCTGTGCGGTTTTTAATTCCTCGGTTGCACGCCGTATAACAACATCCCAAGGCCGCACATTCCATTCTGGAGAGCCCACTAAACTGAGTCAGATATATATATATTCATTGATAAAATGTGCCCACGGTTACAATTCCACATCAGAATCGGTTTACAAAAATATTACAACCGTGACCGTTGTAGGTTGAACTTTCATTTCCACCCACCATCAACGCAATAAGAGCCCTGCGAGCGACCTAAGGCGGTAGTTTGTTTACTCGATCGATATTCTCCATAAGTCTCAAGTTGGTTCACGCCTAGCTAATAATCGCACAGCAGATCACGTGCTAACATTACGAACTTTAATCGATAAATATGTTTACGGTCATCAGACCAAAGCAAACGCTTGCTTTGTTGACTTCAGAAAAGCCTTCGATTCGGAATGGCAGAATATTAGACTTCTCTACAAACCATTACAATATAATGTCGGAGGGGAATTTTTCAGCTTAATAAAAAGCTTACACGTGAATTATACCTGCTCTGTCTGGCTAGGAAGTAAGAAAACGCAATCTTTTCAAAACGCAAGAGTCGCGCGCTAAGGCTGCATCTCAAGCCTTTGCTTTTTAACCTGTATCTTAACTGACTTAGCTTTTTCATTTAGCAATATCCTATCTGACCCATTTGTTTTACCAAATGCGATGCACATGACTTAAGGTCTCGATAAAGGTAAACTTGGGCATCTCGCTCAATTTTGGGTTGTTAAGAAATTTTTTCCGAAAAAAAAATTAATTCTGAAAAATTAATTTTCAAACCGTTAAAATCGCTTTTCTCTGTTCCCCCCATAATTTGAGAACAAAAAATGATTGACGTATCATGTCAGTCACACGCGAAATGATTGGGTGTCAATTGACAGCCTTCACGGGCGCTCTACTACCTTAGCACGTGCCCGAACGCTGATTGGCTCAGCATAATTGGATTCAAGTATGTGGCGGAGTTATTCAGCAGACGGTGAACTGCACGCGAAATCTTCAAGCTCGATTTTCTAGGGGTTTATTTTGACGCCAAAATTGCAACTTCTCGGATCTCCTGTTCCGACGGATTTTAGGATAACGCTTCCAAATTTTCATTTTTAATAGATGATTACACTACCCCAAATACCATGTGAGGAAATTTTGTTTGTCTTCGGAGACTGATTTTATGGCACTTTTTCTGCCCAAATTAAGTATAAGATGAGACTTTCGACTTCGGTGAGTGGTATTTCCTTCAATTCCTCACATATCAAAAATTCCTCACATGGTATTGGAGTGCATTCATCTGTGACTAAGATGCAACCAAGGGCGGTTATTTTCGCAATAAAGTGAAGGGCAGGAGCTTCTGCAGCAGACTCTGTCGTCCTGAGTTTGAGTCCTCAAAACTAAAAGGCAATATTAAATCCCAAAAAACTGAAATTTTATTCAAATAATTCAATCTGTTCGCTTTAATATGATAATTATATAGTTTGACCCTTTGCAAAAAATAGCTGCTCGATAATTTCATTTTTCCGCGGACACCTAATTTTCCTTTACCGAGACCTTAATTGTTTTATAACGTTCTAAAATAGGACTTCAAAACTGCTTCAGCACTTTATCCTCGTATTGCAACTCCTGGATGCTTAAAACAAATCCTAAGAAAACCAAGATAATGATTTTCCAAAAATGCCAAAGAAAGTGCGACTATCGACATTGTCCAAAACTACACTTACCTTGGAACTTGCATCTTGCATCATCTTGCAAAAGGCCCTCCATACCCTCTTTAATTTGAGACGACACACTAATTTTAAAAGGCTGAAACCTTCCGGCTTGCGTGCAAAATCTTTGACTCCATGCATGATCTCACCAATTTTAACTTACAATAGTGAAGTCTGGGGTATCTTGCCTTTGTTAAGTCGGATTTCAAAACCTGGGACAACTCCCCAATCAACTTACATAACAGTCACGCCTCCTTTGTATTGACAAACGTCAAAAACACATCCGCGAAGCGTTGAAAGACCGGTTTTAAAGCCAAGAGGCCTAGCGAGAATGAAGGCTGTACAGTACAAACTGAGGAGAAAACCTAGATACTCAAAAACATAAGTCATGGTAATTTTGCGCCCTCATGTCGCTTTTATTTTGCAATTGTTGTTTTTTTTTTTTCGAATCCTTTGCTTTGTTCTTCGAACAAAACAAAGGATTCGAAAAAAAAATGTAAGGGAACATTTAACTCAGTTTCGTGGGCTCTCTAGAATGGAGTGTGCAGCCTTGGGAATTTATAATAAGGTGGGCAACCGAGGAATTAAAAAATGCCTCAAGTGGTGTTGAATCTGGAGAATAACCACACAGGAAGGAAGCTACCTGCATTGGCAATAAGGTAAGGCTTTCAATTTGAGATTTTTGTCCTATAATTATCTTTATAAGTCTTTTTATCGGGATTCCCACTAAAAATTCTTATATTTTAGTCGGCCATGCATGTTGGCTTTCCTTCACACAGAGCTTGGGACGACTGTGACTGAATGTATTCTGAAATTTAACAGGGAGAAATGAAATGTGAACCTGGGGTCTTTAGTTTGTTAAACGATCAAGACAGGAATATTTGGGTAACTTTATAGCAAAATGCAAACCTTTCCTAAAAGACAGTTCAAGAACAAAGTATGGATTGCATTATTGAGGAGACATACCTTCAAAACACAAGTAGTGAGTTTTCCTTTGTCTCCGTGTGGATGGACTACGGTATAGTAGCGTTCCTTGGCGATGATAATCATTGTAAAAACGCCAGCAGAAGCTCCAGTCCAAGCCGTCATACGCAGGAACATGCAAATCGCATTTGCGGGCATCTCATCTGCAGATGTAATCTTGAGGTTTACAAGAAATTGTGGCAGAAGAAAACACGGATAAACGATGTCTGCTACTGCCAGGTTGACAAGTAGAAAATTGAAGGGAGTCCTGGAACATAAAGGGGATAAAGGGGCTTCGATCAAATCGGGATCACAGCATCAAATAGTGCTATCTTTATTTTAATACAGAGAAATACAATTTGTTTAGAGCAAAAAAAAGATTAACAACTAATATTCGACGTGGTTCAAATTGATTTTTGTCTCGGTTGACGAACGGCTACAGAATCGGAAACGAGGGATTAAATACGTTGTCGTTTGATACGCCATATATATTATATATATAATCAAAAAGAGGTGGCGATCGAGCCAGTTAGAGTGCTCAATACATAGGTAGAGCATAACTATAGAGGGCTACACGATAATTTGCCCTACAGGCCTGTTTCGTAAGGCTTGAAGCCTCACTCTTCAGGAGTTTTATTCACACTGCTGCGCACTTTATATCACAAACACTACGTAAATTTACATACATGTTGGTGTTTAGGTGCTTAGTTAATTGTTCTGTTGTAGCGCCTTCGCTCGGTGCCCGCATGATGATACTAACTCGTTTCTTTTTTTCAATGTACACCGCTCCGGTTCACAGATAACGCTCTACCTATGTTTTGAGCACTTTAACTGGCTCGATCGCCGCCTCTTTTTGATTATTTATGCTCCTCGTTTGACCGTGTTGAGCACTCTATATACGATTGGCCACCATGGAGAAAGTAAACTTTGGCTACTCTACGAAGGCACCCGTGTTACACAATCTAAATGGGTAATACCCATATAATCTAAATTTAGATCAGGGGGTGCAAGCCATCTCAGATGATCATCCGAGTCATCCAAGCAACTCATTAAATATGCGTTTCCTCTTTCACTTCAATTACATGAAGTTTACCCTACACGTAGAAATGTTCTCGTCAGGAAAAAAAAAAGGGAAAAAAAGAAAATTTCAAGTTGTTTAAGATGATCAACGGACATGGATGACAAAAAGGTTGAACCTAGTCCGTTAGCCACGCGTAAGGAATCATCTATAACCACCACTATCGAAGCACGCTGCTGAATGAAGGCGAATTTTTATAATATTTAAATAGAGACCCATTACCTATATTGAAAGCTAATCGATTTAAGATGGGTGCTTACTTAGAATGGGCGTTTAGACTTAAACACAGTTTATCAGCACTATTCAAAATGGGTGCTTAGACCTAAATACGGTGCATGCATGGTTGGATGACTCGGATGATCATCTGAGTTGGCTTGCACCCACTGATCTAAATTTAGACTATATGGGTATTACCCATTTAGATTGTGTAACACTGGTGACGAAGAACATGCCTATACCACCTAAGAAGGACTATCGAAAAAACCGAACACTTCTTACGCCGAATGCATTGGAAAGTACACTTCTTCCTCCATCCAAGTACATCCAGCAAGCAGACCTACGGATTTAGCTCGACAAAAAAATCCACCTGCCATAGACGAACTCAAGGAATTTGAAGACGGAATGCTAAGTGTCACCCAGAACATTAAGTTCAAACCGACCAACAATACATTTCTAAATGATCTTAGCAATGATGTGAACCGGATGAAAAGCGACACCAAATTATTTGTCCCGGCCGATAAAACATCAAACTTCTACAAAATGGAGCCGAAGCAGTACACCGATCTACTGGAAAAGAACATCACAAAGTCTTACTAGAGATCTACATAGGCCACCGCACGTAAAATCCAAGGAGAAGACAAAAATAACCACGAAATTAGGAATTGACGACCGCGTGGATATTACAGCGAAGACGCCTTCATTATCCTAAAAGATCATAAGCCGAACTTTGCAAATAAACCTACCTGCCAACTAATTAACCCAACCAAATCTGAGGTCGGAAAAATAAGCAAGCAAATTTTGGACAGAAAGGGTGAAGTCTTATGTGAATCGCCTCTTTGACCCTGCGTGTGTACCAATGGGGATCACGATCAATAAACTTTACTTCGTTCCAAGGCGGGTTGTGTACGGTGTTGTTAGCGTGTTCTGAAACGGTGGAGGTCTGGCTACGGGCAAGTCGGATGTATCGCTCATGTTCTTTGATTTGATATGTCTTTCAGTCTCACCGATGTAGACTTTACCACATTCACAAGGAATCCTGGAAACCACGCCATCTTGTTTAGTCGGCTCGACAGCGTCTTTCAGGCGGCTACGTCACCAATTGATATGCCGTATGTACTGGGTTATTAATTTATCTTCTAGGTCCCTCGATGATGCCGAGATAGCCCTGCTGAAAAAAGGAATAAACTTCCCGTAACTCCTGCGTACATCCCTGCCACGGAGATCATCACCAAGGTCGAATCAGCCACCAAACAACTCGACGCTGAACAAGCAGACACTGTCAGGAGAGCTGTTAACAATATCCTTCAACAGGCAGAACCACCAGAGCCAAAAAACGCGAGGGAAATGCAAAACGCCCTTAAACGCTTGAAAATGGACGAGTTCATCATGGTGCTCCCAGCGGACAAAGTGAGCGCCAGCGTAGTCATGGATACCGACACCTATCACACTAAGATGTTTACCCTTATCGAGAACGGACCGTACCAGCTGTTCAACAAAGGCCCTGGAAGTTGTCCGAAAAGCTACTAACCTTGAAGAGAAGAGGATATCTATCAGAGGCCGTTAACAACAAAATCAGACCTTGACACAAACAGCCGTCTAGAATCTACGGTTTTACCAAAGATTCACAAGGCCGATGTACTCTTAAGACCAATTGGATACATGGGGATAATGTGAAAGGAAATTATAACGCCAAGTTTCTGGAGGCAATTGATTTCGCGTTTAAGAAATCCCACTTTACGTCTGTGCCTAAGGCGGAACAACTGCAAACTATTCATGCTGTCGTTACCGATAATGATGGTTTTGTTAAACCTGCAACAGGATTTGGCAAGTCTGTTTGCTACATGGTTGTTCCTTTAATATGTTTGCGATTTTCTTCTATCCGAGTCCGATGTTAATTGTTAGTCAGTCCTTCTTATCGTGAGTCCCAATCGTGGAAGATCAGATGGATGACATACGAAAGTATTGAATTTCGTGCCTGAAACCCAACTGAACAGCTGCATGATGTTGGCGCAAAAAAATATCAAATTTTGATTTAATTGCTCTCCAGAGACTCTTTGAAACTTACAAATATACTGTAGGTTGTGGATGTGAATCGCTCAACGAAGACTAATAAATGTCCTGCTGGAATTCTTGTTTATTGTTCATTATTAATTTATTGTTCATTACTTCTGTCGATCTAGTTATGTGATAATTGCACTGATCCAGTGAACATAAATTTGAGTTGTCCAGTAATTATTGAAACTGTTATTGTTTCAGGAGTTTATTTAGGCCTACCAATTTTTTTTCAAAATCGGGGACAAATTGTTTGGATACCTAATATAAAACAGTCAGATAAAAAAATTTCGTAAATACACTCAGTTTTATTAGGAATAATACGCAAACACCGGTGACAAACAGATGATTTATCTGCTTACTTAGCTAACATCTTATCTCCTTCAACAGGTAATTCGGGTTTCCCGGTGACTAATTCAGCTCATTTCGTATCCATTACTAGCAGCGAGACTGTCCTAGACAACGAAATCATGGTGTCTTTCGAAGTAGAGTCGCTGTTTACAAACGTTCCTGTCGACGCCGCTGTACAAACCGCGCTACAGAAACTAGAGGACGACCCCACCACGACACTAACACCTGCTCAGATCGATGACCTCCTGAATTTTGTATTGAAATCCACATACTTCTTGTATAACGGATAAATTTACGAACAATTAGAAGGAGCAGCCATGGGAACCCCGATCTCCGCTGTTATTGCTAACCTATACATGGAGAGTTTCGAACAACAGGCAATAACTACTTCGACCTACAAACCTAGGAGCTGGACGACACTTTCACCATCCTGGATCGCGGAAACGTTGATAGCTTCTTACAGCATCTGAACAACCAGCAGCCTTTCATTCGCTTCACAATGGAGATAGAGAACGACTACAAACTCGCTTTCCTTGACAACGCAGTTTCAAGAGAACCGGACGGCCGCCTCCTAGGCCTCGCCACCTCGGCGTGTACAGGAAGCCTATGCACAGTGATCAGTACTTAACGTATGATTCTCACCACCCGCAATCAGTAAAACGCAGTATTGTCAAGTGCCTCTACGAGCGCACCAAAAGTCTCGTAACAAAACCCTCTGTTATCTCCAAGGAAAAGAAACACCTGTCTTCTGATCTTGTCTCTAACGGTTACCCTCTTTCTTTCTTGCAGAAAATCACCAAGACCAGGAAACAGAGTAGCAGTGCTGAGCCCACAATCGAGAGCAAGTCTGCTGCGGTTTTACCCTATGTCAAAGGCCTATCCGAACAACTTCGCCACTGCCTACAGCAACAAGGCATACGCGCTGTTTTCAAGTCGGAGACTACATTAAGATCACGTCTAGTACGACCAAAAGACGCTGTCGAACCGACTAAACAAGATGGCGTGGTTTACAGGATTTCCTGTGAATGCGGTAAAGTCTACATCGGTGAGACTGGAAGACCTATGCAAGATAGAATCAAAGAACATGAGCGAGACATCTGACTTGCCCGTACCGAGACCTCCACCGTTTCAGAACACGCTAACAACACTGGACACAATCCGTGATCCCCATTGGTACACACGCAGGGTCAAAGAGGCGATTCACATGGTGAAGTTCTTCTTGTGCCTTCATCTTTTCTAATGAAAGTGCCTCTTTTATTTTTTTCTGCTCCTCCGGCTCGTTCGAAAACGCTTTTTTATTGGAATTTCTTCGGGATTATCGCATTGTCCCTAGAAACCAATCAACATAAATGACACTGGTGCTCTTGTTTTTCAGCATGTTCTAAAATGCTTGCTTTCTTTGGTTCAAGTTATTACGCCATATCTTGTTCATGCTCCTCCGGATTCTGAAGGCTTCATTCTTAATTGCATTAGTGTCATTCAGGAGAGTAACATTTGGGAAGTCTATCAGTTGGCTTTTTACAAGTTAAGAAACTCCAACAAGTTTAAGTAACTTGTTGGAGTTTAAGAAACTTGTTGGAGTTTAAGTAGCTTGTTGGAGCTTAAGAAACTCCAACAAGTTAAGAAACTCCAAGTCCAGAAACTCCATGAAGAATGTGCTTGTTACGCGTAACTTTTCGTTGAGAAGAATTAGTTCCTCGCGGATTTCATCCAGTTTATCGGACTGGGAAGTACGGTTAGACTTTGACATTTTTCCTTGACACAAGGTTAAGATGCAATATAAAGAAACTGTAGACTTCTGTGTCGAATCTCTTCCCCCCAGGAGGATCACAAATGGATTCACAGTCCAAGCCTCGGTGAAACGTAGTTAATTAATGAAGTTTGGATGGACCAAGGACGGACAACCCCTGGATGACATTTTCATTGGGAGGAAAACCCCTGATTACCGGTTGGATGTGTATCAGAGCAACCATGCTGGCAATCTAGATAGTGAATGGGAATTTACGTGATCATCTCTCAATGAAAATGTCATCCAGGGGTTGTCCGTCGTTGGTCCCTTCAAACTTCATTAGTTAACTACATTTCGCTGAGGCTTGGACTATGAATCCATTTGGGTTCCTCCTGGGGGGCAGAGATGCGCTGTTGGCCCGAGAGACCTTAACTTGTATAAAAATTGTCTTCTTCTCTCTCGTCCGCCTGTGAATAGTCGTTCCTGTCGATCCAGTGTCATCTAGTTGGAGAAAAACAATGTCCTGGGATAACCACGTAAATTCCCATTTACTATCTTGATTGGCCATGTAGCCAGCATGGTTGCTCTGATAGTGTTGTGGTAATCAGGGGAACGTGGGTTCAAATCCCGCTCAGGGCATAAAAAGTTTTTCTCCCAAAGAAAATGTCATCCAGGGGTTGTTCATCCTTGGTCCCTTCAAACTTCATATATATATATATATATATATATATATATATATAGAGAGAGAGAGAGAGAGAGAGGAGAGAGAGAGAGAGAGAGAGAGAGAGAGAGAGATAGAGAGAGAGAGAGAGAGAGAGAGAGAGAGGAGAGAGAGAGAGAGATAGAGAGAGAGAGAGAGAGCCAGAGGAAAAGGAACTTTTGTAACCCAAAAATGGCACTTTGGTAACCTTAATAGGGAACTTTTGTAACAATAGGGAACTTTAGTAACGCACGTAAGGCACTTTGGTAACCATGCACTGGCACTTTGGTAACCAAAGAGGGCACTTTGGTAACAATTAGGGCACTTTGGCAACCTTTGTGAGGCACTTTTGTCGCTACTGTAACAATAATGCGGTATGAAATCTTTTACAGCGGGGAAACGACTTCAATCAGGTTTCTTAATGTACAGTCAAGGTCATTCCAAAAGTTTTCTTAGTTTGGGACTGAGCGTTTTTCTTTAAAATATAATGCTCGCTAGATTTTTTAACGCTAACAAACTTCTGTAACACAGGCAAGGTACTTAAGTAACCATATAAGCTTGGTAATCATAGAAGAAATAAGTGTGCAATAAATATCTCGTAAATCAAGTTTGCTTGCGACCTAAAAGGAAGTATATCGGCCCTTGGCTTTTCATGTACAGACCTTGAAAAAGTTGGTATGTACTGTTATGACATCACGATCATGCTCCTATTCCTAACTTAGTACGACCCTAGCGCTTAGCTTGGCATATAGGCAAATTGACACCATAACATTTCAAAGAGTTTAATGCCAACATTGCAATCATGAATAACAGTATCAAACGTAATTCAATTCTTAAACACTTTTGGCTTAAAAAATTCTTGCAAAGATCATGTGATGGTTCTTTACATGCGCTTGGTTGTAGTTAACGAAAAGCAGACTCTTGCTACACATTACTTATCATTAAAGCAGTCAATCCATGTCAAATTCCTCACAGATGAACAACAACAAGAGTGAGAAAGGCAGGTTCCCAGGGAACAGTAAGGAGATAAGCTTAATTCTCCATAACTTTGTTCAACAGGAAACTGTTGCACCATTACCCTCTCTTCATGCACAACCTAACCCGTTAGATTACGATTCGAGCTGGAATCTCAACAAAGATAAAACATAATCTACTAAACTACTTGAAAACAGTAAGCAAACAGTAACTGTTCACTCCTTGAGAAGTCACAATGCAACGTGTCGAGCTGGAATCTCAACAAAGATACAACAATCCTCTAGACTACTTGAAAACAATAAACAAACAATAACTGTTCACTCCTTAAAGTGGTCACAAAGGGCTACTCAACTAGTATTTTGAGCCTCTCTCTCAAGTCGTTGTTCATACTTTATTCGGTTTATAATTATTGTATCTAGTGCCAATCTCTTTAAAA
>OX421451.1:30204660-30239660 GCA_949126865.1 Montipora capitata
GCGGCGAGCTGAATCAGAGCGAGGAGAAAATAAACGTTAAACTTATGACTGGTACTTACAATCAATCAACCAATCAATTTATTAAAGTCATAGCCTGGGATTGAGGTTGCCCGGCCTCAGTATACGAGCCAGAGGCTCATGTATAAAACGCATGACAAAAGCAGAAGTAAAAAATAAAAGTAAACACAAAATAACAATAATATCAAAATTAAGTAGGAGTTACATACATGAAATTATAAAATATTGTTATCTAACTATAATAAACTACACAATATTTAGTTGTAAATATATACTCATCAAGCCTAAAATTGTCACATAAACATTGAAAACAATTTGACTCTTACAACGAGGGGGAGGAGGACGAGGTAAACTCTGTGTTCTGCGAGTTGAATGTGCTACAAAGTAGTAGTCCCAAGCCCCCCTAAGAGCCCCCCCCCCCCCCCCCCCAACAGGGCCTCAACAGATTTCGAACCGTGGTCCGTATCGTAAAAAGCTGGACGGTCTACGAGCGCGCGATTAGCCAATCAGATTCAAGGATTTAGGATTCCGGCCCGCTAAGATGCTTCAGAAAAAATAAAACGGCATATTTCAGTGGCCACATATGCACACGTTGTCGGTCAAATGCGGTATCAGGTTGAATCCGTTTTTACCTAGGTTTAATTGGTTACCCTAATTTAATTTACCTATGTTGAATGTTTAAAGCATCTATCAACCTGGCAAAAATGTCTAAGAACACCTATACCTTCCCTCAAGCTCTGTCTAACGCATCTCAACACATCTTCTTGATTTTTCGTATCATCTTGTCGGTTTCTGTATTCATATCCTTTCAGTCTCAACATTACAACTCAGTAAGTGAACAAACAACTGTAGTATGCAACTACCGGTACTCGAACTCGGACCCTCAAGATCTATAGTCATGTTTATCATATGGCCCGTACGGCCCCGCGCGTGCTTTCATTGTAAAACTATTGGGAAAATGCCCGTATGAGGGCCGTACTCAATAGCGCGAGCAGAGCCGGAAAAAAAAAGCCGTACGGCCCTGCTAGGAACACATACTGCTTAAAGCGATGCAATTTTAGATGATTTCGTCTCTTTAACATCCAAGTTATTTAAAGCCAGAAAAGTAAATGCAAACAACATTTTAGATAAATTTTCTGTGCAAATTTTTGCTACCTGTTTTTTTTTTCTAAAATTTATTTTCAGAGTGCTCATGAATAGTGTAAAGAGCCCATATCGTGATCATAAAACGCTTATTGACTGAGTTTAGGTCGGCCCGGACAGGAAAATATTTGGCCCTCCGTCATATATTTTCCTGTCCGGCCACTCAGTCAATAAGTACATAGTCTTCACCATTTTACTACAACGGCGAATATGTTCAACCCAGCATGTTTCTTTTCATTATTTACTTTTGTATAATAAGTCAATTGATATAAAAGGCATGTATAATATTTAGATTTAGCCAAGCCTAAAAGAGGAGTTCCCATTTCTAACCCCAGAAAGCAATATAGTGTATTTGCAAATAATTAAGGTTCTGCATAAAGTACAAAATTAGTCGTCATTGGTGTTTACTATTTACAGTGATCAAACAGCTCTGAGATGACAGCAGTAAACAAACAAGCCTTGCAAACAATAACCAACAAAATTTTAATCAACAACTAAAATTGAAATTACAAACAGAGTTATCTCTTTCACAACATTTTCCATTTGACTGATAATCTTTACACCCCCTCTCTTCAGTTTAGAATAACAGCAAAAATTTTATTACATAAAAATTCAACCTATAGCTTAAGAGTGTTAAATTCACTTACGTTATTCGGCTGCACTTTTACAGTCAAACAAAGCAGCTCACCATTGGACATCAATTTTACAAAAAAAAGCCTGCATATGTCATTGTTGAAATATGCCAGAAACTCTTTCCACACGGAATTGCAAACGTTTTCGGGAGGCCTTCTTCGTTTTTAGCGAGTTTTACAAAATATGTGAGGAAGAGAGGCATGCATTAAGAAGGAAAACATTATCTTAAAGCTAACCATTGTAAATAAGTGTTTGCCAAAATTTCTCGCATGGATAGATTTCCCAAAAAATCTTGCCCATGGTGCTTCGCTGGCGCGCTTTGCGCCTGAGCTCTGCTAATAACCGAAACTAATCCCAACCTGACCCTGAGTTTTCTCTAGGCTTAAGCTTCCAAAAAAGTTTCTTCAATTCATCATACACGTCATCCATATGTCATGGTCATTGTCATCTTTTGTGTTCTCTTCGTTTCTTTTTCGAAATTTAAGCCATTAGTACCAATTACAGCTTTCATTTTGTTGTTATAATCGATTAAATGAAAGGTATCCAAGCTAACGAAGCTACGTGACCACCTGCTCTGCTTAACAAACGCCGCTCGACTTGGGTGCATGTGTGCCAGGAAGATCTTGCACTGCAGCTGGTCGAAGTCATTGACCGCATTGGATCCCTACTGGACAAAGGCAAGCAGGCCGTCGTCATTTTCATGGACATGAGTAAATCTCTCGACAAGAGGGACGTCATCAACGAGTTACCATTTTCGAAGCAACATCCTCGGGGAAGCCTGTTAAGTCTGGAGTACCCCAAGGAAGCATCCTCGGCACGATCCTTTTTCGCACGTTTGTAAATGACTTGCCTGATGTAGTGGAGAGCTCTGAAGTCGTGTACTTTGCTGACGACACCAAGATGTTTCTTTGCATCGACACTAGAGCTGACACTGACACTCTGACATCGACTCCCTGGAAGCCTGGTCAGCCCCCAGCGGCCTTCCCTTCAACCACGGAAAGTGCAAGTGTCTGCGCGTCACCGGGAAGATACAACCTATCACCTTCCCCTACCAGATCGCAGTAAGGAACTTACAGTGACACCTGCAGAGAGGGATTTGGGCCGCAGTTTGGGTGGCTGGCGACCTCTCTTGGAACAAACACGTGTTGGAACAAGACAAATTAATTGCTCGGCTTCCTACGAAGATGTGCAACAGAGATCTCAAGCCACCGAATTGGCCGCACTCTATACTTGTCGGTGGTTTGCCCTGTTCTTGGATACGCCAGTCAGGGTGATCCCCTCAGTACAGAGACGAACCTCTAAGATCATCCTGAGGCTACCGTTCCTTTGCAAGGAAACCTACCTCGAGAGGCTGATCAAACTGGAACTTATGCCGCTAACATACTGGCATGAATACTTAGACTTAGTTTTCTTCTTTAAGTGTGTTAACGGCCTCATAGTGTATCTAGCGAAGTCCTTCAAACTCCTATAGTTCCTGCACGTGTAACTAGATCCACTAGGGATGAGAATGTACATGTGTTGGCTTTCCGCCCTCCGAAATGTAAGACCGTAACGTACCAGCGCTCTTTTTTTCAGCCGGGCCTCTAGAACTTGGAACGCTCTTCCGCACACTTAAGGAACAAAAGAACTACCGCTCTTGTGACGTCTTATGACCCCCCTGGAAACTGTTTGCCTCAAATGCAACTGTGCGCGCAATCTCGAAAGCCGCACCGCCTGTTGCTATTAATTACATGTCGGATTATTGTAGAATATTTTAGTTTTTTAAGTATTAGTTTCTTGTGGTTCAGGGCCCACAGTAAATGATTACATTTTTCTGTTGCGGTGAGCCCGTTATTTCATTTGCACTTTTCATTACATTCTGGCGAAGCTTAAAAAGAATAGAAATTAATGGATTTGGTGTTTTCTGGGGGTTTTTATCGGTCACACTACATGTCAAAACTACCGTAGCACTAATGGAACCGAATGATTTCCCGAAAATTAACTTTGTAATTACGTGAGATGGGTGTCGTTGTATAGTCATATATGGGAATCAGCTACGTGCTTGTCACGAAGCTCGTCTCGACACTGTCATGTCGGATATACGACATGCATGAATTGCCTTTTTATTTTCGTGCGAAAGGCAATCGGAAAAGCACACACGGGTTCCCAACGCACATAGCACTCTCCTTCAGCCTCTCATTCGCAGAAGAAAGTATCCCGTGTTTTTGCCAGGAGCAAAATTTCAAAAAAAATACGAAACCGCGAACTGAAGAGTCAAAAACTGGAAACGTTTTTGGGTCGCATTTATGTAAGAACATGACAAAATCCTGATTTAAGCAAAAGATCGGATTTCATCATTCCCGCGCTTTACTCTGTAGTAAACATGAAACTAAATCAGGAAAAAAAGCCGCAGGAGCAAAGGAGAAAGGGCAAAGACATGTCATAAAAAAAAAAAAAAAACCAAGGACCATGACATGGGGATAACGTAATGTACAGCTGGTGCGCTTCTATTGCAATACACAACATTTCCAGAGCTGACAGAAACTATCCAATCACAAAAAATTCAAAGGTTACTTTTTGTGACTACAGTGAAAAACAAACCGCCCTCGATTTTCAGCTCTGCGCCTCAAATTATGTTCAGGTTTTATTCACTGGAAAAATATTTGTTTGTGGTTTGATTCGGCCGTCGTTCATATCGATTCCTTTTGAGTGTGGGGTGGTGCTGTTTTATTGGTTTCTCTACTTCAGATTTCTTCGTGGTGTACCACTTTGACCTTCTTTGCGCTTTTTTTTTTTGTTTGTGTTCAATCTTTTTTTTCTGACAGGCCTTGTGTAAAATAAACTCTTTGCTTTTGCTTTTAAACTGGTGGGCATTTTTTTTATTTCAGTGTGTTGTAAACTTTTGAGATGTGGGTGTATAGAAGACTGTTAAGAGTGTATCATGTTAGGAACATAAAACCAATGAAGAAGTTCTAAGGATGGCAAATACAACAAGTTCATTGTTATCAACAATAAAGAATAGAAAATGCCAGTATTTTGGTCACTTAATAAGAGCGAGGTTGATCCAAAATACTGGAAGGCAAAATTGAAGGGTAGAGAGGATAGGGGAGACAGGGAGAAAAACTTCGAAGAATGGTTAGGACACACTTATAATGGATGTGTAAGACGAGCGGAAGGTTGTACAGCGGGAGATCCATGATAACCGACCTACTTCTAGTAGATGGCACTTGATGATGATAATGATGATGATGATGATGATGATGATGATGATGATGATGATGATGATGATGATAATGGTTGTTTCCATCGGATCCCCGAGGGAAATTCGTCTGTGCGTTGGGCTTGTACTGTGAGGTCTTCTTTGCACCTTTTGCTCTTCATTAGCAGAAAATAAAATTTCATTTGTGCCAATATTTAGGCCAATAGTGCCAAACTATTTTCATGTACACCAAACATTGTTTACTTACTCGAAAACGAACGATTTTAGTACAAGCAGTAACATTAATTGTGATGTATTCAGAATAAACGAAAGAAACTATCGAGATAGCGGAACCAAGAATTTAATGAAGAACGAAAACCTCGTGTACCTCCAAATATGGTGGATCACATGACCCACAATGTACAGGGCACCCAAGGGAAAACCTAACATTTATAAAATTTTCAATAATTCATGATGAGGAAACAAAAGAATTGTTTTATTAATGATATCTGTATATCTGATACAGATTTCTCTTCATTTACATAAACGTTTCTTTCGATTTTCCCTGTTAAAATGTCTTGAATCCCCAAAAAAAGTTGTGAAGTATTTTTGAAGGTATGTATGAAAAGTTGAGAGTACTTTGATATTAATGATTTTAGACTGTAACGATATACATTTTTTTACAATGAGTCGAGCTGCGACTTTGTGCCGCGTTTGTGTCTGCTGAGGTTTTTAGTAAGAGGTAATCAACCGACACTGAACATGTTAGAATACACGCAGTCATAAATGCTCTAGGCTCTGTTACTGATATGCATACAGTGCCCTCTTTAAACAACCTTTGCGGCGTTTCGGAGCAGCTTACACTTGCTTATTGACATTGTCCGACTTAATTAATTCAATTTCAAGTCATTTTTAGTAGTTTCAATATTAAAGTGCTACTATGATCAAAAGATTCACTTCCTGGCCTTCAGATTTTGAAAGCGTGTTTTCCTGACGCCTGACCGGAAAATTTTTGAGCTTCGAATTTTATCCAAAGGTTGTTTTCTTTGAGTACAAGTTTTAGATTTCACGGTCCGCCATTACTCACGTTCAAGGCTGACCGATTGGACCTCAGAGAGTTGGATAGAGGGTGAGATGACGTAAAAGACTCACTAGCTTAAATTGCAGCGTGTTAACGCGCCAGCTTATTATACATGCAAAACACGAGTTTAAAAGTGTAAAAGCTCCAAACTCCAGTGCTGCATATGTATATTGGCAGGTGCACACGCATTACATTTTTAAACTAGTTAGTATTTGACGTCATCTTATCCTCTAGCCAGCTCTCTCAAGATTTTAAAGTTGGCGGACAATTCATTAGGACAATTTCAGTAAAAATAAACAGGTATCTTTTTGAAATGAAGGATTACAACATCGGTTAACATAGTTTTGAAATAAGGAGAAAAGTAGAATTGATTTTGGTCATAGTAACTCAAGTCCGGTAAAGACCACATCTTCAACGGTCACGAAACATGTGTCACAAGCTTTATTAGAAACGACAGGAGCCGGCGACGATTGTTCTTTAGAAGGGGCATTTGACAGGCAAATCCGACGATATAGGATAGGGCGTTTAAACACCATTTTGTTTCGAGGGGGTGGGAATTTGAACGATCCATACTTCAAAGTTCAAATGTCCGGGGTTTTCCCGGCGAGGGGCAGGGAGGTAATGTTGAAGTTTCGAGTTAATCGTCGCATAGGTTTTGTAACAAAGCAAATCTCAAAACCCTTTAACTTTGGTATTATATTTAGATCTCGATTCTACCTTTCTTCAAGAACAAAGCGAGGCTTGTACTACTCACTTATTTATCCTTACATACTTATTGTAATTTCACTTGGTCTTTTACATATGTCTCCAATTTAAACAGAATTTTCTACTTGTAAAAGTAGATTACCGAGCGCATTCTGATCCTTTCTTTGAGAATTGGAGGGTGTAAACTGCAAGCTGCAAGTTGCAGGTCACTGTTTCACCATAGCCAAAACAACCCATAACTTTGCTAATGCTAACATGACGCCTAAAAAAAGGTTAGCATTTTTTTAAGGTTTGGGTTGTTTCACTAATACCTTATTCGTACTAATTTTCGCGGGAACTTAAAGTGCCCCTAACCCCAAAATATTTTTTTTCGCTAAAATGAATCCTTGCACCTGCTCGAAACGCATTGCGGCTTTTTTTCCTGTTTCTATCCAATCCTGCCTTTTTATAGGCTTCAAAACTTGCGAAAAACCAAGCATCTTCTGTTCACGACCGAGTCAGAAGGGGAGTGGGTCTATTCCTGATATGACGTCACAAACTGATTTACATCGCATTAACGCTTTGCAAACATGCATGCAAAGTAGATTGTGACGTCAAATCAGGAATAGACCCACTCCCATTCCGACTCGGCCGTGAACAGAAGATGCTTGGTTTTTCGAAAGTTTTGAAGCCTTTAAAAACGCAGGATTTGATAGAAAAAGGAAAAAATGGCCGCAATGCGTTTCGTACAGGTGCAAAGATTTCTTTTAGCGAAAAAACTTTTTTGGGGTTAGGGGCACTTTAATTTCGCGAATTTGGAACACGTATATTTCGCAAGCATTAATTTTCGCGATTTTCCAAAAAAATGATAAATTTAGGGCATTTAATTTCGCGAAAATTGACAAAAGACAGACTTAGAAAACCGTTTTTTATTGAATAATCACTTAAATAACGATTGATTTACAATCATGATTTACAATTAGGCAATAGAAATATCGTTTATAATCAAACAAATCAAGCAAATACTGCTAATCAATCAAATGCTACTGTAATATTGTACTTAATAAAAGTTAATTGTAAAAGTCAATTGTAAAAATATGATTTTAAATACCTATTTCATACAGTTCTGTAATGATTATAAATGGTTAACACCCTTGAAACAGAACAAAACTATAGATGAATAATAATGAAATACAATTTAAGTATGTCTTCCGATACAGCCTTGTGCAATGTCTATATTATTACTGTGGTGCACTGTCTATATCTTTCAATGGGTCTTCAGACGCAAGGGGTGTTTCACCCCTAGCCATCCCAGCTACACCAGCTTTTTCCCATCCTTGAAATCATCAGATGGCGTTTCCCGTCGCTGCTTGTCAAACGGTTATACAGGCTGACAAGCCAAGTGGCATGCAAGGGCTTCAAAACAGATAATCTCAGATCAACTTCAATGTCGTCGTCACCACTGAGAAATTAATTACTCATCCTCTACTTCGTATGCTTTTAACTAGTTCAAGGAGTATGGGTGGGCGGCCACGTGTATCACTTGGAATAGCAAGAACTTGAGCTTCTACATTTCTTTTCTTTCTCAGCTCCTTAACTTTAACATATGCTTGCTTAAAACTTCGTACTGTGCTTTCCTTCAAATTTGGTACTTCTGCCTTGAATTGTTTTAACGCTTTCGAATTGCCATTTTCACTAGCATACTTTCCAATCTTGGCACTTATTTCGGGTGAATAGTGGTTGTAATTCACTCTTTTTCTTGCTGTAGCTGAGGAACTCTTCTCGCCATCATGATCATCTACTAATGTTCCTACAACAGATACAACGTTTTGATACTCAACAGTACCAAGAGATGTGTTTTCTTGACTTGAAAAAGAAGCAGGAATTGAAGACAGTGTCGCAATTTACTGAATCCAATTGCCTGTTATTTTAAATTGTAAAGCCTTAGCGAAATAATGCCATCGTGTGATTATTAAAGCCAAGCAGTTGCGTAAAAATTAAAATGAAACATCGATCCTCAGTACGTATGCCACAAAGGTCACGTTCAAACTGTAGGTGGTATAAAACGTCACTTGATTGTAATCACATGTTCTCTGCTACAATTATAGGCTACTGTTACATATTCTTTTCTGTGTAGTATTCGTGGATTTCACGTCTACAAAAAAGTTTGGAAACCGATCCTTAGGGAGCGTTTGAACCTTTCTCACGAAAGAAAGAACCTCCATGATCGCTATGCTATAGCTGCTTATAAGCGCCTTTCTGGACGGCTTGCTGACTCAATCATTGGTCACTTACCCAGAGAGATCTCTAGGCCTACACGTTTTTTCTCTTTTAAGAGAAGGGGTTGCTTTCGCTGAAGTCGTAAATACAACGCCCAGAAGATCGCCGCTTGTACAAGGAGGACTTGAAATTCCAGTTGAAGTTGTGATTGACTGAATCGAAGCCACAGTAGCCTGCGAGCAGGCTCACTTGTGCCTTTTACGTGCCTACAAGTGAGCCTGCTCGCAGGCTAAAGCCACAGCAAAGAACAGATTGATAATTGACAAATACAAAGAGCTTGTGTTGGCTAATTATAAAGAGCCTGGCCTAAATGGAGATTTTGATGAGGACTGCACGAAAGATGTTTTAAAAGAGCCATATGTACAAGAAGAAGAAATGAGTGATTCGGATGAAGAAAGTGCTGAAGTAGAAGATAAATAGACTGATGACAATAACCATGCAGCTATAACTGAACGCAGTTAATCATTGATTAAAGCAATTATAGAAGTGTATTAAATTTCGCGTGTTTAATTTTCGCGTATCCTAATTTTAGCGAGTCTTTAATTTCGAGATTTTTTACAAATCGCGAGAATCGCGAAATTAAAGCCTCGCGAAAATTAGTACGAATAAGGTAGTAAAACAATGATCTGCAACTTGTACTTTACACCCTCCGATTTGCATTTTTCAAGTAAATTCATTTCAAATTATTTTCTAAGTTCATGTTTTATTATCACGATAATTTATTGCCTTCAATGTTTTTGAATTTATTTCAAACAAGCCGCCAAGTGCACAATTACGGTACTAGAATAGCCAACCAATTTATCGTCCACATCTTAGTCGCACTAACATTAAGGATTTACAGTTTTTTATCTTAATTCTTTATCTCTTCCTGGATGAATTACTAAATAAATTCATCTAGTTATCTGAACTTTAAGAAAAATATGTTATGTTGCGCATAATTTAATAGAAAGGTTTGATTGGTCATCTTCTCGGAAATAGATGTGTTTTGGGCACCGTCAAGGCCAAAAATACAGACAAAAACACGAAACAAAAAGACTCGTACAGTTTCATAACCATCTCCATGCATTAACGTATCAACAGAGAAATCAATTGCAACAGCAAAGAAAAATAGACTAGAACCAGATTGAACTTACCTCCCAATCCGTAAAAATAACTCTTTGAAAAATTGCAGGTTCAAGAGGGAAGCTCATCAATACTGGCAATTCGATACTTTACTTTTCAGCTTCTTTTTCCGCGATGTCACGAGATGAAATTTGAAGGGATTTATATGGTGAACCGTCAACATCTAAGACACACACCCGTAGCTTAGTAGCGTGATATAGCGGCTCTCGTAATGTATAATGTGATTGGCTTGCTACCCTAGCCAAAAACAAAAGATTAACAATGACTTAGAGTTTAAAACAATAGAAGCTGCTTCAATACCAAACAATAGCAGGTTACGAGAGCTGCAAAATTACTGGCCTAATATGCTGTTCTGTAACACTTGGCAATCGAATCATGGCACTTTGTAATACCTGTCCCGCCACTTTGCAAATAAAATCGTCTCGCTTTGTAATAACTGTCTCACTTTGTGATAACACTTTTCGCACTTTGCAATAAAATAGCTGTCGCACTTTGAAATAAGAGAAGCTGTCGCACTTTGTAATAACCTTTGTCACTCTTTGTAACAAACGCGGAAATAGGCCTCTTTAAAATTGTTTGGTTAGTATGTATTGTTCGCTCTATGCAATTACTTCTAAGGTAGACTGAAAACTATTAAACGATCAGTAATCAAAGTGGTTGAGGTCTCACTTGGCAGTTTACTTTTAACAACGACGTTTTACTTTACCTCGGTAA
Source organism: Montipora capitata (assembly GCA_949126865.1). NCBI lineage: Eukaryota > Metazoa > Cnidaria > Anthozoa > Scleractinia > Acroporidae > Montipora > Montipora capitata. Next base: position 30,215,514 of record OX421451.1, read on the forward strand.
ACGCCAGCCGGATTCGATAGGCTGGCTGGATGAAAACAGATCTTAACAAAAGTAAACGAATCGGCTTGTTTCCGATTTACCACTAAGATTTCTACCTATTTTATTATTTAAGTGTCCGATTTTACCTTAAGGTAGTGCAGAAATGAGGTTTCCTATTCTCCTATTCTTCCGATTCTACGATTTTATCGTAAGATGCTTTTGAAATTATTCTCCGCTTCTTCCGATTCTACCATTTTACCTTAAGATGCATTTGAAATTATTCTTGGATCCTATGGTTTTACCTCAGTAAAATGCTATTGAAATCATTCTTCCGATTCTAAGTAATAATCATTGTTTAAGGTGCCACTATAATAGGGGCGCAGTGTACTGAAAGTCATATTGTTGCAAAATTACATTCAATGGTTCACTTTCACATGTTGGTGTGGTTTAGTTGTGTTCGTCCACTGGCGTAACTCTTTTAGAACGAGTAATAATTGAGTATTACTCATGTCGTTTGCATTGTGTTCGTCGTGCTTTAATTGAGAAACATCAGTCGGTTTCGCTCGAGCATCATGTTTTAAGAACGAGAAATAGATATACATCAATCTTCCTCTCTCGATAATCGCGATAAAATACTTCACTGTTTTTCACTCGGTAATCGCACTATAATTACTATATATCATTCTGCTTCGCTCGAACATGCATTATGTTGTAAGGACTATGAACGCGTTACTATGAGCTGTGTTTCCTAGAGCGCAAATAATTGTATAATGGGAAGAATCGTATGATCAGAACAATCGGAAAGTCGGAAGAATTGGGTAATAAAAATCAATATAATCTGAAGAATCGTATAATCGGAACAATCGGAAAATAGATATCAGTATAATCGGAAGAATCAGATAACAAAAATCAGTATAATCAAAAGAATCGTATAATCGGAGAAACGAAACAATCACATAATAAAATTCAGGATAATCGGAATAATCCTATAATCGGAACAATTGGAGGAATCGTATCTCAAAAAGTGAATCTAAAGAATCGTAAGAACCGTACGTCAAAACTCATATCTTACTATTGTCCTATTTAGCCATAATCGCGCCCTTCTGGCCTTGGCGAGCAGCGACACTATTCGTGACCGTGTGGAGCCTGGGGTTTTTATATATGCTGTGTAACACTCGATCCGTTTAACGGGAATTTTTTTCGTTGGTTGGTTGGAGTTGATTTGGAAGATGGAGTAAGCTAAGTACGATCAGCGGCATTAGTTGGTGATCGATCAGTAGGTAAGATTTTTTTTTTTTTTTTCAACATATTTTTTCATCTCAAACGCAATTTTATAAATCGCTGGAAGTATTCATCAAGGGCACGAACGGTTTAGTGACCACTTTACTCCAAACTTTCTTTTTTGAGCCACATTCCACAAGCCTCATACTTTCGACTCGACGTTCCTTCCGTAAATGCATCGTCGACGTCTTCCGTTTGCATCTCGGCTCCTCTAGTGAGTTCAACCTCCAATGTTCTCCCAAAGAACGCACTTCATAATCAGTGCTACTAGATTTGTCAATTAACTTGTGATGAATGATCAGAATTCCGTTAAATGTGACTATTCCGATCGAAAAAAGGCATAACGATGTATATGGCGTCTACGAAAGGCAGTCGCATGTTGTACACTGCATATCTCGATGGTCTCCTATCCAAATACCAACCCGGCCGCCCGATAGCGATTAATTTCAGTGAACTTTTGTCATAATGGGAAGACCAACACTGAATCAAGCTCTTAGTACACTGTCAAGCTGAATTTAGAGATTCACAAGTGTTTCTCTTATATATCACTGTACTTTATTCACAGACATAATTGACCACAGCTTGGTCATTTATCCCTGTGGACGTGGACCACAGCAATTCGCGCTTTAACATGTTTAGCTTGTTCCGAAAAAGAAACTCGGAAATGATCAACATGGCAGCTTTGATGCGCATGCCGATGTAACTCAATTCCCATTTATTTTCTTTAGTCTTTCTGGGTGTCTTCTCAGGGGACGTTTTGCGTAGTAATTTTGACCACAACTAGTAAATCAAACATAAAGCACCAGCTTACTTATGATTCAGTTTCTAACCAAGGGAAAAGTATGTCAATCCCATCACATGATCATCTCAAGAAACATATGTTCATATCCTCAAACTTAGGTCCTAAATGATTGTTTCTTTCCCTATCCTTCTTCTTTGCTTGCAAAGCGACTGCCGAACGCATTTCAATAGTCCGAGATTACTACTAGTCTTAAATAACTTTTCAAAACTATTCAGTTATACAAGTATGGTCATGCAAAGCTTGTTGCTTTCTTGCTTCCCCTGGCAGCCGTTCACTTCCTATCAGTAACTCCTAGTTTACGAAATAGTATTTTACAAAAGCTTTTTACAAGTTTATCAGTTGAGGCCAAAAGAGATAACTTTAAATTTCTCAATAACACATCACTACAGTCCAAAATCATTCAGATGACAAATTGAAGATCCTAGTCATGATTTAATTCCATCGCTTTTATTCCTCACGTTTATCTTTTGCGATATTTTATAAATATCAAATTCGCGTTTCCCCCCACCTTTAAGCATGCATTACAAATACATTTTACTTAATGAACTTCGTGGGGAACGTGTCCACAAGTAAAAGCATGACAACAAATTTCAGCGAAAAAGAAAAATTACTCCTTTTGGAACTTGGGCAACAGTTTCAAGAGACTGAAACTTGGTTAGGGCTATAACCACTATTAATTAAATAATATTCTAGTAATAACCCGTATTCTATTAATAACTTTAAGTAAGATCGATTTAGAAATCGTATTAAGAATAAAAACTAACAACAATATCCGACGTTTTGGAGTCAGACATGACCCCATTATCAAGGTTAAACTGTAATGGACAATTCGCAATTTAAATATAACGGGCGTTAGGTCAAAACAAAGACTTTTGCATAAATGGAAATTAAACGATAGTTGACACTAAGATATTTACAATTTTTTGCTAGAATACAAAAGGCGAAGGTCAAACAAAAACTTTAGCATGAATGGAATCTGACTGCTTATTTAGTGATGGTCGACGAGCGACCTTAAGCATGCTCGACGATTACGAGAACGAGGACGACCGGAAGCGAAATTTTCGATTAAGGACAAACTGCGCATGCTTGTAAGTTTGTTTTCGTCCTCTTGCTTTCGTCGACGACGAGAAAAGGGCAGCGAAGTCGTTGTTGTGAGAACGTAAGTTTTTCCTCTGAATTTATAGCCAAATAGCGTATTATTCCAAAGCATTTAATAGTTAAATGTATCATTAAATATTCGTAGCAGCAAATGTGTGAATTTAAGGGCTTTGAGTTGAAATTATCATTAAATACAAGCTTTTTTACTGGGTTGCCTATGGGCAAACCCAGTCGAGGTCTGCGTTTTGTTTGTTTGTTTTCTTTTTTTTTTCTTTTTTTTAGTTTTTTTTTTTTTTTTCCGTGTCGGTAAAAGTCTTGCCTGTCACTCCCCTGGTAAGTGGTGTCTTTGTGCATAGAGCCTTCTGCGAGTATTTTCTTAGGATCGAGAGGGTAGTGGAACTGCGTAGATTTCTCTGGTGGACACAGTAGAATCATTAACTTAGCCTGCAATGACGTCGAAAGTCATGTAACGCGAATGGCGTTTTAGTGGATCCTTAAACAAAATATACCCTTATGGAGTTCAATAATGGAAAGTCAGTTAGATAAACTAGTCAGGAATCTCAAAAGCGACGAGTACTGGACTTCGACAACAATCTATCGCCCGTCGAGACGAAAAGGATTCTGTGGTATTTTCTGCCTTTGTGAATTATAATATCATGTTGTGTATTGAATTTTCGAGCTTAAGGTTGAAATGTGATATGGGAGAAGTTTTTTAGTATTGCTCTGTAAGCAGGAAGGGTTCACAGGCCTGTTGGAAGCGTGCTTGAGTTTCAACAAAATGAGCCCCAAAATCAGTGAAAACTTGTGACGCAGATGAATAATAAAGTAGCTGCTATTTCCAAAATGATGGAATTACCTGGTGATAAATAACGTCGAAGGCGTCTTGGAGAGTAAATTTTGACTTTGCATAAACAAGAGTTGGGCGATTGGGATCTTTGTTTTGACTTCGCTCATTTCATTGTCAAACTTTATAACACTTGACAGAAAAAGAAACTTACAAAAACCCGGTATCTTGCCATCATTTAACACAGATGCTTCAATGTTTGGCGAGTAAACATGCCGCGGTAACTTAATCACGGCGCCCGCTGAATTCCGGCCATGTCACTTTTGCAATTTACTTGAACGTAGCAAAAATCTCCCAAAATGTTTGTCGCTGATCGTAACTTTTTATATTCTATATTCAGGGTTCAAGATTAATGTTGTTTTCATGTCGTAAATATTTCATTCTCGATCGACCGTCCCGGAAACTTCCTTCTGCTCTTTCTACTGGCCCCTCTGAAACTGTGTATCAATAGTTATTTGCTTTTTCATCAATATTTGTTTTGCATAAAGCAAACTAACAAAATCTGTACTTTGCTGAGTTCGCATTTGTTAGCGTTAATAGTATTTTCGGTCAGATGCTTCTGCTTTTTACGAGGGGTTTATTGTTTTGGTCTCCCATCCTAACGCTAACCCCGCTCAACAGGGATTGACTTCAGTGAAGTTTAGTATTACAAAGCTGTCAGATGCTCAGAGGGCACACTTGTGGTGCAAAGAAGTTGTGAGGGAACTTGAAAATTATCAACATGTCAGCCCAGAAGCCAATGTTTCTCGCTTCTCTTTTATTTGTTATTCTTCAGAGACTGGAATGCTGTATTTCAATACCACACAATTCAGTGCCTTCTGATTTTCTGTAGCACGTACCACAGGCAACCCAGTGTATGCTTCACGGAAGCATCTCGTTGTTTCTACTTCTGAAGAGGTGATCGCAGCCGAAGGAGCGGGAAAACCACAGTGAGTAAATCAAGCTTTTGTTACTTGACTCCTTAGTGAAATTGGATAGTTCAGTCGGTGATTTTCTTATTGCTCTTTTAGTGAATGATTTTCGTTTACTCACAGTCATATGTTCTATCGGATTTTTAATAGTTAAGCCACAGACTATTAAAAGAGACTATTTTGGAAACGCAACGTCTATATCTGCAGCAGAATGTAGTTATCGCACAGCTCAGTGAGTCCCCAGTTTTCATTTAAGTCAATGAATTCCTTAATTTCTGTCGTGGAATTCCTATAGTTTTGTTTTCGTCGGTTGTTTTTCAAAGCTGAGAGAGACGATCAGATCACGCAACAACTACAACAGATTTAATCAGTCCAGTTGAGACGTTTACCATGAGAACATGTACAGGCAGTAACCAGTAGGTACAACTTCGATTCAATAACGTTAGCTAGAACTTCTCACTTAACTTGAGCTCGCTCGCGTAAATCCGAAACTTCTGGACAACAACGAGTCTTATGTAAACAGGCTATTAATAGCGAACTCGTGACCATTAACTTAATTATAGAAATTGACAACTTCGTTTCTAGAACGTTCTGGAACAACAAGAAAAGTTAAGGAAACTCTAGAAAGATCTAGATATCATAACATCTTTCCCCTTTCAAAAAACTATAATGTTCATCCGTATGAGTCAGGGTCAAACTTCTTTGGTGGCCTGATTAAGCGTCCATATCTTGACCTTGTTTCTTTCACTAAGGGTAGTTGAGGCGTGCTCACACTTGTCTCTGGTGTTCGTGCACTCTGTTCCAGTTTTCTTGATACGGGCGAGGGTGAAGGTCTGGTGGTGATTTCGGCTTTCTTCACTTCAGCATCAGGTGAAGTTACCGGAAAGGACTCGGTCAGGTCCGGCACATTGTGTGCACTCATACTCTCGCCTTCGTCGATGTCGAGCGAAGATTCTTGTAACTCTTCCTTTGTCTGACGCAACTGTTTGCGGTTTCGCCTGTAGACTTTACCATTAGCTTCGACCCTATAGCTGCGAGGTGCAATTTTACTAGAAACGACTGCTTGTGACCACTGAGTTTCACCAGGGAGTTTCATACGTACTATGTCCCCAGGGTTAAGTTCTGAAAGCTGCTTAGCATGCTGGTCGAAGTACTTTGCTTGCTTAACACGATCCCTTTTGAGAAGATCGCTCATCGATTTGTTACACTTGAGTAGAGATTCGGAGAAGGGAAGTAGTGTCTTGGTTTGGCGACCAAAAAGACGTAGACTCGGTGACATGCCCGTTGCGGCAGTAGGGGTGTTGCGGTGATCCAGTAAACCAAGATACGGATCAGACTTGGACAGAGAAGCTTTCTTCATTATCAACTTGCACGTTTTGACGGCACTTTCAGCCATCCCGTTAGCTTGAGGGTACCGAGGTGAAGTAGTGACGTGCTTGAACTTCCATGCTGTTGCAAATCTTCGAAACTCTGAAGATGAATACTGTGGGCCATTGTCTGAAACAACAGCCTCAGGCACCCCATGACGCGCAAAATGCATCTTTAGTTTACAAATCACAGCTTGTGCAGAAGTATCGGAGAGATGATCCAACTCAATGAAGTTGCTGTAATAATCGACAAGGACAAGGTAATTGCGGTTCTCGAAAGTAAATAAGTCGGTCGCAACTCGCTGCCAAGGTCTATCAGGGACCGGGTGTGGTTGAAGAGGTTCACTAGCTTGTTCTGGCTTGATACTCTGGCATATTGAACACTTATCGATTAGCTCCTTGAGCTGGGCAGACATTCCTGGCCAGAAGAAAACTTCTCTTGCCCTTTGAAGACACGCTTGGAGTCCTTGATGGGACTTATGAGTTTCCTCCAACATGGAGCGGTGGAGACTCTCTGGGACAACAATCTTTGTTCCTTTAAAGATCAGGCCGTTATATAGTGTCATCTCTTCTCGGTATTTGAAAAATGGCTGTGCTTTAGTGGGTACCATGGCAGTTGTTGTCGGCCAACCGGCGCGTATGACCTTTGACAACACTTGTAGAGATTCATCTTTGCCTGTTTCCGCTTGAAACTTTGCAAGTGTTGCGGCAGATATTGGCAGATCCTCAACAGAATTAACAGTTTCTAGATCCTTGCAGAAGGGTGAAGTGTTCGGGGTCTTTGAACTCTTGGGTAAGGCACGAGAAAGAGCATCGGCAATGTGCATCTCTTTGCCAGGCTTGTAGACGAAGGTCAAGTCGTATTTTTGCAAACGGAGCATCATTCGCTGTAGTCTTTTTGAGGCTGTGTTGATAGGCTTCCTCTGGATTGCAATCAACGGCTTGTGATCTGTTTCCACAGTGACATGTTTGCCATAAATGTACTGTTCAAAGCGCTCGCAGGAGACTACGATAGCAAGGAGTTCCTTCTCTATTTGCGCGTAATTTTGCTCTGTGAGAGTTAGAGCTCTGTTCGCGTAGTGTACTGGCTCTCCGTCTTGAAGGAGCGTCGCGCCGATTCCGTACTGAGAGGCATCGCACTGGATAGTAACATTCTTACTCACGTCAAAGTACTGTAGAAGTGGAGCTTTGGAAACAAGTTCTTTAATCTTTTTGAATGACTTTTCCTGTGGTTGTTGCCAGCACCATTCAAATTCCTTTTTCTCCAGCTGTCTCAGGGGCTGAGAAACTGTAGACAGATGTTGGCAGAATTTCGCTAGATACTGGACCATTCCTAAAAAGGTTCTCAACTCTGCAAGGTTCGTGGGCGCCGGGTAATCAGCGATCGCTTGTACCTTTGATGGGTCAGGCAGTAGACCTTGCGCTGTAAGGAGGTGTCCTATGAAAGAAACTTGTACCTGTCGCAGTTTCAACTTCTCGTTGTTGAGAGTGAGGTTTCTTTCTCTTGCTCTTACAAGGAATGCTTTGAGATTCTGATCGTGGTTAGCCAATGCCTCTTCAGGAGTATCACCAAAACCACAGACTAAGAAGTCGTCAGCGATAACTTCTACACCGGCTAGTCCTTCAACTAACTCATGCATTCGTTGTTGCCATACTTCAGGAGCAGAATTTATACCAAAATGCATTCTGAGCCAGCGATACCGACCAAACGGTGTGTTCATGGTCGTCAGATAGCTGCTCTTCTCATCTAGTTTGACTTGCCAGAATCCGCACTTAGCATCTAACACACTGAAGACTTTTGCACCACTAAGTCGAGTTGAGACTTCCTCGATGGTTGGCAGGGGGTAGTGTGATCGTTTGACTGCGCGGTTAAGATCTCGAGGGTCTAAACATACTCGAATTTTCCCATTGGGCTTCTTGACTATGACGAGACTAGAGACCCATGCTGTGGGTTCTGTTACCTTGGCGAGGATACCGTCCTTCACCAGGCTGTCTAACTCTGTCTTAAGTGCTTCTCTTAGTGGGACAGGGACTTTGCGAGGAGGATGCACCACTGGAGAAAAGCTTTCATCTACTCGGATAGAGTAGTTTCCATCAAGGCACCCAATTCCACTAAAAGCATCAGTGAATTCAGATAGGACAGGATCTCCTTTGACAATTGAAGGGACATCAGTCCTTTCCGAATCATCGTGAGTAACATTTATGTCAGCGTCCAAAATTTTGACGAGATTCATCTTCTCGCACGTGGTTCTGCAAAGAAGTGGTGTCAAATCTTTCTCCACTATGTGGTAAAGGACTCCATACTTTCTTCCTTTTCTTTCGGTAAGAAGTCGGATTTGTCCAAGCGGCCAGACTACAGACTTGTTGTGCATGACGAGCCTTGAGTACGACTTTTCCAGATTATTACACTGATTTTCGCCAGTCACTCTGATGTAATCTCGTTTTGGTAGAACGTTACACGAAGCACCTGTATCAATCTGTAGTTGTACTTCGGCCTTGTTGTTCATAAGGACTGTCACATAGGCTGACTTGTAGGTGGCCTTGTGACTGTAAATCTCACAATCTTCCACATGATTGCCTGAACTGGACGCACATTTCTTTGCAAAGTGTCCATCTCTGCCATATTTATTGCATTTCTTCCCCACAGCAGGGCATGAAGATTTTTTCATCTCATGGACAGTACCACAGAACTTGCATTCACGATTCTTAGCAGTAGGTGTGCTAATATTATTACCAGGCCCTTTCCCTTTGAGTTTCCGGGAAAATGACTGCTTCCGGTTTAGGGTTGGTCTACGTGAAGTTTTGCCTTCAGTAGCGTTCTTAGGAGATTTTGATTTCGTAAGTCCTACACGGTTGACATTGGGCTCTTCAGTTGAGATTTTTGATGCACGTATGTCAGTTAGTTCTCCTGTTCGAAGGATATCCAAGGCTTTGTCCAAAGTAAGATCTTTCTGTTCAAGTAGTTTCTTGCGAGCACGATCATTCTTAACTCCAAGGATGAGGCGATCTCTAATCAAGCTGTCTCTGAGGTTCCCCTAAGCCACAGTGTTCGGAGAGACGCATCAGTGCTGTACAGTACTGATCAACACTTTCTCCAACTTCTTGCTCCCTTTTATTGAAAAGGTACCTTTCATAAGTTTCGTTGCGTTGTGGCAAACACCGAGACTCGAATTTCGCTAATACATTGTCTATGTTGTCAGCGCTTTCATGACCATCGTCGTCAAAAGTAAAGGTATCAAACATCTGAACACCTTCTTTGCCTACAACGTTAAGAAAATGAGCAACACGCACTGGACCTTCTAGTTTACTGATCCCAGTTGCCTTTTCATAGATTTGCCAAGCTCTCTTAAAATGTAACCAATTATCGCCTCGACGCGATCTGTCCTCTATGTTGAGAGTATCTGGCGGTTTGCCTAGCGGCATAGGAGAAGCGAACACTGGAGGAGCAGCCATAGTGCTGGACACTTGTCCACTAGTCGACGGCTCGGTCATGACTTAAACGTATCCAGAGGTCGTGAATTGTATCCAAAACTTCTGACACCAAGTTTTGTTTTCGTCGGTTGTTTTTCAAAGCTGAGAGAGACGATCAGATCACGCAACAACTACAACAGATTTAATCAGTCCAGTTGAGACGTTTACCATGAGAACATGTACAGGCAGTAACCAGTAGGTACAACTTCGATTCAATAACAACAACAACGTTAGCTAGAACTTCTCACTTAACTTGACCTCGCTCGCGTAAATCCGAAACTTCTGGACAACAACAAGTCTTATGTAAACAGGCTATTAATAGCGAACTCGTGACCATTAACTTAATTATAGAAATTGACAACTTCGTTTCTAGAACGTTCTGGAACAACAAGAAAAGTTAAGGAAACTCTAGAAAGATCTAGATATCATAACACCTATAGTCTTTTCTAAATCTGTAAATGCTTTAAACTTATCATACATTTTCGCTGTGAAATTAAAGATTTATATTTTTAGTTGTTTGTAAATGTAATTTATTGACTTTTTTGTTGATTGGTTGCATAGTCAGCACCCATTGACATTTTAGGCAGCATTTCTTTGGTATGATCGATCTCCAGATCAATGATCCACAGTCAGTCAGATCATGGAGCATCAAATGGAACCGTTCAATCATTTCTCAGAGTAGATCCATTAGTTTCCTTTGATGCACCATGATCCAAGCAATCCTGGATCGTTGATCTTGATGCAGATAGTCTGAAAGGAACTAATCCTCTGACTTAAAATTTTATAAATTAACAGGGGTTTTTGCACATATGTAGCAGCCTTTTTTTTCGTTGCGTTTTTAGGGCCACCAACTTTTATGGTCAAAAGATCATGATGTTCTCTTTTGTCGTGAAGTTTTAGTTACAGAGCCATACCAACATAAATTGAGAAGTATCGAAAGAGGCAGAGCTTGGGAACAGGTGGCACAACACTTAAATGCTATTACAGAATTAAAATTCAGGGTGACTCCCAGATCAGTGCGAGATCGATACACTCATTTGATCACAAAAAAGGCAAATCAACTATAGTATGAAGAAGGTGCTAGTGGAATTGAAGTGATTCAAACTGAACTGGATATTCTTTTGTAAGAGATTTTAGAAAAGGAGAGAGAGGCCAAACAGTGGTTAGAGTTAGGAGTGGGAGACAAGAAAAAGAAAGAAGAAAATGAGAAAATTTCAGCTTAAGATATACGCAAGCAAGCAACGGAGAGGATGTCCCAAACTGCAAAGAGAAAAGAGGAAACAGGAGGAGCTCAAATGAACTGTTTCAGTATTTTGAAGAGAAATTGTCAAAGAGTATGCTTTCAAACAAGAAGAGCTAGTAATGCGGACAAAGGAACAAGAGGCTGCTGACAAACGAGAACGAGAGAAGAATGAGCGGCAAGATAGAGCATTACAGCAGCAGAATGAAGTAATGGTTGCTTTGATGAAACAACAACAGCAACAAATGCAGAATCTACAAGCAATGTTTTTCAACCAGCAGCAGCAAGAAACCCAAGCACTAATGGCCTTTTTGGAAGCAAGTGTGAAAAATGAAAAAATTACAAAATATTTGTGCTAGCTTTGCATTCTCTGTTTTACAAATACAACAAGATTGATGAGTATGTGTCTTTTCTCACGTGATTTTTGTTTTGGTACATGCCCTTTTCAGATGATAGGATTGGGGGAGGACAGGAAGAGTTAACAATCCTTAAAATCCCTCTTATTGCAATGTAGTCTTTTTAAAGTTAGCATTATTTGAAGTAATCGTGTAGATTAGGTGGGTGTAATCCAAAAAATGTAGAAGTTTGGTTGCCATAGAGACAGGTTAATGTATTGCGCAAAATAGCACAGACAACGTACATTTTGCCAACACTACTGAGCCCAATTCTTTTTGAAGTCTATAAATTTGAAATAGTTGATGATATCACCAAACAGCCACTCCACAGATATCCTAACTGTACTCATTGCAGCATTGAATTCCTGCATTTGAGGGGTTAAAATGGCATATTTGAAAGGGCCTTGTAGGTGGACTCTCAGTTGGTAGGCCGGGTCCCCATACAAGCACATTGGGTGGCCAGTGGGGGAAATTGCACATTTCTGCAGATCCCGCAAAAGGCCTGATTCTGCCAGCATACCAGCATCGTGTCTTTCCCTTCTTAAATAAACAAGATTACAACAATTTTAAAATGGCTGATGCATTTTTATTATATTACTTTTTTCTCTTGAGAGAAGTAAGGTTATTTAGTTCCCAAATTTCCTTTTATCCCCTATGGCTGTAAAAACTACAATTATTAATATGCTTCCTTTAGGCCTTATAGGGGGTTGGGAGGTAGAATATCTTTGGCACGTGTAAGTTTTGCATTTGGGGGAAATAGAGGAATATTATACTTCACTGTTGTGGAAGGATAGTTCAACGTGCAGTTTCACACCAGTGACTTGTAGATTCTCAATGGGGGGTTGGTAAAAAAAAGCTGTGATCCAAACTTTGATGACCTTTGATAACACTGGCCACCTAATATGGGGCGCTGTTTAATAGGGGTTTGATAGTAGTGTGTCCCTATTGGTGGGTTGTTAACTTTCCTTTGCTCGCTGACTTCTTTTTTCTGAAAGGGTGATAAAAAGTAAAAGTTCTGGGTAAGAAAGGCAAAGTTAATTTTCTTACCAACGGGTCCATATATATTTCCAATTATGCCATTTGGAAGTGCCACTGATTGAAACTTCAGGGCATGTACCCTTTTGTGGCCATTGTAGTCGACTCTCTGGTTTTGCCCAGGGCGACATATTGGACGCACGGTGCCATCGATAAAGCCAAAACAATTTTCCAGTGGAGCGTCGCACTCTGATATGGCATCAGCATAGACTTGTAGCTGGGGTGGGCTCATGACGGCGTTGTTCCAATGGGTAATTCTGTGCCCGTGAAGGTTGTAAATATAGTCAATCACAGTGTTGGTAATCATGCTCAGAACGGGCACTGGTCGTGCGAAACGCTCAATCATATCCCTGTATCTACAAGGATACGAAATGCACCTTAGCAACATGCACAATCCTTCGATCCCTTCGCACACAGAACGCTGTCGACAACGGAAGGTAGGTGGAAATTGCAGCGCATCAGCTAGCACAGGAATGTCTCGCTTGTGTACTCGAAACTCGGCGAGACATTCAGAGTCTTCCCTATCTTGAAGATCAAACGGTGGGTAGGAAGCGTATGGAAAATCGGGATTTTTTGAACCATAAAAGTCGTAAAAAAGAAGAAACTCATCGTCATCCACTATGTCTTCGGCATACCCCATAACAAGAGACGCACGAATTCCTTTAAAAGATGCCATAGGGTAAACAAGAACTCTCCAAAGAAAAAAATTATGAAGATGTCGTTGTCGTCTTCGGGCAAGATGCTTAAGTCTTATTTTTCCCGCCAACAACGACATCTCGCTCCAGTCTCTTTGCCACTTCTACGTCATTTTGTCGTAGTCGTTCTCGTAATCGTCGAGCATGCTTAAGGTCCCTAAAAGCATCTCGTGAACGAGACAGTCAAATTTCGATTTGCATTTCTTTAGGATCGTAAAATGTGCTTTAAGTTCAGGTTTGTCCAGATCGTGTTTCGTCTTCATGTGTCGACCAACCGAAGATGATACTGAGGGATTTGTGTTCCTCTATACGCTGATGTAAATGCCTTGTTCTATAACCAATGTAGTCCATGTCGCATAGACCACATTTAAAATAATAAACAATACATTGGTTATTTACAACATTTGGCTTCTTTTCGCGGTGTTTGAGATGATTTTATTAATAACCCCGTCTATTAGTAACCCCTATTTATAGCCCCTATTAATTAATTCTTATTCTATTACACAACACCTCCACTGTAAATCAAAGACCGTCATATACCTAATCACTTGTAGTAAATGCAATGTGCAATATGTGGGTCCATAAGTAATGAATTCAAAGTGAGATTTCGGAATCAAAAATCAGCTATGAATACTAACAAGAACACGTGAAGCTGCTATACATTTCAAGTTCTCACGTTCTCTCTGATTTCAGTTTTATTATCATTGAACAAATTTCCAATATTAGTGGCAATAACAGCATTGATGAACGCCTGCTAACGAGAGAAGCTTATTGGAGTGTACAACTTTGCACCCTTCAGCCATTTGGTTTAAAAAAAATATCAGAATACAATTTCCAGGAATAGAATTAGATATAATTAACAATTTACTACGTTTTTATTTTTATCTCCTGCTATATGGCGTAAAGCCCAAGGGACAGTTGCCTTGTAATTAGAACTTTTTTAAAAATAATTTTAATCATACTCTTTATCCCAGTGTTTAGTCTTTTACTTGTAAATTATTTTGCTTTGTAAAATTTTTCCTATTTAAGACCTAGTTTCTAAATATTTTTTATTTGAAGTATTTTTAATACAGCAGCCTATTACTGAAGAAGCCCGCAGGGCGAAACGTTGAGTAAAGATTTTTTTTTTGGACACATGAGAAGTTCGCTGTTGCTCTTTTACTTATATAACCTTTCGATACTTATTTTACTTATATAATCTTTTATATAATTTACCGGAATAAATTGCCAGACACTCGTTGAAAACGTTTTTCTTTAATTGATTTTTTTTACAAACAATATTAATTTATTACACTAACACTTACGCTACCCTAATTACGATTAATTACGAATACTAATTACATAATAATTTACGAACACTTATGACACGGTTTGCAGAGCTTACACTACTTACAATGCTTACGAAACGATACTACAGTATTTACCTTACTTACAAAGAGAAGTACCAAGCGAAGTGAAATTTATAGTAGTTTTTCCCAGATGCTTAAGAATTTATGCAGCTTTCTTTGGGCGGTATAACTTTGCTTTAAAATATCAAGTTTGTCCTGGAGGCGGAGAAGAAACCCCTCAAAACATAAGTTGCCATCGATCACATGAACTTGTCGCGAAGACATGGAATTTTGCAATAAGAAGATAAGCGCTATCCGAGCCTAGTGGCCCAACACGCCGGAACTTATCCCTGGTTTCCTTAGCATGAAGCGACAAGGAGTATTTCTACTCCCCCCTGGATGGGATGCTAGTCCATCGCAGGGTTACCCCCAGTCTTGAATTCGCCGGTACTTATTTATACACTTGGGTGGAGACAGGCACCGTGGGAGTAAAGTGTCTTGCCCAAGAACACAAGGTCCCAGCCAGGACCCGAACCCGAACCACTCGATCCGGAGCCGAGCGCACTAACATGAGGCGACCGCGCCTCCCACAATAAGTGCCGGTTTATTTTTTATGTTATGCCAACCGTATAGGATGTTAGATTCAGTCAAAAAGACCACTTGGTTGAATTTCTGGTGACGACCGGTTGGTGAATCTATTCCAGAAAGCCTTGGATACGATACAGTGGTACAATAGGTGGTTTATTGTTTGCTTTTCAGTGGCGCATAAGGAACAAATGTCACTTTCAGTATTGCCAGCTCGAAAAAGGCTGGATTTGGTAGGTAAAATGTGGTGTATTATTTTAAACTCGAAGACAGTTAATTTCGAATCTTTAGTTACTAGGAAAGGCAGCTAGTACACCTCGTGGATGCTTTCGTTGGAGAAACCGTAATTTAGAATTCTATTCTCTGATGTCGGTGAACATACGTTGTTACTCAGAAGTGTAGCATAGGCTACACGGGTCGACGAAAGGTTTTCAAGAGGGGTGTTTTGGTGAAAGTTGTTTTGATTTAATATATTCTTCCATTCTATAGGAGTCGCAGCGATGAGGCCATAGTAGAGTGAAAAAGGAATATTGATGTTTACTTTGCGAGTGAGCTCGTCCAGTGAGAGAAAGGTGTTATCTTCTTTTAAAAAAAGTGTTTAATGCGTATAATTTGAGCCTCAAATAGGGATTTGAAAAAAAAACTGGCTGGTCTCTGATTAGGATCCGACTGTTATTCCAGATGATGTTGTTGTGAATACAGTAGTCCTATGAAACTTTTTTAGTATTGTATTCTTGCCAATACTTAATAAGTAGCATGTGGTAAAAAGGTGGAAGGTTATGTAAGGCTGAGATGTTTGATATCGTACTGACATTCTGTTAGAAAAGATAAACCTCCGTATTTGGCAGCGGCGAACTCTGGTATTATTTTCCATGCTGGGTGAACGTCTTCGGTGATTCTCTTGATCCAAGCAATTTTCAGCGCTTTATTCATGATTTCAAAATCCACCATTCTCAGCCCTCCTTGACTTATGTCACTTATTATGGTCTTTCGCTTTATTTTGGCTGGTTTTCCTTCCCATATGAAATTGAAAGTTAGTTTGTTTATTTCTTTGACGTAAGAATCGGGGATCTCGAGCACAGAGGTGTTATAAATTAGCTTCGACAAACCTAGAGTTTTCACTATTTTGATTCTGTCAGGGAGGGTAAGCTTCCTTCTTTTCCAATTTTTAAGCGTGTTTTTCAATTTGATAATTATCTCTCCAGAATTCAGATTATTTGCAGGTTCAGAGTTATACGAAAACAAAATGCCGAGAGCTTGAATCGGTTTTTGAGGCCATTTAGAATTATAAGGGCTAACAGTTTTGTTTCTCCGATCTCCAAGCCACATCGCTTCTGTTTTGCTTGTATTTATTTCTAAGCCGGAGATGTGTTAAAATTCAGTTAGAAGTATCAAAAGGTTGATAACAGACTGATGGTCTTTAACAAACACTGTTGTATCATCGGCGAATTGGATGACTTTTATTTCCCTTCAGCCAACGGCAATGCCTTTAATGTCATTGTTGCTTTTCAAGGCCCTCGCGAGAAGCTCAATACCAATTGCAAAAAGAAAACCTTACTAAAGGGGCACCCTTGCCTGATGCCACGATGCAATTGAAAAAAAGGTGACGCGTAACCATTATTAAGAACACAGCTGGATACATTGTGGTAGATGACTTCTACTCATCTTTGGATGTCTGGGCCAAAATTGAACAGTTTAAGGGTGGCTAATAGATAGTTCCAATTTATTGTGTCGAACGAAACCTTTTCGGAAATTGCAATTCCTGGCATATTGAAGCATACTTGTCATAATTAAACACTCATTTGGGCTTCATGTGTTTAAATAGCCAACAATAACGCTTCAAAAATAGGCAATTTAAAAGTGAGATCCGCCATCTTTGTTTTTGTGTATGCAAACGAGGCTATGACGTAGCAATAGTCAAGGCTTTTTCCGGATGACTAGATGTACTGGATGTAAACAAAGAAAACAAATCAAGTGAAGCTATGATCTTCGCAGTTATGAGAGCAATTTTTGCAATTGCGTAGAGAAGTCTGAAAAATTCAGGACTTCTCATAACTGCGAAGATCATAGCTTCACTTGATTTCATATCCGCAGTTCATATATGATTCATTTCATATACCATTTCATCATTGATTCATTCCTCACGGGACCATTAGAACCCACAAATGACCAGCTCCCAACGTCAGTGGCTTCATAGCTCAGTTGGTTAGAGCGTCGCACCGGAATCGCGAGGTCACGGGTTCAAACCCCGTTGAAGTCCTGAATTTTTCAGGCTTCTCTACCCAATTGCAAAAATTGCTCTCATAACTGTGAAGATCATAGCTTCACTTGATTTCATATCCGCAGTTCATATATGATTCATTTCATATACCATTTCATCAAAGAAAACAAAGGCGAGAAGAGTGATACTTTGTAGGGTTGAATCTTAATCCAGAGGGTAAATGGTATTGATATTGGTATTGGTCAGGAGATTTTCAAAGCGGAAGAGAGGTTGCAGTGCTATCCCCAATCTCGTACCCAGGGTCCTCGGGCTTTTTGGTCAGCAGGTGAGCGCCCGGAAAGACTCTGGGATAAAACGGACTTGAACTATTTTTTTTTGATTGGTCGCTTGCATAACAATGGCAGTCCGACAGGAATTCGGTAAGTAATTCGGAAACCCCAGAATCTGGAGGCAGATTCAAAATCTAAAACCAGTTTTAGTGCCGAAGGTTTTTCGTAAATCCAAAAAAAAATGCATTTCCTGGCATATTGAAGCGCTTAGTGAAGAACATGATATCTTGAATCAATCTGATGTTTCACCTGTATATATATGTTTCACCTGTATATATAGTCAGTCAGGTCAGGTCCGTTCTTGGACTTGCCACAGGTGACCATGTAACCCTGTGCTACCTGCCTCATGCAGAGAAGGAAACTCTGTCAAAAAACCTCGCTGCCTTGCGGTGTCATTGAGATGACAAAGGCTAGGGGAGTAAACCCCAACAGATAATCCGGAGTGGAGTCTCTAAGGCGGCTGGTTCTTGCAACGCAATACCTTCCGGCAACTCCTGCAGCCAACCTGACGCCAACTGTATTGGTTTGTCCTTTCCGTTGGATCTCGTCAGCACGGTTAGAGAGGGGGGTCCTGACGACTGGGCATCCCAGGTCCTCCATATCATCGCCCTGGCCTGCGCCCTGGAGAGGTCACTCCAGTGCCGCATCCCGCGGCAGCACAACATGGGGAGACGGCAGTTACCGGTTAAAAGCCCAGAGCTTATTGGCGTTAGTTCGGGCGCCTGGGGCTGTCTCCTGTCGGTGGGAGGGATCATCGCATCCCACTGGCCAGCTACCGCCCGCCTCAAGCTGGGCAGCCCCCAGCCAGTAAGGTGCTGGCCCGCCACAGTCCGCCTACTTCAGTGGGTGCCTGGAGTGTAGGCCAAAAGCCGAAAAGCGGACTGTAACCCATGCACCAGGCAACAAGAAAAGGAACACAAAGCCGCCAGTGCTGAAACTGGCAACCTGGAACGTCAGAACTATGTGTCCTGGCCTGTCTGACGACCTCCAACAAATCAGTGATGCCAGGAAGACCGCCATCATCGACCGTGAGCTGAAGCCGCTGAACATCGACATTGCAGCCCTCCAGGAGACGCGACTCCCTGGCTGCGGCAGTCTGAAGGAGAGGGACTACACCTTCTTCTGGCAGGGACAGGAGCAACAAGAGCACCGACTCTACGGCGTCGGCTTCGCTGTCCGAAACTCACTTCTCTCCTCCATTGAAGCGCCCTCCTCAGGCACACCGCGAGTCCTCTCCCTGCGCCTCACCACCGCCTCTGGACCAGCTAACATCCTAAGTGTCTACGCCCCCACACTCTGCTCCACAGCTGAGGCCAAGGACCAGTTCTATGAGGAGCTGGAGGCGAAGATACAGCGGGTCCCTTCCAAGGAACACCTGTTCCTGCTCGGAGACTTCAACGCCCGAGTTGGTGCTGACCATGACCCCTGGACTCGCTGCATCGGCCACTTTGGCATAGGCAAGCTAAACGAGAACGGCCAGCGCCTCCTTGAGCTTTGCTCCTACCACGACCTGTGTCTGACCAACACCTTCTTTTCCACCAAGCCCCACCACAGGGTGTCCTGGAGGCACCCCAGGTCTTATCACTGGCACCAGCTGGACTTTGTCATTACCAGGAGATCCCTGCTGAGCCAAATGCTAGTCACACGCACCTTTCACAGTGCTGACTGCGACACTGACCACTCCCTGGTGGCCAGCAAGGTTCGTCTCCTCCCCAAGCAAGTCCACCGCTCCAAGCCGAAGCCCTGACCCCGCATCAACACAGCCAGCACTGCAAAGCCTGAGCTGCGGCAACGCTTCGCCAATGCAATTGATGTAGCCCTGGAGGACTGTCCAACTGACAGCGCTACACAGCAGTGGAACCACATCCGTGAGGCTGTGTTCCAGACCGCCCTGGACACCTTTGGAAGAAGAGAGAGAAAGAGCGCAGATTGGTTTGAGGCTGGTGCCACCGAGCTTGAGCCCGTCATTGCCGCCAAGCGAGCCGCTCTTCTTGCCTACAAGAAAGACCCCTCAGCAAAGACGCTTGCAGAACTCCGTGCTGCACGCAGCGAAGCTCAGAGGATTGCCAGGCGCTGTGCCAACGACTACTGGTTGAATCTTTGCCAAGACATCCAGCTTGCCGACGATCTAGGCAACGTCCGTGGGATGTATGAGGGAATGAAGAAGGTGTTCGGCCCAAGTGCCATCAAGACTGCCCCACTCAAGTCAGCTGAAGGCGACATCATCAAAGACCGCAGCAAGCAGATGGAGAGATGGGCGGAACACTACCAAGAGCTCTACTCAAGGGAAACCATTGTGACCAATACTGCCCTTGAGAACACCCTTCTGCTGCCCGAGATGAACGAGCTGGATGAACCACCAACCATTGAAGAACTCCGCAAGGCCATTGACTCCCTTTCCAGCGGCAAGGCCTCAGGCAGTGACAACATACCCCCTGAAGTCGTCAAGGCCGCAAAGGAGAGGTCCCTCCTACAGCACCTTCACGAGCTTCTAATGCAGTGCTGGGAGGAAGGAGCAGTGCCCCAAGACATGCGTGACGCCAAGATCATCACGCTCTACAAGAACAAGGGCGCGAGGAGTGACTGCAACAACTACCGTGGCATCTCTCTCCTGAGCATTGTCGGCAAGGCCTTTGCCCGGGTGGTTCTCAACAGACTGCAACTTCTCGCTGAGCGTGTCTACCCAGAGGAGCAGTGCGGCTTCAGGGCCGCCAGGTCAACCATCGACATGGTGTTCTCAGTGAGGCAGCTGCAGGAGAAATGCCGGGAGCAGAGAAAACCCCTGTACCTGGCCTTCATTGACCTGACCAAGGCCTTTGACCTGGTTAGCCGTGAAGGACTGTTTGCCCTCCTCCAGCGGATTGGATGCCCCCCCAAGCTTCTGAGCATGATTGTGTCCTTTCATCAGGATATGCGTGGGACCGTTCAATTTGACGGATCCTGCTCGGAACCCTTCCCCATCAAGAATGGAGTGAGGCAGGGCTGTGTCCTTGCTCCAACCCTCTTTGGCATCTTCTTCTCTCTGCTCCTCTCCTATGCTTTCCGGGACTCTGTAGACGGAATCTTCATCCACACTAGGAGTGATGGAGGCCTCTTCAATCTGTCACGTCTCCGGGCAAAGACAAAGGTGCAGAAAGTGCTGATCAGAGAGCTCCTCTTCGCTGACGATGCTGGTATAGCAGCCCACTCGGAGGCAGCACTGCAGCGGCTCATTGACAGCTTTGCAGCTGCCTGTACAGAGTTCGGCCTCACCATCAGCCTGAAAAAGACACAGGTCATGGGTCAAGACGTCAGCAACGACCCGAGCATCTCGATCGGCGACCACACCCTCGAAGTGGTGGACAAGTTCACCTACCTCGGGTCCACCATCTCCAGCAACCTCTCCCTTGATGCAGAGCTGAACACGAGGATTGGCAAGGCAGCAACAGCATTGGCCCGCCTGACAAAGAGAGTGTGGGACAACACCATGCTCACCACAAACACCAAGATGAGAGTCTACCAGGCCTGTGTACTGAGCACTCTCCTCTACGGCAGTGAAGCATGGACCCTCTACTCCTACCAGGAACGCAGGCTGAATGCTTTCCACATGCGCTGCCTCCGCAGACTCCTTGGCATCACCTGGCAAGACCGCGTCACCAACATCGACGTCCTGGCCAAGGCTGGGATGCCCAGCATGTTTGCCATCCTGACCCAGAGACGTCTGCGCTGGCTTGGCCATGTCACTCGAATGGTTGACGGCCGCATCCCCAAAGACATGCTGTTTGGGGAGCTGGCCACTGGCACCAGACCCACAGGACGTCCAGCCCTCCGCTACAAGGATGTGTGCAAGCGGGATCTGAAGGCTGGTGGGTTCAACCCCTCTGACCAAGAGACAGCAGCCTCGGACCGATCTGGCTGGCGGTCCACTACACAAGCAGTCATCAAGGAAGCAGAGGAGAGGAGAGCAAGCCGCTGGGAAGAGAAACGCCTTCGCAAGGAGCAGCTGCTACAGTCAGCCCCATCCCAGACAGGAAGACAGGAGCCGGTCTTTACCTGCAGCAGATGCAACAGGCAATGCGGGTCCCGCATCGGCCTCTACAGCCACACCCGGCGCTGCATCTCAAAGTGACAAGCCTGGGCGCAGTCAACCATGGTCTCTCGAGATCGACGGAGCCATCACCCTATAGCGGCCTTTTACACATCTGGTTTGATCGGGATTGATGATTTTGGGCAAGGTTTTTTCTATTCTTTTGGCAATAACTCTGGTAGGTATTTTATAATCTACATTCAATAACGAAATCGGGCGTAGATTTTCAAATATGGATTTGTCTTTGAAAACTTGCTGTAGCGTAGAAACGTAATGCAATGAGGACTTGTCTCATTGGCGAAAGCGAAAGCGTCTGTGAAAACCTTCCGATTATTGTACTTTTCAAAAAGATTTGTCCTGGCCCTTAAATTGCGTTTTCTATGAAGCAATTGATGACTGGCTCATCGAAGTAACCGTCTGTATCTTACTATTGTGATGGTTCCATATCTCGACTATAAATATACCAGTAAAGAAGGAATTCAATTCAGATGTTACAGAGAGTAAACTAAGAAAATAATCAACTAGGGGATGTTATCTTCCTTCATGGGTCAATAAATTTTCATAACTGATATCAGTAAGGAAAATTTAAGACGGTTGATCGCGATTCTTCTCAGCTTGTCTTTCTTTTTTTAATCAACGTGGCGTACATTTTCTCAAGGCATGTATTCCTATCTCCTTCGGTGAGGTACCCTTGAAGAACCGAATCTTCTGACACAATTTTTTTGAAGTACTGTCGTGTAACGCATTTCTTGCTTCTAAAATGGGTAAACATGATCTGAGTACAGAAAACACCTAACATGAAAACAAAGAGCATATGAGCTTAATAAAGGGCATATGATGGACGAGCCCAGCTTTGTTCCATGGTTCAGGATATCGCGCTGAATGAGATAGGAATGCATGCCTAAAGAAAATGTAGTCCACGTTGATTAAACAAAACACAGATAAGCTGAGAAGAATCGCGATCACGCAACCGTCTTAAATATCTGTTAAAACTTATGAGAATTTATTTATAAAGGAAGTCAACATCCCCTACTAGTTGATTATTTTCCTTAGTTTACTCTCTGTGTCATCTCAATTGAATTCCTTCTTAAGAACGTTTTCGGTAAAAAGGGACCCTCGACACTCGACACTCGACACTCGACAAAGAACCCTCGAAGTGCGACTCTCGACTCTCGACTCTCGACTCTCGACTCTCGACTCTCGACCCTCGACAAAAACGTGGACTCCAAGTGGGAAACGTTGGTGAGATTAAAGCTTTCAAAGATTTTACCCGTAGAAGATGTTTGGGCTATTTAAATTGCAAGCTATATTTGATTGACTGCCACACTCCACTATTCAAATAGTCCAGCTTACAGCAAAAACAACGTTTCGATGCGAAAAAAACTGTTTGCGGCATTATTTGCGACTTCTTGCAAGAAAGGACATTTTTCATTGGATGTCAAAGAGTTATCAGAATACTGACGAAAAGACAAGGTATCTAAGTCCAAATGAATAAATTGAATACTCAAGGCTTTAGAATAAAGGCTATCCATCTTCCGTATCGATACTGAATGGCTACAAAACCTTTTATGGTGTCTTAATTTTAGCTGCAAAACCGTTTCAATAAAGCAACAATTACGAAACATAAAATTCACCTACTGGTATTCCACCTCCCAAGTTCGTTGTTGGAAGAGATAAGAGATCCGCAGTCAAAACCTTGAAACTTCAACGAAAAAGGTCTTCGCGATAATACGTATTTTTTATTTGTTTTCTTTACTCAAACAGATGCGGTGAAAACTGATGACAGAGTCTGTCATCAGCTTTCACCGCATCTGTTTGCGCAGTATTACTAATTATAAGTCTGAGCATAAGTCACAGGAAACTAGAAATCTGATTGGTAAGTGAAGAGAGGGCTTTCAGCTCAATTGCAAATCACAGGGCACTCTTGAGCAGGTGGACTGGCGTCAGGGTCACTGATTGGAGAGGAACATGCGGCTACATATCACTAAATTCTGTACTGACAAGTAGCATACAGCCAGTCGAAACAAAATAATTCAACAATGTATCATAGAGACTCTTGTTCTTCGGCCATCGAAGTTTAAATAAATAAAAAAAATAACACACAAGACGATAATAAACATTGTGAAGCAACTCGCATGCAGCATCATACATTTTCAAAAGTATCCGTTATTTTGGAGAAGACATTTAGGGCGCGTTCGATTGACCCTATTCCGGAATAAGAATACGTGGAGTGATGATTAAAACGGTATGTTTGGCGCGTTTCGAAGCAGCAAGGATGATAAAAATATGTTTAAAATAGCATTTTAGCAGATGTTTGACAATTTTAATGTGAATCTCCATAAAAACGAAGGATTTCTAACTTATATTCCATATATTCCTATTCCGGAATACGGTCAATCGAACGCACCCTTAAATACAATAGCAATAGCGAGAGATCTGGGTTGAACTAAAAATAGCAGTGACAAAGTAATACAGTGACAACTTGTCACTGGTTAGATTA
>OX421451.1:30244660-30252160 GCA_949126865.1 Montipora capitata
CATTGCGGATCTCACTTTTAAATTGCCTTTTTTTGAAGCGTTATTGTTGGCTATTTAAACACATTAAGCCCAAATGAGTGTTCAAGTATGACAATACTGGCAAAGAAGTTTCGATTTAGAGAAACTTTTTCTAGGCTGTACTTTTCCTTTACTGAAAACCAAGATGGAAAAGCTGAACATTTTAACTCCTCGCAAAACAATAACACACATCAGCAATTGCCGTTCTGCATTATCGTATCAAGGCCACAGGACACAATATAAAATGGGATCATCTTCAAATTCTCGCGACCGGAAAAACTGATTACCAGTGTAAGGTAAAATAAACTTTATTTACACAGGAACTCAACCCGGCCCTAAATGCTAATCTAACCAGTGACAAGTTGTCAGGGCCGTAGCCAGTATGAGGCAAACCGAGGCACTTGCCTCAGTCATTTTTTCGTTTTTTTTTTTTTTTTTTTAATAGAGCGTGATTCCAGGCGCGTAGCGTCCTATACGCATATACGCACGTGCGTACTTGACGTGACCAGAAAATTTTGAATTTTTTATCAATTGTTTCTACTTTATAACATTTTACTTGTACGCAACCAAGATTTCGTGATGAAAGCACCACTTGGATGAAATTCTAAAAACTAAAACACAAGCTATACCATGTTCTAACTTAGTTTTGCATTGTACTTTTTTTGCACTAACAATGCAGTGTTGTTTGGCCAGCGTACAACAAAAAGGCGAGGTTGCAAAGGAGCGACGGTCCAAGAACGTTCTTGACAAAGAAGCGACGTTCGGAGAACGTTCTTGACAATTCCAGATCATATGTACTTGTGCGTACATGAAAAAATGACCACGCTACGCGCCTGGATTCCATTGTTGTCTTTAAAATGTAACTTTCTAAGCAAGGACCAGCGTAACAAGACACCTAAAATACCTAAGAAGAGCATTTCACCATAGACATTGCCTCAGTCATTATTTTTTCCTGGCTACGGCCCTGGTTGTCACTGTATTACTTTGTCACTGCTCTTTTTAGTTCAACCCAGATCTCTCACTATTGCTATTGTATTTAAATGTCTTCTCCAAAATAACGGATACTTTTGAAAATGTATGATGCTGCATGCGAGTTGCTTCACAATGTTTATTATCGTCTTGTGTGTTATCTTTTTTATTAATTTAAACTTCGATGGCCGAAGAGCAAGAGTCTCTATGATGCAGTGTTAAATTATTTTGTTTCGACTGGCTGTATGCCACCTGTCAGTACAGAATTTAGTGATTTGTAGCCGCATGTTCCTCTCCAATCAGTGACCCTGACGCCAGTCCACCTGCTCCAGAGTGCAATGTGATTTGCAATTGAGCTGAAATCCCTCTCTTCACTTACCAATCAGATTTCTAGTTTCCTGTGACTTATGCTCAGACTTATGCTCAGTAATACTGCGCAAATAGATGCGGTGAAAACTGATGACAGAGTAAAGAAAACAAATAAAAAATACGTATTATCGCGAAGACCTTTTTCGTTGAGGTTTTAAGGTTTTGACTGCGGATCTCTTATCTCTTCCAACAACGAACTTGGGAGGTGGAATACCAGTAGGTGAATTTTATGTTTCGTAATTGTTGCTTTATTGAAACGGTTTTGCAGCTGAAATTAAGACACCATAAAAGGTTTTGTAGCCATTCAGTATCGATACGGAAGATGGATAGCCTTTATTCTAAAGCCTTGAGTATTCGATTTATTCATTTGGACTAAGATACCTTGTCTTTTCGTCAGTATTCTGATAACTCTTTGGCATCCAATGAAAAATGTCCTTTCTTGCAAGAAGTCGCAAATAATGCCGCAAACAGTTTTTTCTGCATCGAAACGTTTCGTTTTTGATGTAAGCTGGACTATCTGGACTATCTTGCTCTGCGGATTGTTTCGAAATCCTTGATTCCGCCCCTACTAAATTGCAACTTAAACTCAAGGAGGCTATGCATATAAATCGGGAAAAGCCTAATTTAAACCAACAAGTTCACCACGACAACCTGACACTTACGCTTTAGGCTCTACATTCTTTCAAACACTCTGTAACTCACTCAAATAAGTAACTCTTGTCACTTAATCATGTTTCGCCTAGTTGTTATATAATCCTAACGGTTTTTCAAATATTCTGTAACTGACGATGATGTTTGTAACATCGAAACATGTCTTGGAAATTAAAAAATGTCGTAACTTTCTTAAAGGTAATCAAACATAGCTTTCGCACAAGTAAGAAAGTGAATAAGAAAAGAAAGAAGGTACGCTAGTCGAATATTTCTATGTCGCATGTTCCAGGTATTTGTCTTCTGTCTGAATTTTGCCGCCTAGTTTGATTGATCAGATGATCTTCAAGTATTTAATGACTTGAATCCCTATCACATTTATGGCCTACCTGGTCTTCTACCGATTGAATCACAAGACCGTTCAGGGGCGTAGCGTGAGATTTTGAAGGTGTACGCACACGAAGAACGGGGGGTCTGGGGGCATGCTCCCCCTGAAATTTTGAAATTTAGGGTCTCGGAAATGCCATTTCCGACTATTTTCGAAAGGCATTTCAATAAATAAATGCGAAGGAAAATGCAGCAATTAGTTGTTTATTTTACTTATCTGTCGAGTTTTTTTTCTGCAGCAAACTACAACACAAACAGACGGTTTACAATACAAGCATAGGGCTAGACGTCGGAAACTCTGTTATAATATCATCATCATCATCGTCATAGTCATATTTCTTTAAAAAATAACCGGGAACTGGGGGACTGGTGATAAGACTGACACTGTGTAGGGGCATCGAAGGGTAGTGTCTTTTTTTTTTTAGTTTTCGTCCACTACAACGTTTCTTGCCGTTATAAGGCCTGGCTAATAGGGTCCAACATGATAGTGCAACATCATTCAACAATGTTCAATCCAACATGTTGCACTCGTTTGGTCACCAAGTTGCATCAAACATCGTCTTCAACATCATCCAACGTTTCTTTTGTTCTAAGGAGTGAACAACAGTGTGGCATTTGTTTGCCCGTCACATTCAACATTGTTGCACGAGCGCTTGCGCTGCGGCTATTGGTATCCATGGTGATGATTTATTCGTTGCATCTGTTTCGCGCGTTGCCACGTCAGTTCAAGCTTCAGAATGGTGAACGAGCCAAGTCTTGAATATCGATCTGAGCGACGAAAGCTTGAGCATGCAATCTATTTTCGAACAGATAGCCCTTCTTGTGTTCAAAGCTCTCAGGGGCATGGCGCCAATTTATCTCGCTACACCCTACGCAGTGACGCCGTGGGTCTTCACAGGGTTCCTCACACCTACATGGTGCAAGACCTCTCGAGACCGCGCATTTGTTGTTGCAGTTCCCAGATTCTGGAACAGCTGTCCTCTTGCTATCAGAGAGAGTGACTCTTTGATAATTTTAAAAGAAACTTGAAAACGCCAACAAGGCCAGAGTTTGTTTTCTAAGGATTTCAGGTAGATTTTGGTTCCCAACATGCTGAATCCAACACGTTGCATTTGTCTGGCGACTTCGTTGTCGTTCGACACTTTTTAACAGCGTTCAACAATGTTCGATGATGATAATTGGGCCTGTATGGGTTAATGGAAAGATACTGGAAATACTCACACAGAGAAACACCAGTTAATTTAAATTTAAAAAAAACGTGGCCCGATTTTATAATGACTTTAAACAAAATTAATGCCTCCATGGAATAAGGATTCCCGGATTTGAGCTGTGCGACGGGCGTACGTGTGTGTGTGGACGCTACGCCCCTACCGTTTACTATACTTCATCTTACATTTGAATTTGTTTGAGAAGAAAGTTCACACAACATTTAGAAAGTGATCAGGGAACAAAGAACTTTGTTCTACAAAGTGATCTTTTAGTCTTTTTTTGGATTCTTTCTTTTTAATAAACGATGTTTTTGAGCACATTTTGTTTTTCAAACGCGTTCCTTTTCTTGATTCTGAAACGGTCCCTTCTTTAAAAGCGAGAATAAATTGTTCCTCTGTTTTGTGTTCCTTTTGATGAAATCGGAACGTGCTTTCATACTACTTGGGAACAAAATGGTCATTTATTGCTAAAAGGGGAACCAATTTTTCCGAGTTCCGAATCCCGAGCGGAACAAATTGGACCTTAATGGATGATTTGACATGGGAACCGATTGTTCCGAGTTCCGTATCCCCAGTGGAACCAACTGGTCCTTAATGGTTGACTTGGGAACTATTATTCCTAAAGATGCGTTCCTTTTGATAACACGCGAACGTGTTTTTATAAGGATACGGAACAAAAATGGTCCTTTATTGCTGAAAGGGGAACCAATTTTTCCGAGTTCCGAATCCCAATCGGAACAAATTGGATCTTAATCGATGATTTGAGAACTATTGTTCCTAAAAATGTGTTCCTTTGTTCCTCTGTTTTTTGTTCCTTTTGATGAAATCGGAACTTGCTTTCATACTACTTGGGAACAAAATGGCCATTTATTGCTAAGAGGGGAACCAATTTTTCCGACTTCCGAATCCCGAGCGGAACAAATTGGACCTTAATGGATGATTTGAGAACTATTGTTCCTAAAAAAATGTCCTCGTTTCTATAACATGGGAACCGATTGTTCCGAGTTCCGTATCCCCAGTGGAACAAATTGGTCCTTAATGGTTGATTTGGGAACTATTCTTCCTAAAGATGCGTTCCTTTTGATAACACGAGAACGTGTTTTTATAATATACGGAACAAAATGGTCCTTTGTTGCTGAAAGGGGAACCGATTTTTCCGAGTTCCGAATCCCGAGCGGAACAAATTGGATCTTAATCGATGATTTGAGAACTATTGTTCCTAAAAATGTGTTTCTTTCTATTACATCGGAACCGATTGTTCCGAGTTCCGAATCCCGAGCGGAACAAATTGAACCTCAATGGATGATTTGAGAACTATTGTTCCTAAAAATGTGTTCCTTTGTATAACATGGGAACCGATTGTTCCGAGTTCCGAATCCCGAGCGGAACAAATTGAACCTCAATGGATGATTTGAGAACTATTGTTCCTAAAAATTTGTTCCTTTCTATAAAATCTGAAGCAATTGTTTCGGGTTCCGAATCCCGAGAGGAACAATCCTTTATGTGTGATTTGGGAACTATTGCTCCTAAAAATGTGTTCCTGTTGATAACATGGGAACGTGTTTTTATAAAGATACGGAACAAAATGGACCTTTGTTGTTAAAAAGGGAACCAGTTGTTCCGAGGTCCGAATCACGAGCGGAAGAAGTTGGACCTTGGTTATCTGTGATTTGTAATCAATTCGTCCTAATATAATAACGCGTCAATCCTTTGTCATTATTTGTAGAGCATTTCAAGTTCCTATTTGCGAGTTGCCAAAAGGCTTTATCGTTTCGTTTTGCACAAGAGGGACGTTTGTTCTATATTGTGTTTTCGTGTAGTGCTTCGTTTTTATTGCTCATTTTCTGGTAACTGTGTTTTAGCTCTTGTGGTAATGCATCTTTTCAACTATGGGCTGAAATCTTTTCCGC
Organism: Montipora capitata; assembly: GCA_949126865.1. Lineage (NCBI taxonomy): Eukaryota > Metazoa > Cnidaria > Anthozoa > Scleractinia > Acroporidae > Montipora > Montipora capitata. Next base: position 30,250,170 of record OX421451.1, read on the forward strand.
TTTCTCCTCTTGCATGTACCTTTTAAGTGAGTGACGCGTTCCTTTTGTAGAAAACCCCTTTTGGAGACTTCACCACTGCATGACTTCCCTGTTTATCAACCACTTCACATGGTATGGTTTCAAATGATGAAGATAATTTATCCACTTTAGGCTTTTGTACAAGAACTTCCTTGCATACGGAACCCGCGCCCGCAGTGCGCGCGGCAGTCAAAACTGTGCTATCCTGTCAATCAATTGCCCTTTTACCGGAAACAGTGCATTTCGGTTGTGCGTAAATGACTTTGTTGTCGATCTACCCCGTCGAAAGGACGCGACCAAAGTCTTTATTCGCGAAGTTAACTCAAATAAATACGTTCTCAAAACGGTTTTGTCGTCTTCTTGCACTTGATTTGAAAAACCCGCCTGAATTTGTCTTAGAGTAGTTAGAAACAGCACAAATAAAAGCCAAGGCACAACAGCTTACATTCGAATTCTGCTCGCCGACAACCCAAGTTTGTTGACAAAAAAATTGCCACAACATGTTTTAAATGGTTTTCTGGCCCTTTATTAATAGCGCTCACGTGCATTTTAAATGGAGTATCGGGAAAGAAAAATTGTCAAGCTGATATTTGTTTCGTGCAAACATACATTTTCAAGTAGCGAAAATTTGTATAAGCACTACAAACTTTTACTAACCATTGCCCGAAGGAACACCTTTTAAAAGCTGCAAGGAAGCCGCTGATGAATTCTGCACAAAAACCTCGGCCCCTAACACCGGAAAGCCAGACTTGGAAAGTTTTTCAGCGGAAGGCTCACTAAGGAAGAGTTTCTAGAGCTTGCATTGCCCTCCCGCCGGTCGCCAGAAAGGTTCAAACAAGCTGATTCATGTCTGAAAAGAGCAAGATCAAGAAATTGTGTTTCTTGTATTGTGCGAAAATTTATTTTTCCCTCAATCCCAAATGAGAACTTGCTGTGTCTTGCAATTCTACAGTGAATTACTATTAGGCCAATAAGAGAATCAACATTAAACAGGCACTCCTAGGGGTTTGGGGAAGAAAAGAACATGGCTAATTTGAACTGGGGAACAGAGTAACAATATCAAAATATTTTAGGGAACAAGGGAAGAGAACCAATTTAAATTTTAGGGATCAAAAAGCTGGGAACAAGTTTGAAAGTAATTTGGGGAACAAGGAAACACAAGCAAATATTTAAAGGGAACAAGGACTCCTCTCGTGGGCAAAACACTCTCGATAAAATTCTCACCAACCTTCAGGATTACTACGACACTCCGGTTGAACGTCCCGCTTTTGGTCTTTCAGATCATAGCTCAGTTGAAGTACAGCCAAAGCAAAGGGCTAAGACATCGCAATCAATGCATACTGTTATTTCAAGGGACCTACGACCTAGCAACCGTCTTGCAATGCGAACGTATCTCAATGAAGTCGATGTTACTGCGCTGATCAGAGCTATGACAACTTGCGAAGAAAAGGTGTCGATGTTACAAAAGATCATCAAAACTGGCCTTGATTTCGTTTTGCCGATGAAGCCTAAAATTGTTCATCGAACGGAACCACCTTGGATAAATTCCACTCTTAAGAACTTGATTCGAAAGCGACAAAAGGCCCTAGGCCGAGGAGACCGAGCGGAGTTTAACCACCTGAGAAACCTTGTTAACCGAGAACGCAAAAGATGCCGCGCGAAGTACTACGAATGTAAAGTGCAACACCTAAAGGGGTGTTCCCCAGCTAAGTGGTGGGGCGAAATCAAGAGACTCAGTGGAATGGAAGGGCCCTCTGGGTCACGTGATAATATTTTTAAGTCCGTTCATCACTTAGAAGGTGCTCGTGGTCTATCAGCAGATGATCTTGCAAACCACATTAACACAACTTTCCTAGCCCCAATGGAGGTCTTTGTACCGCTTACCCACAATCCATTTAGAGGGGACGCCTTTGTGTCTTCGAGCAGAACTATGAATGATGATTTTCCACCGCTATCAGAGTTTTCTATCTTTA
>OX421451.1:30264660-30267160 GCA_949126865.1 Montipora capitata
TCCTTCTTTGATTATAGCATGATGATAGCATTAATTATTCACGGACTTTCTATTAACAGACGTGCACACGGAGTTTGTTCTGCAGAGAGTGTTGTGACGTGAAGCAGAGTTTCTGATGAATGTGCGACCTTTCTGTAAACCAGTAGTTCAAATTCCCTTCTAGAATTTGATGGGATCGTCCACCTCTGCTGTATGTGTAAATGTAAAGTTTCTTGCTCTTGTGTGATGACAATGATTCTATGATGCAGTCTATGGAGTGCAATGGCAAAACGTTTGTAAGAATTGGATGCACTTGGCTGCGCTTGGTTGTGCCGCATGTGTGTGTGTTCGTATGTGTGTCACCTTCTGAAGCTAAAACATGTGGCCCTGGCCATAAACTTTGTAATGCCCGTCTTTACCTTTACCCTTTCTTTTCTTCTCTTTCTCACCGAACTAGCCCTGGAGCTATCTGAGAAGAAGCAGATGGACTATAGCAGTGTAATTCATTGGCTGAGAGCAAAACCATCCTTTAACTTATTAATGAAGATCAGCAGTGTTGTGTCTAAGAGGCTCCAGATCAACTTGGCCAAACATGAGTTGAACACTGATTTTATTGCAAATGTGATCGGAAAGATGAAATAGACACGAAAAGCAGTGCGTAGAACACTTTTTTTTATTCAAGCCTAGGGCTTTTATATTTATTTTAAAATATTTTTTATTAGTGCTTGTACACTGTAATTTTTTATTGGATACAGTTTTGAAAAAGGCTAGTTTTCCTTTCGTTTCCTTTCTTTTCTTTTCTTTTCTTTGATGCTGTCTTTTTCTTAATGTTACTGCACCGCAGACTAGGTAATTTCTGCCCGTAGAACGGCATTACGAAAACGATTGATGGTTTTCTTTTTTCATGTTTTAATGAAAGTGTTGTAAGTGTGATAAGTACCAGCTTGGCATGGAAATGCCAAAATCTTCTGTCGTATTTATTTTATGTGTGAAGCCTAAAGAGCAATCCAGGTGCAAGCAAACGAAGTCACAACTCTTTAAATACATTAGAAAGATTAAATATGTTAAAGAATCTAAAATCTGAAGTTTTTTTTGCTTTATCTCAGAACAAATGCAAATTAAATTTGCTTGTTTTTGTTATTCCTTTGTCACCCAAATCATGTTTGACATCCAGATCATAAAAGGCCTGAGCTGGGATGCAAGGGATTAATGATAACCTGATAAAACAATAGAACCGAACAAGAACAATTCTACCAGAACAATAGCAAATACCACACTTTTCACATTGTGGTAACCAAGGCTGATTTTTAAGAAGAGCTATCTGTATGAAGAAGTTTATACTCCTGGGAGCTTGTTCAAACTTGTATTGTTCACAATGAAGACTATGCCGCCGGTTTGTTTTATCAGATTTATTTAACAAATCCCTTGAGCGTTTTACTTGGTGTCTCGAACGGATAACCTAAGAAATGCAAGTAAACAACACGACTTTGTCTTAATAAAATATCATTGTTTCTCTTGAAGAAATGTAATCAACAACTGCTCATTGCAAATATAAGTCGATAAGCAATAGAAAATCAACATCTTTTCTAGTAGAATTGCTGTCGGGAGGGAGAGGTTCTGTACTGTTAAGCTATTTACTGCGCTTTTAACATCAAAGAACAACAAAGGTAAAGGTTATGGTTCTCTCATCCCGCTTTCACTTGTTTCATTTTTACAAAACGATCTGCGTATTCGTTCGATAGGCGTCATCTATCTTAAAAAAACACCTAGGAGATTCTCGAAATTGTCTCTATTTTCAAGTTCCGTCTTTCACTGACCAATCCAAATCGTCTTGGTTGAAGCAATAAGTACTGCGGATTCGTCTCAAAACATTGAATGAGTTATTTTTTATATGAATTGCACAGCATTTCGCCGGAATTTTGTCATGTATTAAGCGACTGGAGATAGTAAGTCCTCTTTAATCTCTACATATCTAACTGCATCTTTCATCTTAGATTTTGACGGTTTATTTCTGTTGAAAAAACACAAGCAAACAAGACGGCGGCTATGGGCAGGCTGCTTCTTTATCGTGCCTTTTGGGCAATTTTAGCCTGCATAGGTAAGTCACCTTCCAATGTATGCTTTATACGTTATATTCTGAAATAATGATTAACCGTAATTTAACACAAACAAAGCAATAGAAGCGCGCATCTCGTTCATCGATGCAGCGTACATCAAGCGTTCCAACATCAAGGTACAAAGGAGATTCAAGTAAAAGCATTGTTCTCTAATCACTCTGCAGTGAAACGAGAACAAATCATTTTTACTCTAGAAACCATGAAACGTAGACAAGAATCAGGAATAGGCATTTCGTTTATTGATAGCTTGAACACGGGCAAAATACATGAATGAACATACTACAAACTACAGCTAACGAAGACGTAAGCAAACAATAATGACAATAATGTACAATCTGGTAATAACCTTTCTGAAAGATTAAATAGAATAACAAAACAGATAAAAAATACAAGAATTTGCAGAA
>OX421451.1:30272160-30302160 GCA_949126865.1 Montipora capitata
GGAAGCCCTGTGAATGAGGGCATTGCCAAAATTGTCTTAAGCCTGTTGAAAGACAAAATTCCTGAGGAAAAAACGCAGACGAGGATCGAGAAACATCCTCGACCTGAGAACTTGGAAGGGCTGCGCACGCCACGAGTGAATACATTAATATGGAACCAATTGCCAGCAAATATTCGCAGCCAAGATTCTAAGTCACAAAAAATGCAGAATGCTTTAGTAGCCTCGCTGGTGGCGACTATCAAAGCAACGGATAGAGTGCTCCAGCAGCAATCGGGAAAAGCCTTAGACAAAGAGGTTATCACCTCTCTCACAGATGCCATTGCTTTGGGCCTGCAGTGTTTTCACGATATTAACAACACTCGCCGACTAGCAATGAAGAAAGATCTTCATAAAGATTATGTTGCCTTGTGTAGTGCGTCCATAGTGCCTGCCTCATCAGAATATTTGTTCGGTGATTTGTCAAAATTGGCCAAAGATAGTTCCGAGGCAAACAAGCTTACCAAGAAAGTTCGACCTCTGCAACGCAGCACTGCACGCTGCGGAAATTCTGGCTCGAATGGACGCCGGTTTTATCAAAATACTCAGGGGTCTCAAGGATATCGCAGATTTCACCCATATCAACGGCAAAGGAAGGATTTTTTGTACAAAGGCCGCCCACAAAAATCGAGGATAAAGAAAGAGGGGGACTCAAAACAAGCCTAGCTCGAACGCGACCCTCATCGGAAAAGGTATGCGCATCATTAAGGATTAAACTTTTTTTTTATTTTTATTTTATTTTTTTTTAACAAACAACAAATTAAATACAAGTAAAAAGTGACAAAGAAAGAAAAAAAACTACAAAAATAAAAAACTCGCACACATCAATTGTTATTTTTTCCCTTGGGTAAAAGGACACAGCCGAAAACCAAACAAAACAAAACAAAAAATGTTACAGAGATGTAGAGAAGAAATTTATATTTAATTAAGTTTTGGAGACTCAGGTCAAGAGGCTTATATATGCCAACAAGTGTTCCCATTTATTTTCGACAGTGGAGGCGTTGTTTTCTATTTGATAAATGTGTTTCAAATAAAGCAAAAAGTTGTTTAAATTGGGGGGAAGTTCTTTTGAGCGACAAAGCCAGATATGACGCTTGGCAATTAAGCAACAAAAATTGATTTGGATTTTGTGTTTAGATCTATCTGGACTCAAACCCAAAGCCGTATTTATGTGTAAGTAATTATGTTCACCTAAAGAAAGTTGGCAATACTGCATCCACTTAAAAGGACTATCCCAATTTTTTTTTCTTTTTTCGCATCTCCAAAAAAAGTGTATCAAGTTTTCCGTTTCCTTATTAGAAAAAGAACACTTATCATTGTCTCTAAGTCCAACTTTTTTAAAGAAACAGTTAGTTGGTAACCGGCGATGTAACAATTTGAAGTTGAAAATGATAAGTTTACTGCTCTTTGTGCGTTGAAAGGATGTTTGATAAGCGACTTTCCAATTAATAATTGTGTATCAAGTTTTCCGTTTCCTTATTAGAAAAAGAACACTTATCATTGTCTCTAAGTCCAACTTTTTTAAAGAAACAGTTAGTTGGTAACCGGCGATGTAACAATTTGAAGTTGAAAATGATAAGTTTACTGCTCTTTGTGCGTTGAAAGGATGTTTGATAAGCGACTTTCCAATTAATAATTTCCTTTGGGGGAAGATTGATGTCTTTGCACCACTTTTCTTGACATGAAATTGGCCTTTCACAGTTTTTTGACACAATTTCTTGGTCGATAAATTTAGATGGCTTTTGACTCATAAGAAATTTTGAGAAATTTTGAGAAGCGATTTTCATACTTAAATTGGGTTTTGGTGTTTTGTCGCCGTAGGCAATTGACTGCTGAGATTAATCCAAAGAAGGTTGGAGGTCGAACTTGCAAGTTATATTTAATCTGAAAAGCAGCAAGTGAAAAGAAATTGGAGGATTCATCCATTAAATGTTTAACTTGCGTAATACCCTTAACAAGCCAGTCTTTATAAAAAAATGGCTTATTCTGAATTCCTATCAGAGAGTTTTGCCACAAAGGTGACGACAAAAGATGTCCTTCAGATACTATCGTTTCCTGGAAAAAAACTTCTGACCAAATTACAAGTATTTCTTTCACAAAAAGTTCTGATATTTTTAAGTTGTTAATATCTTTTTTGTTAAGATTTCCTTTTAGTATCGCTTCGCCTCCATTTCTTTCAAGTTCGGAATCAAAGAGTAGCTTCCATTTACTACGATTTTCAGGGTCCAGATATTTCTGGATCCATGTAGCTTTAAGGGATTTGTTAAAAGAAGCTGTGTCAATCATTTTTAGTCCTCCTTCGGAATAGTCATTAATCATTATCTTTCGTTTGATTTTGTCTCATTTATCATTACATAGAAACTTATACAAAATTGTGTAGATTTCTTTAATCGCTTCATGGTTAGTTTGCAGAGGTGAGAATATGTAGACTAACTGAGATGCAACCAGGCTCTTCAAAACTGCTATTTTCCCTAATAATGTGAGTCTGCGAAATTTCCAGCATTCTAGGATCGATCTATTTTTTTCAAAATTTTCGTTGTAATTTAAGGATATTATTATATTGGGGTCCTTATTAAAATCGAGGATAAAGAAAGAGGGGGACTCAAAACAAGCTTAGCTCGAACGAGATCCGAATCGGAAAAGGTATGCACCTTATTAAGGATTAAACCTGTGTCCATTATTACTTGCTACTCAAGATTCACTTAAAGCAAGTACAATCAGTCTATTTTCACGTCAATGGGGAGAAATTACACATGATCCCTCAATACTGCAGTTTGTTAAAGGGACAAAAATTGAGTTCAAACCAGGAGTAACCCCTTCCCAAACTTGTGTGCGATCTAGCACATGTAATCAATCACCATCGTACTTTGTTGCATTGGAAATTGATAAATTTCTTTCAAAAGGACTACCCCAGGTCTCTTCCTCAGAGGAGGGGGAGTTTATATCGTCAGTGTTTGTTAGACCTAAACCAGATGGGACTTTCCGTGTGATACTTAACCTCCAGTGTTTCAACGAGTTTGTACAATACTACCATTTTAAGATGGATACCCTTGAATCAGCCATTCGGCTAATGAAACCAGGATGTTTTATGGCATCTATTGACCTTAAAGATGCCTACTACTCGGGACCAGCGGCCGAAGAGGACCAGAAATACTTAAAATTTATTTTCAAGGGAACACTTTACAAGTATACATGTTTACCAAATGGGTTGTCAAGTGCCCCACGTATCTTTACTAAGTTACTAAAACCTGTATATGCATCGCTACGCACACAGGGCCATGTCAGTCTAGGATAAATAGATGACTCCTACCTACAGGAGAACAGCTATGTGGAATGTAGTAAGCCTTTTTGTTCAAGCGACTAGGCTTTCACCTGCACCCCACAAAATCTGTTATCATCCCCACTCAGAATCTCACATTTTTGGGGTTCAAGCTAGACTCCAGAAGCATGACAGTTGCACCAACTGATGAGAAAATTCACAAAACAGTAGAAGCCTGCAAAAGATTACAAACCACAGCAAAACCTCAAATCTCAGATGTTGCAGAAGTTATTGACCTCATATTTTTTAACTTCCCAGGGGTCCAATTTGGACACCCCTTGAAAGCACTAAGCATAGCAATATCTTGTAACTTCAAGCAGCTTTCTTTGCCCTTAAGTCATTTTGCAAACAAGCACCTGAGGGTCATATCCAGTTGTAGGTGGACAACACCACAGCTGTTTCATATATAAATAACATGGGGGGCTCTAAATCACTCGAATTAAATTGCCTTTCCCAAGAAATCTGGGATTGGTGCATCCAGCGGAAGTTGTGGATCTCAGCTACCCACGTTGCGGGCAAATTAAATTTTGATGCAGATACTAAATCCTGACATTTTCAGGATAAGCATGAATGGATGCTTGATAGGGTAGTTTTTGAATGACATTCTGTCACTAGACCCAGGGTTAAACATACATTAATTTGCTACCAGGATTAACAAACAGTTGGAAGTCTATTGCTCTTGGAAACCTGATCCTGGGTGTGCATTTGTAGATGCCTTCAGTATTGACTGGAGAAAATTTAACATTTATGCTTTCCCCCCTTAAACATAATTCCCAGATGCATTCAGAAAATTACTCAAGAGCAAGCCCACGGAATTTTAATCATCCCAGTATGGCCAACACGACCCTGGTTCTCACAGGCCCTTCAGCTACTTTACAACCAGCCATGGATCCTCAAACCAACCAAGAGACTACTGCAACATGTCCACCACCACCAACCACACCCACTACACAATAAGCTACGACTAGTGGTCTGTCCACTCTATGGGAATCCTTTACAAAGTACAGTGTTTCTCCAGAAATTACCACGATCCTCATGCCTCCTGGCAAGACAGCACAAAGAAACAATATAAAGTCCACCTTCAGAAGTGGTTGGCATGTTGTCGGCAAAGGTGCATCTCTTACAGTTCACTAAATGTAGATGAGGCCCTGGACTTCCTCATGGTTCTTTATAATAGGGGACTGACATACTCTACCATTAACACAGTAAGGTCTGCTCTTTCGTCCGTCATAACTCTCGAAAGTGGGGAGAATTTTGAATCTCACCCCTTAGTGGTGCGGTTCTTCAAAGGCATTTATGAACTCAGAAAACCCCAACCCAAATACAATTCTATTTGGGATGCGTCTAAAGTTTTGGATTACCTCGGGAAGTTACACCCACTCAACGCCCTTACCCTGAAGAAGTTAACTTCATGTTATTGTTGATTGCTACGGGACGGAGAGGCCAGGATATTCACTTACTTACCCTACAGGGAATGAGCATGGCAACTACCAGCTGCCAATTTCAAATGTTGGAACACACCAAAACTAGCAAACCAGAAAAGAAGGGTAATCCCCTAACTATCCATGTGTACACTCCCGATCCTTCACTTTGCCCTTTGTTGACATTGAAAGAATACATTTTAAGAATTGCACCATTGCGGAAGAGCGAGACACAATTATTTCGGAGTTTCATCCAGCCTCATAAAGAATTGACCCGCGACACAATCTCATGGTGGACCAAGGATGTGTTGAAACTGTCTGGTATTGATATAACTCAGTTTACTGCACAAAGTACCAGAGCAGGGGTCGCCTCAAAGACCAGTGTAAAGGATGTGCCACTTGATTTGATCCTGAGCAACATTGGGTGGGAGTCAGCACAGACTTTCCACAAGTTTTACCACAAACCAGTGTCGAATGAAGTTAACATAACTGACACTATTTTGTCTTTAAAATAGACCTAAATGGCATGTCTTGAACTTTAATCCAGGGAGCTAATTATTGTTATTTGTTGACATTATGTTTGTGTGCTCATGATGGGGTTACTCATGGAATAGTCTGTCCTGTAGTACCTGAGATACTTTTACCTTAGCACCTCTGTCTTGTGCTAGCTGACAGTACACCCTAGTTTTCCTCCTGTCTTTGGGTGAACTACTTTATGGAATAGCTGATTAAACCAACTTTCACATTATGTCTTGTGCAGTGGCTGTGTCAGCGCTTTAAAGACTCATGGGATCTCCAGGCCTCCGGTCATGTGATAGAATAGTAAATTAAACGAGACTTACCTGTAAGTTGAAGTTTGATTGAGATCCTATCACATGACCACAGGAGGCATAGGAGATCACATGCCCCCCTTATACCCTCCCTTATGGGGGCAGAGTTGCCACTCCTCAGCATGTGGTTTAACTGACACACCCCCTGCAGTTTTGAAAAATGACCTGACGCATGCGCTGTGCTATCTCATGTGATCTCCTATGCCTCCTTTGGTCATGTGATAGAATCTCAATCAAACTTCAACTTACAGGTAAGTCTCGTCTAATTTTACCATTTTGTTTGATTTATTTTAGTTTTCTTGAGCTTTAACTTGAAGGCTAATTATTTAACAGCAGAAAATCTGCCTTTTTCATAACTATTTGTGTTAATTATCAATTATCCTACGAAATCGCGTGGAATATGACCTTATACTTTGCCGACGAGGCCGTAGGTCGAGTTGGCTAAAATCAGGCGATATTCCGCAATGTTTTCAACATTTTTTTTTTCGGCATACCCGTCGTTTTTCCACCTAAAAAATGTTTTATTCCGATTTTGGGCCAACAGCATTGCGGTTCAGAATGGAGGTGTCAGCAGTCATTTTTGCTGCTTATGACGTATGATATGGGGAAGACATGCGAGAGCGCTCCATATGGACGCAGTGTTTTGACTGATGTTTGTCGCGAATGTTGAGTCCGCGGCACTTGTGTTTACCTTGTTTCTCTTGATTACGAAACCTCTGTTCCCCATATCATACGTCAGAGCAGGTTGCTGATTTAATTTTTGAGCCCGAACTGAGACCGCGCATACGGAAACCGCGCCCGCAGTGCGCGCGGCAGTCAAATTGTGCTATCCTGTCAAACTTTTGCCCTTTCACTGGAAAAGGTGCATTTCTGTGCGTAAATGACGTTGTCGTCGATCTACATTGTCGAAAGGACTAACGTCTTCTTACACTTGACTCGAAAATACCAGACTGAATTCGTCTTAAAATAGTTAGAAAAAGCTCAAATAACAGCCAACGCACAACAGTTGAAGTTCAAATCGCCGCTCAGCGAATCCATTTATGCACCTGAGTGGAGAGAGGCACCGTGAGAGTAAAGTGTCTTGCCCAAGAACACAACAAAATGTCCCCGGCCAGGATCCGAACCCGGACAACTCGTTCTGGAGTCGAGCGCACTAACCATGAGGCCACCGTGCCCCCTATTAGATAACTTTAATTTTTAATAGAAATTAATTATAGGTGCCAATGTAGTCACCTGAAGAACAAGAAATGGACCAAGTTACACTGTGCATCTTTGGAGACACCTTATGATTTTAATGTCTTATTCCAATAAACTGCCTTCACTCATTTTTTTCGAAGAGCTCATTTCTTCTTTGATATCCAAAAAGGGACATCAAATGGTTACCACGTAACGTATCCGGAAAGAATTGATGGAGAGCGAGCTACACGGGATCTATCAGCTTTAGGAAAGGTAAATTATGATCGCTATCGCATGAAAACAGTCTCCAGTCTTACTATGATCATGAGTTGGCAGTCTTCTCTTCTTATAACAATCCTGAGAACAACAGCAAGTTACTTTTAGCACTTACTGAATCAGTTTATTCTAATTTGAATTCTTTTAGGGGGGTCATGCACATGATGTTTCTTACAGGCTGACATCTCCAGTTGACAAATATTGGACACTGGATGTAAACAAAAACAAGTAAATATAAGCTTAGACGCTCAATCATTACTGATTTTCTCATCTTACAATCATAACTTCGTTATCTTATTTCGACTCAGTGATCACTAATCTCCCAATTTAACTTGCTTACATTTCTAATAAAAAGTTTTCCGTCAACAGAGAACTTATTTCTCCGTCTTTTGCTATGCGTGCGTTTGCTGAGGATGGCTCAGAGGTTATTGAAGAGGTATAGCTTACCAATCAATCAATAATATACGAAGAGCGTTTTACCGTTTAAAAATCGCAAAGCAGTTGTTTTCCTTATATTTCGTATCCTAGGCTGTTCCTGCAGACTGTCATTATCAAGGAACCATCAGGGGAGTAAAGGAATCTAGTGTGGTCCTCAATACCTGTAAAGGACTTAGGTAATCAATACCCATTTTCTAACTGTAACAGGTTGCATGAAATACAATACAAATTAAAAAAATACAAAAAAAATAACAATAATAATACATAATACAAATTTGCTGATTGCTTAGCAAGATGCATTCATTAACGTGGCATAATAAATCACCATGGCAAAAAAACAGCCACGTAAAAAGACCCTATATTTTGTCTTCAGACTCCAGACGCTCAGTTACATCTCAAAATCAGACTGAGTGATCCCCCTCCCCCCCCCCCTTTTTTTATAGCTGGAGAGTCATTACTAGGCTAAGATAAAACGTTTTGCAAAGTTTAAAAAAAATCCCTAAAGCGGATTCAGAGCCACCTTAAAATTTTCCACTTGTGAAGGTAGCTGTAGACCCGCTCCAGAGAATTATTTTTATTTTGCAAAATGTTCTCAGTCTGGTCATCACTTTCCAGCAATGAGCATTGAGGGCCACCCAGGGTTTTTTTTTTATTTTTATTATTTTTTTTATTTTTTATTTAAGCGCTTAAAGACAAAATATAGGATGATTTTGCATGGCTGCTTGGTTGCCATGGTGACTTATTGCGTCACATAAATTATTTCAGCTTGTTAAGCAATTATTCGTGTCTATATGGTAGCATAACATTGCTGTTACGGGAAACACTTGGGTGTATTCAATCCTTCCAAATAGTACAGTTATTCAAAGTGTTTAAACCAATCTGTATTGTTACGAAGTCTACCCAGAATGGAAAGAACAGCAATGTGCCTGAACGAATCGTGATTATTTTGTCACCTTATCACTTTGGCGCACTGCCTTTCTAGGGGAATAATTGAGGATGGAAAAGACACCTTTTATATTGCACCAGACGCGGGATATAATGTAAGTATGACGAACAAATTTTCATGTCAACTTTATTCGATACTTCCAATAGGGTTTTTCAACCCCAATTCACAATAACGCTAAGACCATTTATCGTGATTACTGCTTATTTAGTTATTCGTGCACTTGAAAAGGGATTTCTTAGTACCTTTCTTGAAGGTTCGGAAAGAAAGATTTCAAGTTATAGTGCGCTGTAGCGAATTTCAAAAACCGATAGCGCAATATTAAGAATGCACTCTGTCCCGGAGCTTATCTTTTAGATGTTCCGAGACTACAATTACTTTTTTTGCGGTAAAAACCACTCTTCAGACGAAAGCAGCAACTAACAGAAGACAAGTAAAGCTATGAAACTCGCAGTTATGGACGCAATTGCTTAAATTGCGTAGAGAAGCCTAAAAAATTCAGGGCTTCAACGGGGTTTGAACCCGTGACCTTGCGAAACCGATGCAACGCTCTAACCAACTTAGCTATGAAGCCACTGACGTTGGGAGCTGGTCATTTGTGGGTTCTAATTGAAGTTCTAGTTGAAGTCCTGAAATTTTCAGGCCTCTCTACGCAACTGCTAAAATTGCGTCCATAACTGCGAGGATCTTAGCTTTACTTGATTTCATATCCGCAGTTCAGTATATGATTTATTTCATACCATTTCGTTCACTAATGGAAGAGTTGGTAATTCACTGGTTGCCTTGTTACTCTAGCAGTCAGTGTTGCTGGAGGTCTAGAACTAACAAACTTCAAATCTAATGAAGTAACCAGTCAAACTACAAAAGTATTTAGAACTTCATGTTTAATATAACGTATTCCCAAAGACGAAATGAGATTTCCAGGTGATCACTTACGCAACGTATGTACATGAAAAGTTGCAACTGATTGCCGATAGCTACTTTACTTCAACTCCAACTCTTTTCTTTAGTATGCCATCATCGTAAATACATTACGTTCAAGTAATATAGGGAACTCACGATTTGTTTCTCCTCTTGAAGTTTGATGGAGCTCATAAGGTTTTCAACGCCACAGAACAAGACTTGAATGATATCCACAAGCACTGTGGTAAGATGTAAATTCTATATGAATGTTATTAACCTTGTTTCTCTAACAGTTATGTTAAAGAGGACAAGTCTTCCACAAAATGGGCAGACTACAAATCAGTTTAAAGTACATAAAAACTAACTGAAACTGCATTGCAAATTTCTGAAATTTTGGCCCACCATGCATGACAGACGAAAACGAAACTACGCGGAGAAAAAGCCTCCCTGAGCAGAGCGAAGAAAAAACCGAAACTAAACCTACTCCGATACAGCCGATCCGGCAGTGCTTTGAAAAACTTTCAACCCGATCGATTAAACCTTACTTGAGTCACTTTTTCCAAGCAGTCGTGACAAAATTACGTTTGCAAACTTATGATAAATTATTCGCTTCATTGAGGCCATTTTGGCGCATTAAAATTCGAAGTTATTTCACTAAACATCCGTCTTTAAGTGATTTTCAGCAATTAATTACCTTATTCCGTGTTTCGCATGTCCATAGTTCATAACTAAAGGCCTGGCCAAACGCTCACAACATTTCAACACAACATCTAGCAACATTGTTGCATGATGCATTATGTTATGACATGTGTTGAACAAAAAACCTTACATAACAATGACCACAACCAGGTTTTCTGAGCCCACGAGACTGAGCACCTCCAGCAAACCATTATTTTAACGAAAACCGCTGGTCAGCAACCTGGTTCTGGTCATTGCTGTCTAAGGTCTTCCGTGTTGAACGGGCTGGCCAAACGCACGCAACATTCTCAACAATTTCAACGCAACATGTAAATGTTGATATGCCCCAGGCCTGGTGCGCAACAAGTGGACCTAGCGCGCATGCCCTAGTGCAACAATGTTGCGTGAACGCGGCCAAACGAGCACAAAACCATGCAAGGTCTAAAATGTTGCACGAAAAATTTAACCGCTTTCAAATTTGATCCAACATGTTGCAACATATCGCAACAGGGTGGCCAAACGTCTGCAACATGTTGTGCCCGACAATGTTGCAAGAGGTTGTGTTGAAATATTGCGAGCGTTTGGCCAGGGCTTAAAGAAACTACAACGTGACAGCAAATAGTCCAAAACCACTAGCGTATCATTTCCATACTAGTCGATATCACTGGTTTTATTAGATGACTTCTAGCGAAAAGTACCCTGAAGAATCCAAACAAAAATCTACAAACCGCGTTCATTCTCAGTCCAAAATGTCTATCCTTAACTTTTTAAGGTTATTGACTTGCCAAAAGTTTATGCCGCGGCCAAGAGTCTGTCAATCTTCGCTAGAAATATATTAAGGATAGCCCGGTCTGTAGAAGGAATTCGCAAATATATGGTACTAGATTAGGCATGGTGACATGCCTGCAACATCTAGTAAAAAGGCTAACAAAACCTTAAATTGACCAAAGTAAAACTGATTTGGATGATTTATTTTCAGGAAACAACGACGTAGATACACATTCGTTTGTCTCGGAAGACAGTCCAGAAGCGCCTGGATCATCTTCAACGGTATTAAGCATTCACCCAGATACAACCTACGTCATATTTATTCACTATAAGTTTGCGCGATAAATTTTTCACACAATAATTTTCAACTGATCTAGTGAATGCGCATCATACACTATAGCCCCATTTTAAAAGCATCACTCGTTAATTTTGTGGTAAGTTTCGATTAGTCATAGAGTTGCTGACAATTTTAAAGAAACGACTTACTGTGGGATTTCTTATGAGAAACCACTAGTTGCCCAAATTAGCGATTATGTGCACAATGTAAAGCTCACGAAAATGTGATCTCTCGAGGCATCCACAGCGTTGATCATTGTTTCAACCTTGTTTCAACCTTGGGACTTGAAAGATTGGTGAATTTATTTTTACTGACTTATTCGCGGCGGACTTACTTGAGGCTCCTGCCATTGTTGTTAACGGACTTAGCTGTTGTATCAAGGTGTTTACTTTTTTTTTTCGTCTTTGCATCGTGTTGCCGTAGGGACCTTTGGTATATATTGATATATTGATAGTGCTAATCACCCTTACTTGCAGTCGAGGACTGAATTGCGAAGGGCGCGGCTCACGACATCGGGCTGAAAGCATACAAAGGCGCCTCTGGCTGCCGCTATACAGTCCATGTTTGATGTCGGAGCACAGCACCACAGCTAGATGTTAATTAGCTGTGAGTCGATTTTGATGAGGGAGGAAAACCGGAGTACCCGGAGAAAAACCCTCGAGTCAGGTTGAGATCGACTGAAACTCAGCCCACATGCAGGCCGGGGCCAGAGTTGAACCCCGGCTCGCAGTGGTGGGAGGCTCGATAGATAACCACTAAGCCACCCTGGTGGCTTAGAGTGCATCCCCTCGTGTACGACCTTGGTAAATCTGTTTTTTAACTATTGTATTTAGATACGACATAGCATATCAATTATGGATAGCTTCTATAAATCATACCTGACAACCAATGAGACGCGATACACCGAACTCGTCATGGTAGCAGATTACCGAATGGTGAGTCACTCTACAACTTATATCGAGCAGTTTAATTCTTGAGAGAACGACTTTCTGCTTACGCCTCGACTCCACTACAAATTAACTTCTGTACACCACACCTAAGCTTAGACAGGCGCCCACAACAGACGGTCCCGAGTAATGTGCCTGTGAGTAGTCCAAAGTTGACATGTCAGCTAAATCGCCCTTTCGTTGAGTCAAAAGAATCTGGAGTTGCCAGGCAATCAGGCTAGACATGAATATTGTGTACTATCAATCTAGAACAGGATCTCTTAGTTAATTTGAGGAAGGAAAATTCCTTCATTATTTTCCTGAGCTCATTTCACGTTACGACTCACTGATCCGTTAGTCTACCAATTAATCGATCAATATTAATAGAGTCAAAAATTGCGCGTACAATGGACAATAAGCAGATCTTCCCTTTTGGAAATAGCTTCAGTTGACCTTGGTCAGAGCGTTTACTTACCCTTGGGCTTGTGGTTATACAGCAACAAGTCACCCAGCAGGAAGACAAACCTTGGACAGTTTTGCTAGTTACTCTCCGCAGCTATAGGCCACTTTTTCTTGCGTAACCATTGTTTCCAGCTTCTCCTGGGATTTACAATGGTCCCAAGAGAAAATAAAAAGAATACTTATGCAAACATTTGAAAGGAAACAAAGAGTATTATGGTATTTTCGAAAGTGGTCCATAGTGTCCTTATTTTTTATTCTAACGTGACATCATGGCACTCGGCCGAGTATTCCGCAAACAAAGAAACGACGGCACGTTAATCTCAGTCTTATGCAAACATTTTATTTTGTTTTGGGACAAAAAACCCCTGGAAGATGATCACGTGTGTTAAAACAAGTAACAAACTATGGTTCTTGGACGTCACAAGGGTTAATTATTTTCCTTTTTTTTGTTCCATTTTACTGCAATAAATCGCGTAATATGCCACTGCTGTTCCCAGGTATCCAGCATAATGCCAAATTACACCGATAATGCAAGGGGAACGTTAAAAGGCCATGTTTAACCAATCAATATGCCTCCGATACCATCCCTACCAGGGCGAAGCCCTGATTCCAATTCTTCTTTTATATCCTAGTACCTAAAGCACAACAATGATACAGCTGCCATCAAAGACCGTGTTATCACATTAGTGAATGCTGTTGATGCGGTAGGTTGTCTTAAATTGCATAAACACAACATAGAGTAAAATTGGCTAATTCCGCAGCTACAGCGAACTTTTACAGGAATCTGATTTAACTTTGTCCTTGTCATCCATGATATAATTTTCCACTCTCTACAATCACATAAATGGTACAGCAATTAACTCGATTAAATGAACGTTTCTATTTATGAAAGGACAAAAACGGATTCAGGGAAAGAAAAGTCCTGAACTGAAACCAAAACTGCTTAAAATCTAACAAACTCAACCAACATATCACCAATCCTACACTGGAAGCCACGAAACTTGACAATTGTTCGCCGAAGACGAAATGAATATGGGTAAACAAAAACCGAGATAAAGTCGAGGTTTTATTCTCCAGCATTCCCCGAGCCTGAGGTGAATAATTGTTAGGTGATTATTTGAAAAATGTGCATTTTCTTTAAAACGATTAATTTCTTTGGTCTGTCAGCATGACAAACGGATTGCGACGATTTTGAAAACCCCCTTAGGTGATTATCGCGTAATAATCACCTCAAGTGCAACCAATCAGCGCAGAGAATTTTCAATAATTTCCTATGTAATTATGCTAAAATCAAAGTAAGGCAATTGCTATGACTACCACCGAGATCCCATCCTCCTGGCTGCTTGTAAAGCAGGCACCATCAGCTGAGATTAGACCTTCAACCAACTAAAATCTATCAGTTCAGCGCAGATAAATCTTGTAGGAAAACATAAATGGTCACCGTTGACGTGTTAGACAATGGGTAATTAAGCGAATGCGTGAATCCTACTGATGAATCCTACTGATTTCGATCTCGGACCTTTTTTTTGCAAGATTTATCAACGGATCAATATCAGGATTGTTCTTAAAGCACTAGAGATATGGACAAACGGTGATCCATACGAACGACAGACTACGGGAGGAGCTGATCTCAGCAGGTTCAACACCTATCGAAAAGAACATCTAATGGAGAGATTTCCTCACGATAACGCTCAGTTATTAAGGTACTAAATTCAATCCCAGTATTTAATTTCAATACATAAAATTTAATTAATACATATACACATCATTATTCTTCATTTTAAGCGAATGGCCCTGGTCAGACTGTGCAGGAATGGCTTATGTGCGTGGAATGTGTGGAAGCGTATCTTCTGGTGTAAACAGGGTGAGTAAACTTGTTGTCTTGGAGTAAGGTTTTAGAAGTGAAAGTACATACAAACTAGATTTTTATCAAGTGAAGCTATGATCTTCGCAGTTATGAACGCAATTTTTGCAATTGCGTAGGGAAGCCTGAAAAATTCAGGACTTCAACGGGGTTTGAACCTGCAACCTCGAGATACCGGTGTGACGCTCTAACCAACTGAGCTATAAAGCCACTGACGTTGGAACTGGTCACAGGCATTTGTGGGTTCTAATGTTCCCGTGAGGTATGAATCAATGATGAAATGATATATGAAATGGATCATGTATGAACTGCGGATATGAAATCAAGTGAAGCTATGATCTTCGCAGTTATGAACGCAATTTTTGCAATTGCGTAGAGAAGCCTGAAAAATTCAGGACTTCAACGGGGTTTGAACCCGTAACCTCGCGATACCGGCGCGACGCCCTAACCAACTGAGCTATGAAACCACTGACGTTGGGAGCTGGTCATTTGTGGGTTCTAATGTTCCCGTGAGATATGAATCAATGATGAAATGATATGTGAAATGGATCACATATGAACTGCGGATATGAAATCAAATTGTCGCCTCTTATCTTGTGCTCTTTCCTGCTCTTTATCCTGTTGCTCGTCACTAATATGATTTCCCACCAGAAAAAGGCGGTTTGCCAAATGCAAAATTGCCCGAATACTCCCGTCCCCAGAGGCTGTCTTGCCTTTCCAACCCCACCCCGACAGTCTGTACGGGCGGGCTGGCGGGTAGGTGTGCGCTGACGTCATAACCAAAATTTTTGGCATGGATAGATTTCCCAAACAATCTTACCCATGGTGCTCCGCTGGCGCCCTTCGAGCGCCTGAGGTCCGCTATAAACAATTATCATCTGTTATAATCTTTTTATAAGAACCCTACAAGTTAAGAACCTTATCAGATTTCCATTCTTTCGTAGATATTGCTACTATACAGCTTTTATTTTTGTCGTGTCTTTGCATATTTTATTTACTTTGCATGCTTTATTTGTACATCTTACTAGATTTGTCGATTGAACCGGTACTGATCGCTTGTTTATTCCAGCAAGCAACTGTTATTTATACTAAATGCAGTAAAACTCTAGCTGAACTCTTCTTCACTACATCCGTTTTGTTTGTAGTGGAGCATGGGCAGTATTATCGGTCCTTATGTAACAGTTGCTCACGAAATGGGCCACAACTTCGGATTCAATCACGATGTGGGTACGTATGTCAACATCAATCAGTGTAAATTAACATATATTAGTACTGTTACCGACCAACATAACGATGTGGACCACAACCACTCCTCGAGGAATTTCTGATTTCTAAGTTTTTCATTCGCTAATTAACTCAAGTCATTGGCTTGTTGAATAGAACGATTCCATTTCTTTGAAGCATCTTAATTTTCGAAAACTATCTATTGGGCGACGTAGATAGCCAACAAGTTTGCATGGTGGTCCACAAATAAAGATTAGAGAGCAGGGATGGCATGATGGTGATAACACGCGCCTCCCACCAATGTGGCCCGTGTTCCATTCCGGACTCGTAGCCATATGTAGGTTAAGTTTGTTGCTCTGCTCTGAGAGGTTTTTTCTGCGGGTTCTCCAGTTCTCACTTCTCATAACCAACATTTATAAATTCCAATTCGATCGAATGCAGGACTTCCCTGAAAACCACTTTTGAGTGAGTGGAGTTTCCTGGACATAATTAGTATTCGTATTATTAATAGTGTTATTGAAACGAATATTGTAGATAAGCAAAGATTTAAGAATCCCAACTATACCGACACTGTAATCAGTGTCTAACAACTCCATCATACTGCTCCGATAAACGTATCGTTAAAATACTCGAACTCCCTCTTAATTACGTTTAAGGCGGTGCTACAATTTGTCTTTTTTCATGCAATTATTTGCGCTGCGACACTCGTTCTTACGAAAAAAATTTCGTACTCTACAAATGCGTTAAAAGTTTTGCGTGGCTCTAAAGTTAACATCTAAATACTGTATAACCAAGGGATAACGGTTACACTGAAGCATTGTCCATGGGTGCCAAATTCAGAGCTGATTGCTTCATATGTTCCTCTCTTGAACTAAATCAATTCGCTATGTTCCCAAATCCCATAATACAGTTCATTTTAGGGGGTTATTTTTCATTTCCATTAAAATTGGAAGCATTATACAGTCCAAAGAGTAAATAACGTGTATTGCTTTTATGTAAAGAGAACCCCAAAACGTATTGCATTATGGGAATGGAAAAATAGCCTAAATGGGTTCCAACTGTCAGTACTTTTTGCAGTTTGGTTGTCGGTTCCATTCTTTTGACATCGACGACCACTGGCTTCACTTGCCTCGACTTTGCTATCCCACATGTCTCCAAAACCTCATCAACAATTGTCAGAACAGACATCTACGAGCTATTGCCACTGAGAAACCCAACCAATGTACTGCCGATACTATGGTAAAACTATGGTGTTGTATAAGGTAATACTTGACCTTGATTAAGCTCTAAAATGGGCGTAATTTATTTTGACGTTTACCTTCTAGGAAACTGCAAATGTCTGACTCCTCGAGGATGCATCATGGGAGGGCACAAGTATGTTGACGGCAGTTCTTGCAAACAGAAAATGAGACATTGGAATGTCCGTCCAAGGGGATCATTAGAATAATAGCATACCCAATTATGCGTGCTGGGAATTCCAAAGTCATAACAAAAATTCAAAGATACCTAAGATACAGATTTTTTTGGAAAAGAAAACAGACAAGTCAAAGTGTACACTCCTGGCCACGCAAAAGACCCCTTTTTGTGTCCAGTTCCGTTGATAAGACAAAAAACGTTTAAAAGAGAGTAGGAGATTTTAGTCAACTGTTTTAATAGGATTAAATGTCCTTATTTTATTCGCCCAGGACCAAATTTTCTTGGTTAAAGGACGAAATCAAGTAAGAGTGAAGTTGATCCCTCCTTGCTTTTACTTTCTCCTTTATTTTTTACTGAATTGCAGAACAAGGGTACCAGGATTTTCCAATTGCAGTATGACTTCCTTGAAGAGACTCAATGATTGGTGTTTGTTGAATGTCCCAACTTACAAGGTACATTAATTACTCGAGTAGTTTGACTACATATAATTTTGCATGAACTACAAGGATATCCCAAATGCCATTTTCACAAGGTAAATGTGTATCTAACCGATTAAGATTAAAGTGGTACTTGACGAGATTTTCTACTACTAGTAGACTTAATACACTTTTTTAAAAATAACAATAATAATAGTAGGCACAGCTTATCTCAGTAGCACAAGTAGCTATAGAGATTGACTAAGAAAGGCCAAAGCCGGAGGCCTATGTGGCACAGGTCAAGGTACGAACTCATACAAGAAGTACCAATAACATCAACATCAATAGTAATAATCTTAGTATTAATTTTAAGAGCAATTGAGTGAAAATTCCATCGCAATAAGAAAAGAAAGGATATAACTGAAAACATAAAAGTTCATTCAAGTGAACTAATTTAATATTCACTATATTAGTTCACAGTTTTAATGGAGAGTATGTAGTAGTAGTTCATTTCATTGCGAATCGTAACTCACTTACATTTATTAACATGACCTGCTTAGGCTATGAACAGTTTTTGTGGCAATGGTATCCGTGAAGAAGGAGAAGAATGTGACTGCGGAGCGCCTGAGGTAACTAAACACCTTTCTCGCAACTTCGTTTACAAAGAACAAAGATTGAAGCAATTACTTTGGACCCTAGAGATACTATTGCTAACTGGGGAAATTTTTGCCGAGTTTTAATTGCATTCATCGTTGAATGTTAAAATGATTACTGCGTAGATTTCTTGGTCGTGTTGTTTTCGAGGTCTTTCCGAAATTCAAAGTTCTTGATCTTAAAAGCTTTATTGCGTGACCGGAGGAACCCATGACCCGGAGCTGGGTATTTTTACATACCGATCTATTTTTAGACCACCTTTTCCGAAAAAAAAAAACAAAGGAAGTTCCGGTTGGTGACCCTAGTTTCTTGTAATTGGTCAACGGGCTCCTGTGGGAGTCTCATTCGTGGGATCAATCTAAAAATAGATCGGTTTGTGAAAAAGCCGTAACAAGCCAGATCATGGGTTCCTGGGTGACCCTCATGTAGTTCATCATGATGTTATTCAAGGTAATCATGGATTATTTGTTGTTCTTCGAGCAAGTCTCAATTTTATAAACCAATGAATGAAGTCTTTGCACCTTAGTTCGGGATGACGTATCCTACTCTTGGAAACAACCGACTTCGCCATACCTCCATAAAGAAAAATGTGCAATCCTGAGATTGCTATACCCAAATATAGATGCTTTTAATTTTTTTAATGAAATTTCTTTTTCTTAGATTTGCTTGTCTAAAGATCCTTGTTGTGAGCCTCATCACTGTATTCTTAAGAGAGACTCTCAATGCAGTGACTTACACCATGGATGCTGCGAGAATTGTTTGGTAACTTGCAAAGACATTTTAAATATATCAACCCAAACTTATTAAAAGTTCAGAAATTGAATTAAAAATTAATTTTAACCTAATTCGGTTTTACATGGATAGAGGTCAATCGAAAAGTACCTTGCTGATACTGCTTCTTACTTCCCATAACACCAGAACAGAACGCCTATAATAACTTTGGTCTTTTCCCAATCGACTGCTTTTCAAAAAAGCGTCTTTCTCACCCAACTAGAGCAGTGACTCTTTCTTAACTGGGAAAGGTATAGCAGAATCTTTACTAAAACCTTAACCATTCTTTAAAAGTTCAAGAGACAAGGAACCTTATGTCGTGGAGTGAAAACTGATTGTGACGTACCTGAATACTGCACGGGGGATTCCGAAGACGTAAGTACAGGAAAGACATTGACCGAAGCGAAAAAAACCATAATACTCTTTGTTTGTCCACCCAAATTTTGAATAAGCATTGTTTTTGTTTTCATGATCAGCTGGGACCGTTATTAAGTTCCAAGAGAAACAGGGAACAATGTTTAGGCAAAATTTGGGTGGACAAACAAAGAGTATTAAGGAATTTTCCGCTTTGGCCAATTCCGGTTAATTGCTACATGAATGATCAAAATTTCGCTTTTTATTTAAAAAACCAGAAAAACCATTAATGCACAATATATATGTTCCCGGTTGAATTAAAATTCAGGTTAATTTAATTTCAACGTAGGCTGATTTTAGAACATCTGAGATTACTTCAAGAGCCAGCTCTTGCACCAATTTTTGCTTTTTGCTTTT
Organism: Montipora capitata; assembly: GCA_949126865.1. NCBI lineage: Eukaryota > Metazoa > Cnidaria > Anthozoa > Scleractinia > Acroporidae > Montipora > Montipora capitata. Next base: position 30,291,790 of record OX421451.1, read on the forward strand.
TTGCTTTTTTTTTTTTTTGCAATTTTTTCTTTTTTGCTTTTTGGTTTTTGCTCACTTCATAGAACATCTGAGATTACTTCTTCTCTGTATGAACCGCTAAGCCATCGAATCAGCAACTGAAAACGCCTAGAATTTTTTTTGTACCAACGAGTTTAAGCAACCACCACCATTTCGCACATGCGTAATTCACATAAAGTAAGACTTAAGAAAAGTTTCAGCTCATCCACACAGTTAAGAGGCCGCCGATGGAACTTTATGAAGACGGTTCGAGGGTGGCTAAATTTATCTGAAGAAGAATGAAAACGCTCCGAGTCTCCAGTGCAACAAAAGCAAAAATTGGTGCAAGAGGTGGCTCTTGATTCTGAAGGACAAGTAGTCAGAGATTGTACGAAGTTTATTTAGTACGTCGCTATGAAAAATACACCAGGAACAAGGCATCATTTCTAGTCATGATAACAAACCGATTTTCGCCGCAAAAACACCGTTCCCACAGTGGAAAAAGATGGTGGTACGGGCAAACAGAACAACAAAAGATAACCTTTGCAGTTTTCACAGAAAAGAACTCTTCTCCGAACCACTAGAGTGTCATCAACTTGGAGAAACCACTTGTAAAAAAAGCATAACCATTCACAGAATGATTTCGGGGGTGGAGGCGGAATAATGAATAATGGATAACGGCTTAAAAAAGAACATGAATAAGGAATATTTAGTGCTCGAACATTTGAAATAAAGAGTTTTACGGTTCCCTTAAAGAAGTACGAATTCCCAAAAATGAATATCGAAACAAAATACAATAATGAACTCTGGAAAAAATGGAAGGAATAATGAATGACTGAGATCCAATTATTCCGCTTCTACCCCCGAAAACGAGGTTTTCAGAATCTCTTTGAGAAAAGGGATGAAAAAGCCACAAATGAGTGGACAAGTCACAGCTACATCAAATACAGAGCAGGAGATTGGTCAATAATTTGAAAAAGTGGATGAGCCAGACATTAAAGGAGAGCGGTGTATGATACTTGCAAACTGCACACGCGGACTACAGACTAACCCTAAATCACAGAGACGTAAATGTTGTTTATTAGCACCATTTGAAATGGGTGCTTAGCCCGGCTTAAATACTGCTTATCAGCGCTATTTGTAGACAGCCAGCAGTCTGCCTTTTGCAATTATCATATAAGAAAAGTTCGAACTTCAGGATTATGTGGCGCAAACACTACAAACAGACTCAGAAAAATTTAAAAAAAAAGAAAACAAATGTCTTATTTGATAATTCAAAAGAAATAACACTTATGAGAGCCTACAAAATGGCTTCTGATCAATAGATTGTGAAATCCTTTTTCCTGACTTTTCAAAGTTTTGTTTTTACTTGCTATTGATTATTACAAATTCAAAGTAAGCAAAAGATAGAGCAAATAACTAAGAAAATTAAAAATCAACAATACAACATGCATGTTTCAGTTCTTTTATTCCTTAGAAGGTAATTCAATATTGTTGCCCCCTGCTCTCCTAAGGAGATTCATCAAAGAACCATTGTCCTTCTAAAAAGCTCTGAGAAAGAAAGTAGAATCGGTTATCATGCACAGTATGCCTAGCCCCAACCTTAATGCTAACCATTTAAAATCAGTGCCTAGACTTAACAACCATTGGGGTTTTATAAAAATACTCATGAAAAAGTGAAGCGACACTAAGTTCATCCACTCACCTCTAGGACCAATTTACTTACCAATATATTACACGTACTTGTTAATAATTGATGGGCTTTTGTTGATGTTTCATACTATCAATTTCAACCTAGTTAAAATAAAATGACCTAAGTTGAAATTAAAATTAACCTGAATTTAAATTTAGCTGTAACATATACCCCTTACTAACTGAGTTCGAGGTCCGTAGTGTAAGTTATGGACCGGGTTCTTTTCTATTGCTTTATGGCCTAAACGAGAAGCGCGCGATCCATAAATAAACAGGAAAAAACGAGGATCCGTAACTTGCAGTACGGATAGAAAAAACGAAGTTAGTAAGATGTTTATTATACCTCAGGTAATGAGGCACGCGAGAGAGGAAAGTTGAAGTCCAGCGGAAGGTTTAACTGTCAAAAAGAGTGACAAGTCAAAATCCGAAAAACGAATAAATCTTGGTTTTTGAAATGGTTGCTTGCATGATTCTAACGGTTTTACAAGTGTATGTAACATAAACGGCTTAAAAAAACTTTCTAGAGAATGTTTACTCAAATTTTCCAATACAGTGGATAACTGTAAAATACGGTTTTCTAATTTAGCTAATCGCATTGTGCGTACAATCTGAGAGATACTCGATGTAATGAATGATACTATTAAATTCCCGCAGTGTCCAGCGGATGATTCAATCATTGATGGATACCCATGCAATCAAACCAAAACGGTAAGAGTTAATTTTTTACACGATCTGTAATTGGATGTTTGGAATCCCACGAAGAGAATTTAGAGCACGTAAAAAAAATAAGTACCTTTTTGAGGGTTCTGTTCTCCTTGCCATTTTGTTACCTTTTCCATGCCTAACCAACGACTTTTTTGTCACTGAAGGTCGTTCAAGGAAGTACCAACCGCAACAGTGTGTTCAAAAGGCAACTGAATCCTAGACTGAACACCAGATATCTACGCCTCAGTCCTCAATACTGGCACGGTTGGCCATGTCTTAGAGTTGACTTCTTGGGATGCTCTTCAGACGAAGGTAACAAAATCTAAAACTTTACAATCTAAACATCACTTTTCTTTACACTCCGAATCCTCCAAACATCGCAGAGCATGAAGTCCTGCCTTCATTTCAAGGAAATTAAATTTTCAATCTTATTTTAAATAAAAATAGTGTTGCAACCTCGTTCTTTTTGTTTGCAGACTGCTTAGGTTCTTTGAGTTTTTGAGTGTCATATGTGTTTCGATGATTCCTTATGACATGAATATACTTTTGATAGCACACCCAACAGCTCCAACACCAATCAAGTCTTACAATCTTGATCTCTGTCTCACACCATCAAACAAGACCTGTTGGCCGAGTGATAATGAACATCTTATTTGGGCGCGTGGTGACAAGTGTGCGGAAAGCCATTTCCAGTTCACTTTGGAGGCAAACGGTGTATTACGTCACAAATGCAGTGGAAGGATGGTATGCCCCCAGGGTAGCGGAAACGGTGCAAAAATTGTAGTCAGCAGCAGTTGCAACGCTAATAATTCCAAATTTTACAGAACAACAGGTAAGAAAAGGGATCCATGATTAAAAATAAGCACTATACAACCCTTTGCAGGCAAGTCTCCAAAACGGAGATTATGTACTAGCAGAATTGCTTTTGACGACGGGTTTGAGACATACCAAAGCAAAAATTGTTAATTTGAAGAGAAATCCTCAACTGGTCAAGCAGAAATTATTGTATGTGGTCATATAGAACTATTAGTCATTAGAACCACAATTGGCCGAGGGGCAAAATACCATAATACCCTTTGTTTGTCCTCCCAAATATTGAATAAGCATTGTTTCCAATTTCTCTTGGGACTTACAATGGTCCCAAGAGAAAACAAAAGCAATGCTTATTCAACTTTTGGGTGGACAAACAAAGACTATTATTGTTTTTTTCGCCTCGGCCATTAGATGGCTGTCATTCACAGTGGACTTGTTCAGACCACCCAATCATAAAAGGAGGTTCGACACTACCAGTCATTTTTAATACAAGTACAAGGAAAGGTTACGTTTTTGCAAACCTTGGCCGTGAAGCACTATATTTCAACAGACTTAACTAATTAGAGTGTAATGTGAAGTGCTTGTTTTTCTACCCCATATGAACCATGTGAGCATTAGCCCTACTAATGGAAATGGGTCCACACATGGACAGAGAAAAACTCTGACCAGGGTAGTCCCTATCTAATCAGTTAAGTCCATTATAAATACAAGCCTGACTACGCAGCTTTGTTTTTACTGGGTTGCCATATTGCATATTGGCTTTTGTGCTTGTCAGCATTGTGATTTGCAATAATTGGCAAGTCTGTCTTTGTATCTCATAGATGTTTAGATTTTAAATTACAAACGGTTTTGATTGGCCGCTCAATCTCATGATTGTGTAAATAGTTCACCTTAAAGTCAAAATAGATAGGTTTCTCAGGACCTCGACAAAGAAGGCTTCCTGACCCGACAGATGAGAAGTAAATATTCAGGTAAATATTACAAAAGTACGTTGTTTTACTCTGAAAACGACGAACGATTAACATTCTTTCCCGTAGTTAATTCAGTTGACACAAGGTGATCACGTGCACCTTTATGGTTGCCTAGCACATGATCAATTTATTCCTTTTGACAGAATATCATGACCTTTCCTTTGATTCATAGAAGTGATAGACCACAAATTTTAAGTGTTTTTACCATTGATTGTCATCAATCTTTCGATGAGAATTCGATTCAGAGTTATGTATAAAGACTGTTATTTTTTTCTCCATCTGTCTTTTGACTTGCCTTTTACTGTTAACTCCTGACTTTTACGATACTTTTTGGTGCTAACGTGAAGCCAAAAAAAGTGACCTGCCATCAGGTTAGACTGAGAAGAAGAGGAATTATGAAGCGGAAACAACATCTTCAGTCCTTCCTTAGTGCATGTGTACAATAAACATTTGCTTAGTGCAACTGCAAGACATGCAGGAAATGCAGGAAAACGTCCGTCAGAGCAATTTGCAGTTTGCAGTTAGTCTTTTTGCAGACTATTTAAAGAAGAAACGAATGAATTTTACTCAAGAGCGTGTTTTGTTATCTTTAAACTTTAAAGACTGACCCCATGTACGTTCATAAACTCCTCTGGGTGGGGAACCCCGTATTTGGGGAGAGCACGTGATCTCTCTATGCATCAATGAGGAAATAGAATTAAAAATTAAATCTCCTCATTTGCATATCCGAGATCCCGTGAGACTTCAAGGCACATGGGCCATAGCAAGTTACAGTAATGAACAACAATCTACTGCACAACACAACAATAGGTTTATTGTAGCTTAGCAATGGCATCTAAAAAATAGAAATTAAACGAGCAATTCCGAATAGATTGTCGTCGGTTACATCTTTCTTGTAGTAAGTTTGTAGGGTCAATTGACTCTACCATGGCGGATGCTCGTAGTTTCTCGTGGTCATGAGACATGCCCGTTAAATGGAATAAATCTCAACCAGTAATTGAAAATTCGATCTCAACGAAGGCTTTAGCCCTCGTTCAAACTTTCCTCTGTAAGTAGAGGAAACTAGTACAATGGCTGAAGCTTCGATGCAAGAGATTTTAAAACGATAACTCCAGCGTAAATCCTTACAGCTTTCCTTCACCGAATGTCGCAACGCCATAATGATTTTCACCACGCATGCGCTTTCTCAGGGGATCTCGACAATGCAAATGAGGAGATAAAATTAAACGTGTGAACGTGTTAGCCAAAGGGCTTCTGCTGGCACGACGTCTGGGTGACCCCTCAAATGGTCCTAATGACCTCCCACTTGAAAAAATAACTGGAACGCTCCAGTTCAATACAACCCAACTCAGTGCCCTCTGCTTTTATGTAACACGTACCACAAGCGACCCAGTGTACGGTCATGGAGCGTCTAAGTCTGTTCATAAACTGTCTCAATTAACCACTGCTAAGATCTTATTGCCAATATATCAGGCGCTGTTGCATGCGCATTTTTTCCTCCTCTAATCCATTCTTGAAACCACAAGAACCTAGTTGTAAATGCAATTTTGCAATCTCCGATCAATTTTCATTGTGGATTAGCAAGTCACGGTAGTGCCGATTTTGTTGCCACACTTAGAATTGATTTCCTCTGATATTTTTCAAGGACGCTCCCTGAAGCATGTTAAGACCGGTAAATGCATACACTCAAATGGCGGGTGGCCTGGGAATGGAAAAAAGATGGTCATTTGGTCTACTTGTGATGAAGAGAGGCTTGAATTATGGTTTGGGAAGCAAGGTGCGTCGTTTCAATGGAATCGATTGTCCTCAACCCAGGCCCTCTCTCTGGTTTCTGAGCCAAGGTAGAGGTCCTGGGAACGAGGTTGGATTGTCTTCGACTCGAATATGACCTTTATTATAAAACAACACGATCTCTTCCTCAAATGAACGATTATTGTTCATTGTCAGTTTGCTCCAAATGAAGTATTGTCCACCATTTAGGTTACTCTGTCCCAGGACATGTGGTAGCAGATAATAGGGAAAAAAAAGTAAAAGCAGTCCCTGGACAGGATTTGAACCCAGAGCACTCACTTTGAAAGAACTGTTTGTATCTACTTAATCACTAAAGCTCAACTAACTGTTAAGCGTGCTGATTATTTACCAAAACTAATTAGTATATGTATAAAATCATTGCTGAATAATGGTCAAGTCTAAGAATTGAATTTAAAATGGTTAGCTTTTTCTTGAAGTTTGGTTAGCGCCATTTTTCACTGTGTAAGCTTGCTTCTAAGCGGGTGTATATACAATTTTATTGACTTAAAAAATGACATCCTCGCAGTTAGTGAAGTAGTAGTCCAGTGGTTGGTTGAAGGGGTTATTAATCAAACGTTCCAAGGTTCGAATCCTGCGAGTCCAGACATTGGGGTTCGGCTTTGAAATAAAAATAAGTTCATTTTCCACGATCTCTATCAAGCTTTAAGTGGCCAAAATGAGCGATAATTTTTCACTTGGAGCAAATTGACAATTAGAATAATCCCTTGAATTGAGGGAGAGACTTGATTGTTATAAAATGCTGTACAGTTAACTGTGTTTTGTGTACTGTGTTCATGAAAATCCTAAAACAGATCAAAGTTCGGTTCTTCTTGAACATTAATGCTCCCCACTGGTACCAAAACTGGACTACCCAACGGTGAATTACAACAGCGTTACTAAAGGCGCTGATCGGGATGCTCTTAGTCAACTTGTCTATTTAAGTCAATCTGGCCAAGTTGTCTTTGGGGAAGTAAAAATCAGGGAACCTATTGCGCTAAATGCACGGCACACAACATGTATATTTATAACCATCTTAACTTAAAATGTGAGTTCTGCTTCAAATTCTTAAAATTGCATCGCAGAGATTTTCATTTTGCAAGGAATTCTGCACTGAACATTTGTTTGGCCTTGTTTGTGTGGATTTTGTTAGGTCACACACTGTGCACCGTCTTGTCGAATAATCCAACAGCCAATCAGATAGTTAATTCCGTCACAGTAACTAAACCTGACTTTTTCGTCACTGCAGATTGCGTGCATCGTCTTGGTATGGAAAATGGTGATATAAGAGATATTCAAATTACAGCAAGTTCGTCACGACCTGGTGATTTACCAGAGTATGGAAGACTCAATAATGATAAGTATTGGTGTGCTGCCAAGAAAAGCAAAAAGGAATATTTCCAAGTAGATCTTGGTCAGGTAAACTGGGAATATAAAAAAAAGTAGTTCGGTCTCACGTTATCTTAAACCAAACTACGCAAGACATCTGCAAATTCAAGAGCAAATTGCCCCATGGTCCATACTAACTATCGATCTTGTCTCCCCTCGAGCCTGATACTGAAGGGAGAGTCCTGATTATAAACTTTGACTACATATTCAAACTCACCAGACATGTTGTAACCATTGTTGTACCACACTGATGACATGTCGAATGTTTTTTACCACACTTGCTTGTAATCTCGCAATCTGATTGGCTAATTTGCCGTTGGCGGTAAGACTCTAGACAACGCTGCTAGCGCCAATTTGTCGCGCAATGTAATAGCCAATCTGTACCGCTCATTTTGAGAATTTCGAATAAACCAATCATATTGCGAGAAAGTTAGACATCGCTTGCTCTTTATTTGTGTCATGATTTTAGCCACGCTCTGAAATAAACACTTTCTTTGACGTTGAATATTGTGGTAAAAAAGAAATCGAAAGTGATGCAGCGTAGTCTGTACTCTTATCGACAACGATATTCGTCATCACAGTGGTCAAAATTAAATTTGTTGGGGAATCACTCGGCGCACAACATTTTGACCACTGTGCTGACGAATATCGTTGTCGATAAGAGTACAGACAACGCTGAACCACTTCGATTTGTTAAATTGAAACTGCTTGACACAGTCCCTTCAAATGAAAATACCGGACGTCCAAGTTGAATTCTATTTCTCTAAAATCCGCTTTAGGCTTTTCTAATTGACCTATAGTAAGCTCTTAAAAGAAAAATAAGGGAAAGAGCCGTTTATGATGTTATAGCCAATAACATTCGGAAATTATATCTTCCTTCTCAGATAGCTGGTTTTAAACTTCGAATCACATAACTTTACACATCTGTCAGCATTGGCATACGTGAATCTTTTTGCAGTTGGAACAATTATTTACAACATTCCTCGCTAACACCCTTCTCCACTAACACCCTTCGCTTATGACAATAGGGCCGGTCCATCTCCCCACTTAAAAAAGAAAGATTGCAGAGAATTTTGATTTTTCTACTCTTAATTACACATTTGCCCAATTTCACTAGGTAAAAACTATCAACATGATCATGATCCAAGGACGCTCAAATTGGTATGATTGGGTGACTGGATTTCATCTGTATCACAGCGACGATGGGCGTCAATGGACTGGCTACTCACAAAGTGGAGATAAGAACCATTCCAACGTAAACAAATGTTTGATTTATGATTCTTCTTTTCTAATGCATTATGATATAGAGGTTTTTTTGTCTTGTTGAATCATACGAACGCTTATTAGAATATCATTGTAATGACTGTGATGATAATAACAATTAGCGAAGAAGCTTAATATGACAAGTATGTCCCCCTTTGGATGAGATTATAATAGAGATAAACAAAAGCATTGCCCCAGTTTACAATCGATATTGCATGACCTTCAACAAAATAGAATAGGCAATAGAACAGGCAAGGGCTACTTGCACAGATTGAATACAGTTGCGGAAAGGCGCTTGAAACGGTCTGTGTTCAATCTCTTTCAAAAACCAAAGCTTCGACGAAGTAACGTATGTACTTGCAACCTCTTTCAACTCTCTGTGAATTCCATGAAGTATAATCTTAACCCTGAAGTTTCTCCTTACCATTAATAACGGTTTTAAAATTCTTGAAAGCATACCATTTTCTTTAAACCCTTTGTCAAGATAAAGATTATTCGACATTTGTGATTTCATCTGTCCTTTTAGTCGATTTGTTACCTTGGAGAATGCAGCGAAATCCACGAAACACAGTGCAAAGACCTTTGGGGATCAAGTATGTACAAGCAAGATTATTTTACTGACTTGTATCCCTAGCGCAAATATTTCATGGCTTGTAATTTAAGATCGTAAAAGATAGGAACAAGTAGTCAATTCCTTAAGTTAAAAAAAAGCACCTCAAGTTTCCCTTTGTCTAAAGTGAACCCTCGGAAGATATTGTGAGCTCGAGTTCACGCCAGAGCTTCGAGACTCGACTATTGATCAAGAAAGAATGACGGGAGAAAATACATCCACCATGCATGGACATCTTTCAGTGATTTTATTTTATTTTCAATCTAAATTGAGCCCGTGGTCGTGATGCGCGGCTGTTTTAAGGAAGACGCCTGATTGGTTATCTTTGACTGCGCGACCATGGACACGAGATCAAAATAACTTTTACAGCATGTCGCGAAGCTAAAAATAATTTCAAAAAAAAAACTATCGTAAGGCATGGGGATGTATTATCTCCCCTTGTTCTCTCTTGGTTTGACTCCACTCCGCGACAGGCTTACCTTGACAACCACTGGCTATTTTTGTTTAGAATGGTTTGAAAAAGATTATTTTGTTTTCGATGTATATCCGATTTTTTTCACTTACCTATTGTACAAAAGAAATTTTGGATTGTACCGGACATCAAGAGTCAATTATTTACTTCAGATTTTCCTTTATATTTCTGTCGATATAGCTGCCAACAACGCCGATCAAGGATGCTATAACAAACTAAATACCGAAGCCGCTGGATATGGGACGTGCGATCCCACCACAAATACGTCATGCGCTCTGAGGTGGGCTTGAAGAAAAAAGGACCCGATGATTGCATAATATGTAGACACAACATTTTAACGGAACAAAAATAGACCTTTTGTAGGCAGAACCATATATCCCATTAAAGGTTTTTTCAAATGACGCGGTCACAAAGCCGACATTTGCATGTCCTTCACAATCACAAAGAATGCGTATCAGTTTTTGCCTAAGAGGTTGAAAAGAGTGACTTGACAGACTTGTATATCGTACTGCCCATGGTTCATGCATTAAAAAAGACAACGACAACAACAACAAAAAAAACAATGAACGAAATGATGCATGAAATGGATCAGATATTGAGCTGCGGATATATCATATGAAGGTATGAGCCTCGTAGTCTGCGGGGAGCAGACGCAGTTTTCGGCTCAAAGT
>OX421451.1:30307160-30309660 GCA_949126865.1 Montipora capitata
CATGGGCCTTTACACAGTCACATTAAGATTCAGAACTGTTCCTTTTAGTGATTGTTCCTCGTGATGGAGCCTGGGCAGAGTGGTCATCGTGGACTATCTGCGACAAGGGTTGCAGTGGTGGCAAGCGAAAAAGACATCGCTTCTGTGACAATCCGTTTCCAATGCATGGAGGAAAATATTGCCCAGGGGATCGACATGAAACTGAAGAATGCAATACAGAGAACTGTCCAGGTAAATGAGTAACACAATAAAGTTTGGTGACAATGAGTCCATAGGATAAATAACTCACCGTAAAAGACATTGTTCATTTATCGTTGGATTATATACTTAGCATACAAAAGATCCAACTTTATTTTCTTTACAAATGTTCTGTTATCGTCGCCAATATCACTAATGCACCTTTTTATTTTGTTTGGACAGTTGCAATTTCATGTCGACATTTACAACAAATCGCCCAAGAAAACAACCGGTACTATCCCGATGGTGTGTACAAAATAAACCCAACAGGATCCAAAGAAATCCTAGCGTACTGTGACATGTCACGTGACGGTGGTGGATGGACGCTCTTGGTGGCGAGCCACACTAACAGCTGGACTGATCGTAATGTGCTTTTAAGGAATGAAAATTCTCCAAATTTATATGGTGATTACTCCATCCTTAAGCACGCAGACAGCATCAAGAACAATATTAACGTCGCTGGATCACAGTTTGAATATCGACTGGAAGCTCAAAATCCAGGTAGTAATCATTAGAATGACATAGCAATACCTGAAGTTCCGATTGTGTTTATTAACACGACTATAAATTAATTGACAATAACTACATACATGCAGCTACATTTCAAGATATTCATATCGAAGATGATCGTCTCTACATTGGCATGAATCAATTAATGATAGACATTATCTACAAAAAATGAAACACATGTTTTCGTCTCTTTACTTAGTCTCTTTCTTCCTCTCTCCCTCTCGTTGTTTGAATTGTCACTGGTATTCTGCCTGTTTCTCGTGTTCTCCGTCGCTTCCTTTCACGTTGAGCTCCGCCTGATTACTGGTGTTTTTGTTCTCTTCTTTCGACGTCGTTGTAGACAAGTGAAAAAATACTTAGCTTGTGTTTTGGTTGTCTTCAAAATTTTTGCTTTTACTAAAACGCAACGTCAAGTGCAGTTCGCTACTAGACATGCAACTTCCCCCCCAAAAAACGTGGATCCCAGCAGTGATATTTCGCGAATTAGCTTATACGAGAAGTTGAACTTACGGACAGAAGGTCGTACGATAACGCCATAACCAAACCAAGATTTATCGGCTCGATGGGTTTTCGTAACCATGGTGCTCACTGAATTTGAAAAGCTATTTAGTTCAACTAGACATGGGTTGCAACATACATCTTCAGAAATCTTCTTTGCTGAAAACACCACCCATCTTTAGCAAAGTACTCTCTGCGTGAGGTCCTTGTTGTGACACAAGAAATCCAGAGTTACTCGTCGTGAATTCAAGATAGTAATAATGGTAATAATAATGGTAATAATTATGGTAATAATAATAGTAATAATAATAATATTATTATTATTATTATTAACAGTAATTATAGTAATGACAGTAATAATAATGATAGTAATAATAATGATAGTAGTAATAATAGTAATAATAGTAATAATAATAATAATAATAATAATAATAATAGTAACAATAACCTTGGGACAACGTAAAATGAACTAAAAACCACATGAGAAATTAGCGAGCTCAGGCCACCTTAATGGAAGTGCAAAAAGTTCATAAGTAGTCTCTAGAAAACAAATAGTTAGTTTAAAGACTTAAAAAACTCAAAGTATTGCAATGGTATGTTGCCGACGCCTTGTTTCCCAACATTAGATTTCCGCCGGGTCGTCAACTCAATAAATGACGAAGCGAAATTTCGTAACATGCACGCAAAAACTGTTACTTACGAATGAACAACTGATCAAAATCTTTAGTTTACCACTTTTTCCTCTTATAGGACGATGGGGAGGTATTTGGGAAACGGAGAGAACCTACACTTTTATAGCTACAAACGAAAAACAGACAGATATTCAGCTCGTAAAGAAGTTTGACGATTGGGAATATTCTGATAACGCCATTGAAAAAAGAATGCCATGGATTTCTGGTGCCAGACTTACAACTTCAAGAGATGCGTACTCTACCTGGTGGGGGACAATCACAGGTAAAAAGCGGTTTGATAATTGTAGTGGTACGTACGGTAACTAATATGGCAATAATATTGATCAGCTGCTACATCATTAGAGCCTTCATTATGAGGGCAAAATACAATAACAAGGAAACAATTGTTGAGAGCTCCGGAATGAACTTCTTACCCTTAGTCCTGAGGCCAGTTGCACAGCAAACGTAACGTCTAGTAAGCCTTGGAATATGCAGTAGTTAAACAAGTATGAGCTTTATCAAATGTCAGCGTAACTAGAGAATCATAACTAAATCAAATAAGCAAGAGTTGAAAGTTTCTGTAG
>OX421451.1:30312160-30324660 GCA_949126865.1 Montipora capitata
TTTCTCTAATTTTCCTCGCAAATAATAATAATAATAATAATGATAATAATAATAATTAACAATTATTCGCCGAAGGCGAAGTGATTATCGGTGAATATTCACCGAGACGAAGTCGAGGTGAATATTCACCGATAATCACTGAGCCTGAGGCGAATAATTGTTTTAGTATAAATACACAGGTGATTATTTCAAAAAAGAGAAAAAAAAAAAATTTCAAAGCGAAATCATCTTCACTTACAGTGGCAAAACGACTACTGGCAGCCATTTTGTCCGTCGAGGTGATTATCGGCTGATAATCCGAGATAGCGAGCCAATGAGTGCGCGCGATTTTGTATAATCACCTGTGTGTTTATACTAATAATATTTATTTCTTATATTTCGCTTTTTCTATGAGAATAATCAAAGGCCCATTAAAAGAAGATATATTCTTACAAATCACAAATTGAAATTTAAAACTACCAATGCATCTTAAAAATTAAGACCTAAAATCCTACATTAAATTTGAGAATTGAAATTACAATGAAATCTTAACAAAAGGCCTTAGAAAATAAATAAGTCTTAACTAAACGCTTGAAAATGTCAGTCAACGTTCCTAGCTAGCCTTACTGACAAAGGAAGGCTGTTAGACAATACCGGGGCTGCAACCATGAACGCGTGATCACCCATTGTCTTTTTCGTTCTGAACCGCGAACTAGCTAGCAATATACCATTGTCGTTCCGACGCAGTTGATAATGTGAAGCCGGTAAATTTGAAACTAGATTCATAAGATAGCTAGGAGCTAAACCCTGAAGTATCTTGAATGTGATAAGAAGAATCTTAAAATCTATACGCAAACGCACTGGTAACCAGTGAAGTTCCCAAAGCGAGGGCGTAATGTGACAATACTTAGGCGCGCAGTAAACTAATCGTGCACTTGCACTTGCATTCATTACTCTTTCAAGTTTACTTATTTGATACTCCGAAACACCATGTAATAAGCTATTACAATAGTCCAGCCTACTAGTTGTGAACGCGTGGACAAGCCTTTCAGTAGATTCACGAGACACACTTTCTAATGTGCCGGATATTGTACAGATAATAAAAAGCACTATAACAAGCCTTAGTTACATGAGTGGACATGTCCAGATGAGAATCAAGCCAGGCCCCTAAGTTGCGCACTGAAGAGACGGGAGTTACATCGGCTTGACCAACCATCATCTCGTCAACAGACACCTTCGTCAACTGTCGTTCCGTACCAATGATCAAAAACTCAGTTTTGTCGTCATTTAGGTACAGCTTATCATCTCTCATCCATGCACGAACATCATGGATAAAATTTTCGATTGCAGCCACAGCCTCAGCCTCCCTGGTATTATCAGCAGGGTTAAACGATAAATATAGATGTGTATCATCCGCGTAGGTATAGGGTGTGTATCATCCGCGCGGGTTTAGGATTTCAGAATATCAAACAACGAACTCGCGTAGATGATGAATAAGACGGAGCCTAGGCACGAGCCCTACGGGACCCCGCAGCTCAGGTCGAATCTACAGAGATTTGCTGCGTCCTTCCCGCCAAATAGGATTTAAACCATAATAAAGCCTTACCCCGCAGCCAAGCTTGGACTGCAGTCAGATCTTGCGTTTGGATAGCGACAGACTTTTCCGTCATCTTGGACGTAAACTGCAAGTTGCTCGAGCGTAGGTCGAACCGGCGTTTTTGTTAATAAGCATACCGTCCCTCTTTTCTTGAGAAGAGGGTGTACTAAAGCATTCCTCCAGTCATCCACAAGGACGCCAGATTCACGAGACAGGTTAATGATTTTCGTAAGAAAAGGGAACAATTCATCCAAGCAAAAGGCCAGAAAACACGATGGTAAAGGATCAAGGGCACTCGTTTTTTATACTTGAAGCAGCAATTTCCGTACACTCTCTTCAAATAATACAATAAATTCTGAAAACTCGATATAGCTACATGAAGAAGCTGATGTGGTAAGAGAGGAAGTAGAGGGTTCAACTTCACCTAGCTTAGACCTAATAGCAGTGATTTTGTGAACAAACTAGTCTCCCATCTCATTTGCCAGAACGCGAACGTCGGTATGAGGAGGTAGAACCTTGTCTGCTTGAAGATATCTCTTTCCTTAGCGATTAGTTAATTTTCATTACGTAGCTTCTCCCTCTCGGTCATATTTAAGTTAAAAAGTCTGGTAATGGGAGAGGATTTCAGTTCGACACGTCTTAGTTTCTTCAACCTTTTTGTCCTCCCCCAATTCGAAGAAAAGCACGTCTTTTCTTTTTTTCCCTTTTTTTTTCCTTTTATTTTATATGTCCATTTCGCACGTTTTTGATAGTTTTTGTTTTATGTATGTTCCGTCCCCTTGCAAAGATTACAGTGGTTCTAGTAGTAAGTCACAAAACGCTCCTTTGATCTTTTTCCTAATTGTTTTTCCATTGTAAAGCTGACGACAAACACTATCATCCCGCTCCCTGGATAAATGGCCATCTGAAGGAGGCACAGCCATCCCATATCTGGTACTGGATTAGAGAAGGACCATATGAAATCCCGCGGTCCTGTATGGAAGTGAACTTTAGAGGGCTTCAAACCAATCTTCTCTCAGGTCAGTTACTGTAACAAAGACTCGATATAAATTAATACTTTTAAAAGATCGTCTAGATTACCACCAGAAAAAAGACATTCTAGGATATTCGGTGAAAAAAATGGCAAGAATAGATCAAAAGCACAAGATTCGAGGGGGAATGGATGACAAATTATGGCGCATCTGCAAGATCAAGACCAAGTCCCCTTACAGTTGATAGCAGTACTTACTTTTAGAGCGGTTTTCAATGGAGTGTCGCAAAACAAATACCAAAATAACTACTTTAACCAATCACAGCAGGTGCAAACAGCGCAAAAGACCAATCCAAATTTGTAGCAATTCCATGTAACTTGCTCAAAGCGCGGGGAAAAAATCGCGCGTGCAAGTCGTGATTGGTTTTGGTTTTCTTTCTCATTGGTTAATAAACTGGCGCGAGATTTTTAAACCAATCACTTAGCTTAGCAATTGCAGCAATTTTCCACGGCTATTTGAAAACTGCTCTATCACCCAGGTTTTCACCGGGCACTCCGGTTTCCCTTCTCCTCAAAAACCAACTTTTGGCTTCATTTGCGTTAATTGTTAGTTTCACTTTAAGTGTCCCCAAATAGTGTTACAGCGCTAGAACTACTAGACACTCAAATAAAGTTCCTTTCCGTTTTTTCCTTTTCCATATAGTAATTGAAAACTCAAACACTCCAAATAACATATTTCGGTCCCACACACCTGCTTTAGCCCCAACCTGTATAGACTCTGAAGTTTCATTACAAAACAGTCTTTTTGCGTTTTCCAGACGGTATTTTTACAATTAAGCCGCCTGGACTACACGAAGTCAAGACATACTGCGACTTTTCCGCGGATGGAGGGCCCTGGACATTGCTTTTAACAAGTAGGACTCACACAGGGTGGGACGGCGACAACGTGAAACAGAGAAACATCCACAAACCCTCTTTAAATGAAGATTTTTCGATGCTTGGTTTTGCGGACGCTATTAAGGATTTTGATAAATCTCAGGTAACTGATGTTTTTTTTGTTGTCAAAGATACCACAAATCAATCCTTAAAAAATAATCCTGACTGACTCATATTCCTTCTCTTCCCTTTAATTGCATACCCCAAGTTAATTTGACTTTTTTAAATAATCGTTGTTTCTTACATTTTTCATTCTGACAGGAGTACTTTCAGTATCGCATCGAGGCAGATGAAAAAAACCGTTGGGGTGGAATCTGGGAGGCACCTCGTGATTACACTTTTCTCTCAACTTGCGACAAACAAACCACAATTAAATTAATCAAGAAATTTGATTTGTGGGATGAAGACAATAACTTGGCGAAGCGAATGCCTAGACTTGGCTTGACAAGTGATTTGCTCTTGAGTAGTACTTCTATTGCCGATGACACTTTGGGAACTTTGGTGTACAATAACCTTTCTGTATCGCCAACGTATTTGAAAGAAAAGCCCAAGCCATCTGTAGTGAGATATTGGATGAGAGAGGGAGCAAGGTCAGCATCATCAAGTGATATTACGATTTTTAAAGTGATATATATTTATTTATAAAAAATAGAAAAACTCATTTTTAATTCTAACATTGGGGCCCATGATAACACGCTTGAATAAATAGTGGCAAGAATTTAGTGAAAATAGCCCACTTTCGATGTATTAAAATTCAGTCCTAAAGAAAAGGTATCATCTCGAGGCTCTGGGGAATAAACTCATACAAATCCTTATATTTATTCCCCAGAGCCTCGAGATGATGCCTATTAAAAGAGCCATAATTCACTTTGTAACCTTCCACGATCAGCGAAAGACCCGGATTTAACCTTAGAAACTCATGTAAACAGACTGAACTCAGCTCTTAATGTACCCCATAATTCAACTCGGTCTTAAACAACAACATCACAGACAGTTCACCTAGAGGCCGCCCTTCTTTCGCTAACGATGTCTGCAAAAACTGAAATATTCGACACAACAGAGGTTACCAACGGTTAAAAAATCCGTTCTCCTGATCCCGCGCGTCTTTCCCAACAAGGCGACATTGCTTTGTAGAGGTCATTAATTGTGCGACCCGAAAGCATTACGACCTCTAAAAAACACTTCTGATTAGGGAAGCAGTAGAAAAGTGTCAAGTGCTATTGAATCGTGCCTTTCTTTGTTGTCATGTGGATGTGTAAGAGCAATTTCTTCCGTTTAGATTGTCATGCAATGACTTGAAGCTGCACGGACTGAGAGCTGGCAACAAGTATGAAGATGGTTTCCAAATGATAAGAGTCAATAGTTCTCAGTACCTCCCTGTTTATTGTGACATGACCACATCTGATGGGGCATTCACTCTAATAGTCACAAGCGCCCATAACAACTGGTCTCGTGCTCAGGTCCCCATAAGGTAATTAAATTACGTTTACGGTAGTGATTACACATAGATCTCCAAATGCGATAGCTCGAGAAAAAAAATCATTTCCTAGTGCCAAAATACGGTATTGTCTATTTTTAGAACGGCTACTGTAACTTTTCACGGAAAATAAATGTAGCAGCAATGCGCTCTGCACACGATTTTGCGTTTAGCACGAGCGATACCCTCGATTGTGGACCAATCATGTGAGTTGCAGTCATTAGGCCCAATGTGATTGGCTATATTTGGCTGGACGCGTATTTACAGTCGCCTTCCGATAACTCGAACCTCGCGCGCACTCGCACCAAATTCGATCTCCCCTGGGTTTCCTTCATACATTTCAACTGCAACTTTACCCTCGGTAACTGGAACCCTCGATAAATCGAGCCTCCCTGTAACTCGAAGCAATTTTTGTTTCCCTTTCATGTCATTATTTCCTATATATTTTTGTACCCTCAACAACTCGACCCACGTCTGTCAGTGCGTGACAAATCTAAAGAAACGGCGTACTGCAGTCCAAATCATTTCATTTATTTTGAAGCAGCCCCGTAGTCTTTGTCCTTTTTTGCATTCCACTAAACGCGTCAGTCCAGTTCAGGTTTCATTGGTTTAAGGTACATTTAACTTCAGTGCCTGTATCTTCATAACTTCCTCCCAATAACTCGAACCTTTTTTTCAATTTGTCTTCAACGTTCGAGTTATCGGGAATCGACTGTGGATAATACCGTAAATTACAAGGATTACGTTTTTGCAAACGTTGGCCGTGTAGCACTTTATTCAACAGAATTAACTATTGTAGGGTAATGTGAAGTGCTGTTTTCTACACATGTAAACCATGTGAGCATTAGACTTACTAATGAAATTAGGCCCACACAAGGACAGAGAAAAACTCTGGCCAGTGTGGGAAATTGAACCCACGACCCCCAGGCTAGATTTCCGCTGCTCTAACGACAGAGCTACAAGGTCAGACGGGAGCAGGTCCTGGGAATTGAAGATGTCAAGTTCACGACAATGAATATATACAAGTACAAGGAAGGATTACGTTTTTGCAAACGTTGGCCGTGTAATACTTTATTCAACAGAATTAACAATTGTAGGGTAATGTGAAGTGCTGTTTTCTTCACATGTAAACCATGTGAGCATTAGCCTTACTAATGAAATTAGGCCCACACAAGGACAGAGAAAAACTCTGACCAGTGTGGGAAATTGAACCTACGACCCCCAGGCTAGATTTCCGCTGCTCTAACGACCCCATAATCTGCATAGCTTTTATTATCATCGTGCTAAAATAAAGGCTGTCTGTCTGAGCTACAAGGTCAGACGGGAGCAGGTCCTGGGAATTGAAGATGTCAAATTCAAGACAATGAACATATACAAGTACAAGGAAGGGTTACGTTTTTGCAAACGTTGGCCGTGTAGCACTTTATATTTACTATTGTATGGTAACTGAATGTGAAGTGCTGTACATATTCATTGCCGTGAATTTGACATCTTCAATTCCCAGGACCTGCTCCCGTCTGACCTTGTAGCTCTGTCGTTAGAGCAGCGGAAATCTAGCCTGAGGGTCGTGGATTCAATTTCCCACACTGGCCAGAGTTTTTCTCTGAGTGTCCTTGTGTGGGCCCATTTCCATTAGTAGGGCTGATGTTCTTCACATGGGTAAAAAATAGCACTTCACATTACCCTACAATAGTTAATGCTGTAAATTGGCTGATAGCCCAAGGCCAAATGAGAGAGATCGACACTTTGGGTTAATTATGGTCTTCTGCTGGTTATATACTGACATCTTGCTGGCACTGTTAGCTAATGTAGGGGAATGGGGAGGGGGGGAGTTAGTTGTCCAAAAAGGAAAACTAAAACTTAACGCGGAAATACAATTGATACAAACTAGGAATTACCAAAAATAAATGATGATTAATGAAAAAAAATAGACAATGAAATATTCCTATATGGCTATATGGTGTGAGTTAGGATCATCTAAGATTTTTCCCATTTGTGATCATTTTCAGAAATCAGCTAATCCCGGCATTGCATAAGGACTACTCTATCTTAAAATTAGCGGATAGCATTAAAAATCTCAGCAACAATGGATCATTCCAGTATATGATGGATGCAAACTCTCGTCGTCATTGGGGAGGCATTTTTCAAGCTCCATCCTCTTACAGGTTTGGTTTTGTGAGTCCTTCAAGTTGTATGCCACGGAATTGAATGTTTACGCCTGATGTCTCAGGCGCCATGTAGGTGTTCTTAACACTTTAAATTGTTTAGCAGCTTTGTTCAAATTAAATTTCACTAACTACATCTTTACCAGTGTATGCAATACTACCATAGTTAGCAGAGGGGTTAGTTAGTAGAGCTAACCCCGCTACCAACTATAGTTAGCCCCTCTACTATGGTACTACATACGCCTATACGAATGGTTACGTTATCCCTTGCTCATCCTCGATAGCTTTACTACCTGATTTAGGCCAAGTGAGCCTTTCTAAGCCTTACGTGGAGTAATTTAATCAAATAAAGTAACGCAATAATGTTACTCTTTTCGATAGCGCTAACCAAAGTTCGTAAGTTAGCACGGGGTGGATTTCATTTTCCTTTTAAAGTGTAACCATCTTTGATTTCTTTCGATTCTTAAGTTTTATGACAACAAATAACCAGCAAACGAACGTGCAACTTATTCGAAAGTTTAACGACTGGCAATACTCGTGGTGGAATTCCCTTAACAAGAGAATGCCCTGGTTCGATGCCGAAGGAACACATAGAGAAGCTCTCCTTACGACTTCAAGCAGCCCAACGTACTACCCCTCAGGTTCAATTATTTGGGGAGGGACGCAACGACACCCCGCTTATTGGATCTCGTCCGGTGGTATGAAAGATCCCGGAGTGATCTGGTACTGGGTGAATGAAGATGACTGTGATGGAGATAGAAAACCAGGTAAGATATTTGCGTTTGCATAACGAGGTTTTAACTTGCAGTAAGAATATTATGCATCCGTAACGGACGCATAAGAGACTTTTTTCGGGAATATTGTTTATTTGCGCCCGCGTAGTGTCATTTGCGGCCCGAGCTCGAAGCGCGAGGGCCGCAAATAAACTTATTTAAAATTACCGAAAAAATGCGTAAAATCGTCTATAAATAATAGGTATATCACAAAGTTGAAGCAAGAACCAATCAGCTGTAGGGCTGATATTGCATTAGCAGTCCGCTGTCAGTCTTTTGCGGCCCGCTGAGCGTGTGTTTTGAAGAGGCCGATTTTCTATTTGGCCGCGTATATTGATAATAATATGACTTCATAGGAAAGCCAATGGTAAAGGCTTCCCAGAGTATGGAAAAGTGAGCACTTAGTGGATCTAAGGCAGGTATTACAGGTCACAGGTCAGATTTAGAGGTCATTGTCATGACATCGCTAAAATAACTAGGGTTAGCATAAATTAAGGGTTTCGGGTTGTTTTATCATTGTTTCACTTAAACAGTGACCTGTAAGCCTGACCTATGACCTGCAAAAAAATACCTGCCGATCTAAGCTCTTATAATAACTGCATTGATAGCGAATAACACATTCCAAAGTGAATCCGCAACCCTTAAAAAACTTGATATAGGGCATAATCATAAAAATTACAATTTCCTCGATTGTGGTCGGTTTAAAAGACTTTTATTTTCCAATAATTCACTTGACAAGTTGTTATCGCACACTTCAATAAGCCAATCACATTCAAAGTTTGTTGTATAAATCAACCAATCACAGCCTTGGTTTCAATCACCATAGATACAATGTACCGACTTCTAAATTGGAGCTTTCTTTCTTTCTTTCTTTCTTTCAGAGCGACATTAAACAATTTACACCTCCTTTGTCAGTCTTTTAATGTAAATTTTCCCTTTCTTTCGTAACGTGGCTCTTCTTCTTTTCTCGGAAATTGTAATTTTCATGATTAATTGGAAAAAGGACTTCGTATCGTCCAAATCGGTCTGTAATCATACTCATGATAAACAAATCGATTTTGTCATCTCTGGTATGATAAAAGGGCGAATTGGACTGCACTCAGTCCTATTACCATTATTTATCGGTGTTTCAGGATTTAGAAATGTCCTGACAGATGATTAAAATATGCCTTGGATTGATCGATTTCCTTTCTTCAGTTTAGCTTATTTAAAACTGGATTTTGTTAAAGTTGCCTCTCAGTTTAATACGTCGTTTCAAACACAGTTTTGAAGAATCAAACCTGACATAATATGGTGGAATCACGAGAAAGTGTTGGCTGAAATTGCTCCATGACGTCTTGAAAAACTCGGTATTTAACTTGATCCGAGTCCTCATACGGAAAAGCCATTAATTCGTCTTTTTCTATAAAGACAATGATACTTCTTCTATCACCCTTTCATTGGAACCTCCTCTTAGTGGTGGTTCCGTTTGGTAATTTATTTAGTGAATGGTGGATTTTCGGAATGGAGTGAGTGGGTGCGATGTGACAAGCTGTGTGAACATGGTAAGCAGAGACGATACAAGACTTGCAGTAATCCCAAACCACGGTGTGGAGGAAACAACTGTGACCTCACCATCCCTACAGTGGATGAACGACGCTGCATGTACTGCCCAGGTAAGCGAGTATGTGTCTAAGAGAGCGTTATAAACGCGGAGCAAAAGCGCTTCTCTTGAGTAGCCCTCATCAATGGACCAGGTCAAAAAAGCGGGTATTCATATGTTAAGTGTGTTTCCCAGATCCTTACATCTCTGGTGAAGAATTTCATAGTAAAATTCTTGTATAAACGTAAACGTTAACGCGGCAAAAAATTTAGGTGCAATTCGAAAAAAATAGTTGTCCTTCAGGCGGTATGCCCATGACTGACAAGGAACTCAAGGAATGGAAATAAATTAGATTCAAAATTTAAATGTTCCATTGCAAACATGACATAGCAGAATAAGTCGTGTTTGAGAGGAAATAAAGAGTTACATAAATTTGTTTAAAAGTATAATTCTATAGCATTTAAATTGTATTAATTCTCGATCATGTTTATCTCTTCTGTGTGAGCTTCGTAAAGTCTCCACTTTTAAATGAAATTATCAGTCCTTGTGTTTTGACCTCCCCTCCCAGGTTGTCGTAATGAATGCAGTGCTCAATCTCTTTTCGGATAGACTTCGACTTTGACAGGTTATTGAGTAATTTTACTCCCACCTCTGCGACCCGATGTCGTATGTGGGCTGAGTTTCAGTCGATCTCAATCTGACTCCGAGGGTTTTTCTCTGGGTACTTCGGTTTTCCTCCCTCATCAAAATCGACTCTAGATCAATAACATCCGGGCGAATACCCTCGTATAGGGATAACATCTGGTATCTCTCCCTTTCACTGTATTGAATGAATAAAGTTGGTATTAGTATTTAAATAAAGAACCTATGCAGCCAACCGAAAAATAGAGCATTCTTCTTCTAAGACCAAGAACGCAGTCTCGGTCTTTGGTCTCACATAAGCTGCCTCATTTGCGCTTTAGACTCGCTTAAAAATCTCTGTTATCATTAAGAACTATCAACATGCATGGCTCTAAAGACTTCGAGTTGTCTTGATGCAAAGTTGAGCGGAAGAAAATTAACTCTCCGCTGTAAAACTTGCTTAGGTGCAGTTAGGTGTATAGAATCATGTCAATTCGTCCAAAACAGAACAGTAAACTGAAAATCGATGCCAACAATGGCATCTGAAAACGTTCTAAATGGTTTGCTGGTGATCTCAGTGGGTGATAAATACTCAATTGCAAGTTATTAAGTCCTCCATGCTATCTGCATTCGTAAACGTAATAACAGTCCTCGTCCTTTCATAGAGAGTGGAATACGCAGCTATGACGATTTCTGTGTCACCCCTAACACTGGAGGCTGTTCCCCCCCAGATGGAGCTTATCTCATTCTCACCAAAACAAGAGGCACTGCTTGTAATGAGACAGACATGATATTTGTATTGGATTGGGACGGTGTTATTCACCACAAGTGCAGCAAGAAAGTGGTCTGCCCTGAAGGTGAGAAATGTTTTTCTTTCTTTGTTAATCCCAGTCCTTCAAGGACCACACACAACATGGCAAATTCGTTCTCAAATTAATGAAAGATTGCTGTGTTTCTTAAAGGGACACTATCATGCGATGAAATGCGCAGTATTTCTCACACCCAGAGATTTTGACAGACTTTATTATTATTATTATTTTTTTTTTTTTTACTTCTTCTGTTTAAGGGTAGACATACACGTTTTTCGAAAAGCAATAAAATGCATTTTTTTTTTGTTTATTATCAATGATTTTGAGTCCAATAAATAAAAACCAACACAAATATCATGCAACGTTTTTTCACTGTCAGTTGAATTCAGTGAAGTGTGACCGGAAACACTGTCGGCCCTGTCCACACGTATCCGGAGATTTTTGTATCCGCAAAATTTTTTTATGCGGATACACCTAGCGACAACACGTGTCCGCCGTATACGCTCGGTGTATCCGGAGATTTCTGTATACGCTCTCCAGAGTGGAAATTTCTGTATACGCTGTGTATCCGGATACGTGTGGACGCTCGTATCCGTATATTTTTGTATACGCTGGCGTCACAGTATCAGAACCAGTCTTTTTCCGCGCGAGATTTTCTAAAATGGCGGCGAGCAGAAACGTTGTGTGTTCAATGCTACTAGGACTACTTTCAAGCGTGTCTCGAACTAAATGTTGCAATGTTAAATCTAAACTTTAACTACTTGAGAAGACGTCTAAGCATTATGCGGCTTCTAGCCATATCTGATTCAGGAATCAGACGCCAAAGACTTCTCAAAAGAAACAAATGAGTTGTCTTTGGTTTTTTTCTGTTTTTCTCTTAATTGAGACATCTTTTATGGTGCTTTTTAACAGGAATTTTTTTCGCTCTTCAAGCTCACACGTGTTGAAACCTCAAGTAAACAAACAAGAAAGCCGCGAATTTGGCGAATTTCAGCTTTCTTTGTAATGCGCATGCTCTGTTGACTAATCCTTTGAGATGTCCGGATACGAATCGGATACGTGTGGACGGTCGTGTACGATTCGTATACGCTACGTGTGGACGCAGATATTTTTGTATCCGCATAAAAATATTCGCGGATACAAAAATCTCCGGATACGTGTGGACGGGGCCTAACGCTCACATTTAAATCTGTTCTTTCTAAGTGGTATTCTTTGATTGCACCTGACGTCACGGCTGCCATGTTGGTGGAAAGAACAATAGTGAAAACGTCTTTTGGGAATTTGACTCTATTATTATGCAAAACTTGAGCTACAATTTTCTATTGTTTTGGCACAAAAATCCGCCGTGTTTTATTAACCGCTGGCGATTTCATAATTTGTGCAACAATAAACACAACCAGTGTAGTTCCGCTAATCTAAATGCAAGTTTTTCTTCAAAATATTCAATACACATTTCAGAGCGAAGATAGTAAACGCTTATCAACAAACGATGGTGTAGTGGTCTCTAACATTTAGCTACAAAGGAGCCACGAAGACGGACTTCGATCCTTGTTAATACAGCGAAACGGCTGCCACTTTGATAACATCATAC
>OX421451.1:30334660-30339660 GCA_949126865.1 Montipora capitata
AAACCAATTTCAAATAATATTTCCTATTTTTTTTCTTTTTTTTCTTTTTTTGATAACCCATAAAGGAACAGTTACTTCAATGGTGCAATGGTGAAAGCCCCCCCCCCCCTCCCCCGTCGATTTTAACAAACAATCGAGAGATTTAGCATTGCGCTTAAACTTGAAATGCGAACGGCAAAAGTGGCTACGTAAACCATGATTTTCCCGTCATTTCCGCGTTTGCAGGTTGCTGCTTGCCGTTTCTACATGAAAATAGGCATTTTCGCGTTTGCCGTGTAGGTCGTTCATGACTGACTCCATACCGCTATTTTCTTTTATGAACTTACCTTGACTCTGACTCATAAATTAAACCGCTTCATCGAAACTCGGAAAAATTGACAAGTAAGGATTTTCATTTTATATAGACCTTATTCATAAATGGCGGTCAATTTATAATTCTTTTGTCGAAGTGCAAATTAGCCTACCAAGCCTCGATACTATACAGTGAATTGAAAAGAATTCTTGCTCTAAAATGAGGCTTGGTAGGCTAATTTGCTCGTGGACAAAAGAATTATAAATGTGACCGCCATTTATGAATAAGGTCTATAGCGTCCTTTTAATAAACGATGTTTCAAAAGAACCTGAATTTTTGTTTTTCCTTAACTACTTAGTTAACAGGGTCCAATCCGAGTTGCTATGGGTCACAAGCTTCACTCCATTTGACGTGAAACGGCAAGCTGACGTCTGCCATTTTACGCAAACGTGATGCTAAATCTCTCTTAAGGCTCGCGGTTTCACTTCTCGGATGTGAATGTATATGTGGTTTTATCTTATTGGTCCTACAGGTTTTTATCCCAATGGAGGCCAATCGGGGTGCTTTTTTTAACAACCTCGTTCCCAGCACACGGGATCGCGTTGAAGTAGATGCCTGGTAAAGCGGCCATTAGTCGTTATATGGCTCTGTTTCTGTTTCAATTTCTGCCCTGCTCGCTGACCGGGAAAATCGCTGCTTGTGGTCAGTATCGGAAGCCAGCTCGTTGCTTAAGTCCTCGCATCGTTTACGGTTAAACAACCGAACTCGCTCTTGTTGGCCAGTTTAATCGTTTCTATCTTTACGACCAGCTCTGACCCGCCTTCTAAGGACCTCTTTAATTTGTGGCCAAAGAGCCGGCCTCCAGGAGATCGAATTCTCCATGGCTAGTTAGCAATGAACGTACTCTTGCTGATTGCCCTATTTCTTACAGGTAAAGTTTTACGCTTAGCTTTCTTAACTGCTTGTTCGACGACGGACGTGTTTTCATCTGAAAATCGCTTGGCTATTTGTTCTTATTTCTGGTCCAAAGGTCGGGAGAGACTCTGGAAGGATCTTTCAATGGCGTTTTGAATCATCTCCTTTGCAGATCTAGGAGTCGCGGCGCAGCCAGAGCGAGTACGACACAAATCCATGTAGCAGTAAAAATGTAGAGTCGTTTGTTGCGTTCGACCCGAAGGAAGAACAAACTCAAAGAGTAAAAGGTTTTCAGACCTCAGCGACAGAAAGAGAAATTAATTTTTGGTTGATCTGGACGGAAAGCCCAACCATTTAGGATGTGAATTTTTTTAAGCGTATGAGGGTACACTGATAGATATCATAAACCTCCCAAAATAGAATTCAAAGAAACGCTTGCATAAAATTAAAAACTGCTCAGAAGAATCATTACTGCAAAATAACGAGCTCGATACGAGCTATTACAAAATGTGGAATGTCAACAATAATATATAGATTTGGCAAGCCTAAAATTGGAGCTCCCGGGTTATTTTATTATTTTTCAATAAGTTAACCTGGCTTGAGCCCGTGGTTCAATCGAAAACCAATACTTGATCACCGGTCAACTTAAAAATTAGTAAATAAACAGCTCACTTCGATGAGCTCTAAACTTGAGCCCTAGATATGGTCACGTGATACTGGTCAGCGGATACCTTGTTTTGACAGGTGTCAATTGAACTTACAATAGATTTCCAATATCAAAGACGTACGCTGTAAACTAGCTGGAGTTTGGCCCCATAGGCACAAGTATATAAGTGTTGATCATTATTATAATCGTAACTATTACAAAATTCTCGAATCTGATTGGTTCTGTGCGAGCCTGTTTGTTGCGTAATTTGCGCGCGATCACGTGGGTGCCCAAATTTGAACAACTCCAAATTGGATACCTGTAATTGCATATCAACGCCATTCGCGCGTCAATCACATGCACTTGGATGGGGTCTTCCTTGATGTTTTCCTTCTGTTTGCAAAACAGATTGAATATAATTTTAACTTTTTTAAACAAAGAGGGATTCAAAGACATTTTACTCTCGCATTTTGTCACAGTTAAGATTAATTAGTAATAGGACTTCGTGTCGTACAAATCTGCGCACTCGCCCGATTTTGAAATTACTCGCACGATTAGTAATAGTAAAACGATTGAGTGGATAACAATCCAGGGAGTAATCGGGCGAGTGATTTCAACTAACTTACAAGAGCCCTACTCTCTGGAAATGGGCCTAAAAATCCCCCCCCCCCCCCCCCCCCTCCTAGGACAAAACGAAAAATACACGAGCAACACTGAAAACATGAATAATAATAAATCATTTATTTCAAGAAAGGTTATGATGCACCGACACCCAAAGTAAGTATATATAAAAACCTCAACAACTAGAAGAGACAGTATGTTAAACTGAACATATGCAGCGTCTAAAAGCAATTTTAACATGTAATGTCACATTTCCCAGAGGGCCTAGTAGAAAATCCTGGGAGACGTGAAGAGGACCTGGGGCAACGGAAGTCCACCCGAGGGGCTAGTATATCAAAATCTAAGAATCTGGTGCTGAAAAGAGAATTGCGGGCTTTCCCTTTCACAAATAACCCCTGAAACTTGGGCAGGTAAAGGCATTCAATAACAAAGTTATTCCAGTGTACAACATCTCTGGTGTAAGTGTTCCAGAAGAAGGACGACGTCCAAACCGGAATCACTAACATTCCCTCTACTTTCAACGCCATGTGCTTTAAAACTCTGACAATAAGGCAAACCGGAGGGCAGAGCCGATTATTATCATTAATCCCCAATCCTGAGAAATAGCGTCGACTGCCTCACAGCTGGGTTGAAGAAACTGCGGGTTAAATCTGTCAGTGGCTAACTTGGCATTTTAAGAACAAGCGAACCTATCAACAGTATGCGGACCCCACAAACTATTAATCACCTGAAAAATTATAACATTAAGAGCGAATGAAATGATATATGAAATGGATCATATATGAACTGCGGATATGAGAGGATCATAGCTTTACTTGATTAAGAGCGTAATCGTCAAAATCAATATGTTGCTGATATAATCGGCTCTGGCGTTGAGATCCCTTGGGATCCACTTCACGTCAACAGATATTCAATACACTTCTGAAAGACTTGAAGAGCCTGCTACTGCAAATCAGACTTCTTGCTGATATTGAGAAGAATGGATGCAACGTTTTTATCGTCAGAATACCAGATGGCTTTAGAATCGGATGACGAAGCTGCAAAGGCTTGTAAGGCGATACCAACAGCCTTTAGCTCTCGCCAAGTCGAGCTTTGAAGACTTTCCGTAGGGCACCAATTCTGGTGAAATACCAATTCAGAGTCAGACTCGACAAATGCACCACAAGCCAAATCGAAAGCATCTGAAAAAGTCACTTTGACTGGAAGAGATCAAAAACCCCAATAAACCCTACCGGTCAGGGAGTCGACATTATTGGATCAGAAATTCATTTCTGAAATGGACTCTTCGGACAGGAAGACTTCACTATCCCAAGAGAAGGCAGAATTCGCTAATGAAAGGAGATGTCTGGTCATAATGCGGGAAAGTGACCCCATCCACGCTACTAGAAAGAGAACTAATCTAGCCTGCTACACTGTCAAAACGTTTAACTGAACTGAGTGAGGAGGATTTTGCGTAGACAATACCGCGAGATCGGAATACAACTTGGCAATATGTTCAGTGGAAGCTTTAACAGAGCCGTCAAATGTGTGAGAATGACTCCTGGCCGGGTGATAATCTGAACGGGATTCCACAAAGATTTAACTTCGGTCGGGACGAAACCAGACTTCAGCAAGACAGAATGAACGATCAAACTATAAATTTTAGCGGAAAAGTAATCGGCTCCCCCTTCTAGACCATCGTCGAGGAAAATAGCAATCGCAATACCCTGCCTTCTCTAGGATTTCTGAAGCGGTTGAGGATCTCAGTGAAAAATAAAATGGCACGGAGGACAAGCCAAACGGGAGACCGCAAAATTGAAAATATCTGAAAACTCCCATGCCAAAGTCCCAGGCGAACGCAAGAAATTTGCTGTGCTCTGGAAACATTTCAATATGGTGGTAGCCGGACTTCAGATCGTATTTGAACAAAAAACACCCCTTGTCAAATTTCTGCGTTGCCACGGACAAATCTTTTCACGTGAATTTCTGCTTGTAAATGAAAGCGTTTACATGCCTAAGATCCAAAATTAATCTCTGTTTGCCAGAACTGCGAATAAAAAAGGAAAGCGGATTAAAAATTCCGGCACGCAAGACATTTCTTCGATAAGGTCAGAATTAAGTAGGTTATTAATGGGCCGGGATTGAAACGCAAAATGATTGTGAGAACGTGGGGAAACATTGCCGCTTTGGAGAAAGGTGCTGGAAAATGAACTGCGAAACTTTCAAGGATCGCCAAAAATCAATGCACTTTCTGAACCTTCCTGGAAATGAGGTTTGAGGAAAACAGTCAATGCTAACAGTACTTTGAGAATCTTTGTCCAGAGCAAGCGAAATAACATCCGCCAGAAGCTAAAATAAAATTGGAATTTTGGTGGCTAACCGCTTGCGACAAGAATTCACTGGAATCACAATTACAAGAAAGAACTACACCTGAAATGAACTGATTCTCTTGTCATTTCTGAGCTGGAGCAGTCTCCTTGGCCAATTCCGGGCAGCAGGAACGCCAGTGCCCGGATTTTCCACCATCAAAACAGGGGCCCATACTTG
>OX421451.1:30347160-30349660 GCA_949126865.1 Montipora capitata
GAATTCCTCGTGGCGGAGCCGAGCTAACTCGTGATACAGTAGAAAGAGGGGGGTTGGCGTAATGAAAATATAACACCCAACGCTAACCCCGCTACGTAACTTGCTTGATTACATAACCACCGTCGCGGCGTAACAAACTGCGCGCGTGACTAAAAACTTGCTTGTAGCCTAAGTAACATAATAGGATTAATAGCAAACACGGGGAAAAAACATAAAAATCCTATTCGCAAGCAAATATTTTCTTTGTTTTTCTGTGGATTATGGCAGAACGGAAAATAAAGGGAGACGAGAAACGAGAACAGGTTCGTTAGCTTGCTAGCCTCAATTACGCAAACGTGCCATTTCGAAAGTAACCAAGACTACCAGCAACTAAGCCGCTTGCGATTTTGTCAGTCCGTGAAACACTAAATTCTACACGAGCTGAAGTTATCGCTCAATTATTCAGAAAGAGTGGTCATTTGTTTTTGCTTGAATTACGAGCTCATGATATTGTCAAGTTCTTCTTTCCTTAAAACTGAACGGGAAGTCTTTTTTTATGTGGGGAACTCGACACTGTTTATTTTTAATTTTTGTTAGTTTGTACATCAGTCAGATGTTTTAGTCTTAAAATAGGTATCGGTTATCGGCTGCAGGTTGAGGCCTTAAATCATGATGATTATCGCTTTATGGCTGAAACGTAAGATAAGAGAAACAAAATATGAGAGGACGAAACAAAGACACAAAAGTAATTGTTATTACTATTTAGAAATGAAAAAATCAATCAGCCAAATGAAATGATATCATGGAGATATCGCTACATCAAGACTGTTTTAAACCATTAATTAAATGCATAATTATAGCATGCATCTGACAAACGAAGATTATATTAAATATTTGTGCTTAATCGCTTTTTCCTATTTTTCCTTTTTTTTAAAATAAAATCTACAAAAAATGTACATACTCTACCGAGGTGGTTACGCGCCGCACTGATACTATTCTTATTATGTAAAGGAAAATATTACTGAGCTTTACTAAATCAAACCACGGAAGGGAAAAACCGTGCGATTATAGACGATTCATTTTTCAGCTTAAACGAACTTGTAAACGAAAAACTGAAACGTACCTGTTTTTTTTCTAAATTTATAACTTTTATTCCGATAATGCTAAATGTATCGTGATGGGAGAGTATAAAAGCTTTGAAGCCATGATAGGGGCATAAGTATATCACCCACAAAGTTTTAAGTCTATACACACCGTCTCTTCAAGAAGTTACAATGAATCTTAAAGTTGGCAAACAATTTGTAAGTATACAGTAGCTCAGTTGAATGTTTCTCTCCAAGTTGGACTGCTGAAGTCCTTGTGACGTCAATTTTCCTGGTACAAGTATTTCGGGTTGGCTTTGATGTGCATTGAATTTAACTTCAGAAGGAAGAAAAAAAAAGCCAGATTTTTCAAATGGAGTCTCTACAAAGATTAACTTAGTTATTTTGTAACAACGCAAAATATTTTTGTCCTCAAAATGTAGCGTTCTATCGTTGTGGGCTACTTTAAGAACTAAAACAACTTTGCTGCATTAACTCTGAATGCTCGTGCATGCGTTTTAGAACAGGTAATTTAATTTGGAACTAAAGTCAATCAGTTTATCAAAGCGAGTCCAATGATAGAACAAATTTCAAAACCAGTAAAGTCCATTAGTAGTTTTAGGAGGAAATGACATCTTCAAGTCGAGGGGACTGATCATGAGCTTGTTTTACGAGAAATTGTGGTTATGAGTCGGTGGGTATTTGAAGCACAGAAACTGCGTTAATAAAATAAGTTGACAAGCTCCGGAAAAATCTCTCAGCAGCTGCTTTACAGTAATAAACTCAGTTGATATTAACAATCTCCGTGAATGAACAACGTCATTATGTGAAGCCCATAAATAAAACTAAAAATAAAAAAAGCATTTCAGTCAACGCGTGACAGGCAAATCGACATACATCAACCCCAACGTCATTATGTCAAGCCCATAGTTAAAAAAAAAAAAAAAAAAAACATTTCAGTCAACGTGTAATAGGCAAATCGACATACATCAACCCCAAACATGTTTTTCCAGCATCGTAAAGTGAAATTCTGGATATCTATTCACTTATTTGATATATAGGACAAGACCAATCACTTCTCCATCTTGTTGGTTGCATTGGTAGTCCTGTCTTCTTACGGACAAACTACGGCCAGACCCAATCTGGATGCCATGGATAGTTTAACAGCTGACCGTCAACAAGAAATATTGGTAAAATCAAACGACGAAGAAGGAGAATTTCCGTTAGTGCAAGAACAAATTCAGGACGAGAATGAAAGGAAAGTAGAAGGAGAAATAGATTTGCAAGGAAACCAGCGCGTATCTGAGGGGGACAGTGATGAATCAACAGCCGTAGAGGCAAACAGTTCTCGTGTTGCTCGGGACACCAACAATCCTTGCATTTCCAGTTACAAATTCCGCACAATTTTCAATAAGTTTTTTAAAATTCCTGTATGTAAG
>OX421451.1:30354660-30367160 GCA_949126865.1 Montipora capitata
TACGAGCTATTACAAAATGTGGAATGTCAACAATAATATATAGATTTAGCAAAGCCTAAAAGCGGAGCTCCCGGATTATTTTATTATTCTTACAATAAGTTAACCTGGCTTGAGCCCGTGGTCCAATCGAAAACCAGTACATTTTCAGCGGTCAACCAAAAAAAAAGCAGCTGACCTCGATGAGCTCTAAACTTGAGCCTGAAATATGGTCACGTGATACCGGTCAGATGATACCTTGTTTTGACAGGTGTCCATAGATCATACAATAGATGTCCAATATCAAAGGTATACGCTGTAAACTAGCTGGAGTGTGGCCGCCATGTTAGGCTAAAAGAAAAAAAATTAAGAAAGTGCAGAACGCGCTTGGTTCTGACGCCTAGATGACCCCCACGTGTTATACAATTAGTAAATAAACCCCTTCTGGCGGCTGGTATGTCAGCTGATAATGTCCGCGGGTGAAAGATTGTACGAAAAGTGAACAATTGGCCGAGAAGCGAAGCTTCGAGGGCAAATATGAAATTCTGAGCAGACAGTGGAGCCCGAACTTTAAGAACGTTTATGATCATGGACCCTTCGTTAAATTAAAGAAAATATCTGAATCTAATTTCTTATAATTATCGAAACGCCGTTAACCCTAAAGAAACCAGCAGATGAGAGGACATACATAGTGATATTGCGCAATAATTCAACAGGGTTATCAAGGTTTGATTGGCTAATAATATCATGGATCAAACAAGATGAAATGGGCTATTTAAGGTTAACGATACCGGTACAAAGCAACGTGAAAAGAATTAGAGCAGAAACCACTCTCGTTAAGGTTACTAACGGCGAGGTCCTTCCACTCGCGATATGCAAGGTATTACAAAAGAGAAGTACTGCCGGTTTTTGAGAAAAGAACAGTTGATTTTAATCTGTCCAATAGCCCCCAAGTCGACGCGTCTGGTAGTGCTTCTTGATTGAAGTCCAAGAAACCGGAGCGTAAGATATCTAAAACGAAATGTAAAATAGATAACGGGGACTGAAAATATGAAAAAGAATAAATCATTTATTTCAAGAAAGGTTATGATGCACAGGTACAGAAAGTATGTCTATATAAAAACGTCTACAACTAGAAGAGAGAGCGTGCTAAACTGAACATAGGCACCGTCGAAAAACAGTAGTGATATTTCCCATAAAGCTTAGTACAAAATCCTGCTGGACATGAAGAGGGCCTGGGGCAAAGAAAGTCCACCCGAAGGGACACAACATCAAAATCTAAGAATCTGATGCCAAAAAGAACGCTTTCCAAACTAAAATGTGGTATTACGATTTAGATAAAATCGGTGTATAATTACAAAAAGCGCCGAAAATTTATGCGATTCCTTGGAATAATGGCAAATGCAAGGATTAAAATTGTAATTCCGTGGATTTCCAAAGAAAGAACATGCGATTTTTTTCATTTGGTTAAATACGCTGGTTTTTACCAAGGCTGTTTCCTTTTCCCCAAACAAATACAGGGAACCTGAAGGGAAAGAAACTCTGAAACCCATTTCTTTACACCCACTATAACGGACAGATTCCTGAATTATCAGGAGTCAGAAATTCGGAAGCTATTTTTGTACAGACACTATAAAGGACAGTTCCTCTGAATTATCAGGGGTCAGAAATTCTGAACCCATTCCTGTATAGTCATTACAATGGATAGCTCCTCTGAATTATCAGGGGTCAGAAATTCTGAACCCAATTTCTACATAGGCACTATAAAGGACAGCTCCTTTGAATTATCAGGGGTCAGAAATTCTGAACCCATTTTCTGTATGGGCACTATAAAGGATATTTCCTCTGAATTATCAGGGGTCAGAAATTCTGAACCCATTTTCTGTATTGGGCCCTATAAAAGATAGTTCCTCTGAATTATCAGGGGTCAGAAATTCTGAACCCATTTTCTGTATGGGCACTATAAAGGATAGTTCCTCTGAATTATCAGGGGTCAGAAATTCTGAACCCATTTTCTGTATGGGCACTATAAAGGATAGTTCCTCTGAATTATCAGGGGTCAGAAATTCTGAACCCATTTTCTGTATGGGCACTATAAAGGATAGTTCCTCTGAATTATCAGGGGTCAGAAATTCTGAACCCATTTTCTGTATAGGCACTATAATGGACAGTTACATCAAATGCAAAAAGGCCAGCTCCTTTTAACTGACCAAGGGCTGAAAATTCTGCACCACATCAGTATGGCAATAATAAAGTTAATATTATTATTAACACAGCGTCTTTTTCTCAAGAAGTAATATATAGATTTAGCCTAGCCTAAAAGCGGAGCTCCCGGGTTATTTTATTATTCTTGCAATAAGTTAACATGGCTTGAGCCCGTGGTCCAATCGAAAACCAGTACATGCTCAGCGGTCAACTAAAAAAAAAAGCAGCTGACCTCGATGAGCTCTAAACTTGAGCCTGAAATATGGTCACGTGATTACGGTCAGATGATACCTTGTTTTGACAGGTGTCCATCGACCATAAAATAGATGTCCAATATCAAGGGTGTACGCAGTAAAGTAGCTGGGGTGTGGCCGCCATGTTAGGCTAAAAGAAAAAAAAATTAAGAAAGTGCAGAACGCGCTTGGTTCTGACGCCTAGATGACCACCACGTGTTATACAATTAGTAATTAAACCATTTCTGGTGGCTGGTATGTCAGCTGATAATGTCCGCGGGTGAAAGATTGTCCGAAAAGTGAATATTTGGCCGAGAAGCGAAGCTTCGAGGGCAAATATGAAATTTTGAGCAGAGAGTGGGGCCCGAACTTTAAGAACTTTCATGATCATAGACCCTTCGTTAAATTAAAGAAAATATCTAAATATAATTTCTTATAATTATCGAAACGCCGTTAAACCTAAAGAAACCAGCAGATAAGAGGATATACATAGTGATCTTGTGCAATAATTCAACAGGGTTTTCAAGGTTTGATTGGCTAATAATATCATGGATCAAACAAGACGAAATGGGTTCTTTACGGTTAACGATACCGGTACCAAGAATCCTTTTCGAAGCAGACTTAACCGCCCGCCTTATGCCAGAAAAAGCGGAATCTATGACACTGAGAGGAGACTCTTCAAAAAGGTGTTGTAAGTACAAAGCAACGTGAAAAGGATTAGCAGGGAAACTATCATCGTTAAGCTTACTGACGGCGACGTCTTTCCACTTGCGATATGCTCTGTGTTACAAAAGAGAAGTACTGCTGATGTTTGAGGAAAGCACAGTTGATTTCAATCTGTCCTGACTAGCCCCCAAGTCGACGCGTCTGGTAGTGCTTCTTGGTCCCAGAAACCGGAGCGTAAGATATCTAGGACGAAACGTAAAATAGATGAGGGGGACTGAAAACATGAATAATAATAGATCATTTATTTCAAGAAAGGTTATGATGCACAGGCACACAAAGTATGTCTAGTATATAAAAACGTTGACAACTAGACGAGAGAGCGTGTTAAACTAAACATAGGCAGCGTCTAAAAACAATAGTGACATTTCCCAGAGGGCTTTGTACAAAATCCTGCTGGACATGAAGGGGGCCTGGGGCAAAGAAAGTCCACCCGAAGGGACACAACATCAAAATCTAAGAATTGCTGGCTTTCCCTTTCATAAATAACCCCTGAAACTTGGGCAGGTAAAGCCAAACAATAACAAAGTCATTCCGGTGGACACCATCTCTGGTGCAAGCGTTCCAGAAGAAGAACGATCTCCAAACCGGAATCACTAAGATTCCCTCCACTTACAACTCCATGTACTTTAAACTCTGACAATAAGGCAAACCGGAGGACAGAGCCAATTGTTATCATTCCCCTGGTGTCCACTGCCTCACAGCCTGGTTGAGAAAACCGCGGGTTAAATCTCCCACTGGGTAAATTGGCATTATAAGAATAAGCGAACCTGTCTATAGTATGCAGATCCCACAAACTGTTAATCCCCTGAAAAATGGCATCATTAAGAGCTTAATCGTCAAAATCAATAACTTTACTGATGAATTGGCAACAGATATTTGGGACACTTCTGAAAGACTTTAAGAGCAAGATCCTGCAAATCAAGTTTCTTGCTGACATTGAGAAGAATGGATGCGACGTTTTGATCGTCAGAATACCAGATGACTTTAGAATCGGACAACGGAGCTGCAAAAGCTTGCAAGGTGAGACCAACGGCCTTCAGCTCTCGCCAAGTCGAGCTTTGAACACTTTCCGTTTGAGATCAATGCTGGTGAAATACCAATTTATAGTCAGACTTGACAAATGCACCACAAGATGAATCGGAAAGGTCTGAAAATCTGACTTCGACTGGAAGAGATCAAGACTCCCAATAAACCCTACAAGTGAGGGAGTCGACATTATTAGACCAGAAATGGAATGAAATGAACTCTTCCGTCAGGAAGACTTCACTATCCCAGGAGAACGCAGAATTCACTGATGAAAAGAGATTTCTTGTCATAATGCGGGAGACTGACCCCACGCAACTGGAAAGAGAACTAATATGGCCTGCTCTGCTGGCAACAATTTTAACGTGAACTGAATGAGGAGGATTTTGCGTAGACAAAACCACGACATCGGAACACAACTAGGCAATACGTTCAGTGGTAGCTGTAACAGAGCCGTCAAATGTGTTGAGAATGACTCCTAGCCAGGTGATAATCTGAACGGGATTCCACAAAGACTTCTTCTTCGTTGGAGACGAGACCAGACTTCAGCAAGACAGAATGAACGATCAAACTTTAAATTTTAGCAGAAACATAATCGGCTCCCCCTCCTAGACCATCATAGAGGAAAATAGCAAGCGCAAAACCCTGCTGAAGCGGTTTAAGGATCTTAGTGAATATAAATGGCGAGCAAAACAAGCCAAACGGGAGAACGCAAACTTGAAAATAACTAAAACCTCCAATGCCAAAGTCCCAGGCGAACGCAAGTACCTTGCGGTGCTCTGGAAAGATTTCAATATGGTCGTAGCAGGACTTCAAATCTTATTTAAATAAAATACCCCTTGTCAAATATCCGCGTTGCCACAGACAAATCTTCTCACTTGAGTTTCTGTTTGTAAATGAAAGCGTTTTCATGCCTAAGATCCAAAGTTAATCTCTGTTTACCAGAACTGCGAGTAGAAACGGAAAGCGGATTAACAATATCCGGCACGCAAAACATTTCTTCGATGAGGCCAGAATTAACGGGCTGGGCTTGAAACACAAAACTACCTTTAGAACGTGCGGAAGCATTGCCGCTTTGGAGAAAGGCGTTCGAAGATGAAAGAAAGGAATTTTGTAACCTTCATTAATGACATTTAAAATAAACTACGAAACTTTCAAGGATCGCCAGAAGTCAATACACACACTTCCTGAACCTTCCCCGATTGATGTTTGAAAAGAACAGTCAACGCTAACAGTACTCTGAGAATCTTTTAACGTGTTCAGAATAAGCAAAATAACATCGTCAGAAGCTGAAATGAAATTGGGATTTTAGTCGATAACCGCTAGCTTCCAAAAAAAAATCACTGCAATCAGAACTACACCTGAAATGTTATTTCTGAGCTGGAGCAATCTGCTTGGCCAATGCCGGGCAGCAGTTTTCCACAAGCGAAACAGGTGCCCATACTTGGACGGCCAGGCGGAAAGACGGCAACATTAACTTCAGCCTGGATAAGGTGAAGCCGAGATTGGGAACTTGGAGACACAAGTTGCTCTCGAACCGGCAAAGCTCTCTTGCTGGAAGCCCTAGAAGAGGTCTTCTTCTTTCGACTAGAAATGGCTGCACTGGCGCCCTTTCCGCACTGTATGTCACTAATTTTCTCTTATACTTATGCGACATGTGTGAACTCCGTCTTGCTTATGCTTATGTCGCAGTGTAAACCAGGCTAAAGAAAGGTGCAGGACGGTGCAGATTATGACGTAACCACTTTTGGCTCCCGTCCCTTTTGGTTGTAAGTGAAAAATCTCATGCAATTTCCTTTCAAATCAGGCAAGACAGACAGTCCTGCTCAAAACACACATAGAGCCCATGTTGCCGTATTTTTCCTAATCAACTCATTGATAGTGATTTTGTTAAGACAAAAAAGAAAAAATGTTTTGTACAAAATTTATCTGGAAGTAAACTATTGCCATATCAACTGCAGAATAGGTGTCATTTTATGCATTGATTGATGTACATTACTGGCGCCAAGTTTGAAGTTTAATATTTCTGAGAATAATTTAGATTTTAGGACTTGTTTTCCTTTGGAGCCACTCACGGCGTCATCAGTTTTTACACAAAATGAACGATAGGAGGTATTTCAGAAATGAAAACAGCATGATTCTTTTCTTAAGAACGTCTTTCAAGTAAGCTTGATTTATGCTTTATTTCATAGGCACTTTAACGGTGAGGCGTGGTCTTTTTATTTCCATACTCAGATTTGCAGATTGGCTCGCCTATTTCGCTCATTTCTTTGAGCACTTAGCTCCATGTGCCGATGCATGTGCATGCATGTGCCGATGGCGTTTCGTTCAACGAGGAAACGCCCTAGAACTCTCTCTTAAGTTTCGATCTTGCGATTGATAACTTTGAAGACGCACCTAAAATGTAACAAACTCGAGACTCCGGCCTTATCATAAGATTCAGTTCTTTTTATAACGCTAATATCGTTTTTAGGGGAGCCATCTTCAATTCCTCTGCCCTAAGCGTCATGCGCTTCCTGATGATATTCGATCGATCGCTAGCGTTTGAAATAGATGTTAAAAAAAATTGAGGCTGCTCGGATTACTGAAACGAAAGAAAAAATAAAATACCGACATCGGTATTTGGTTTTGAGAAAAGCTGTGAAAAATTAAATACTTTTGTACTTTTTCTCAGACCACAATCCGGCGGAAAATGCTTTCCTACGTTATTAAGAGTATAGCTTTTTTATGTATTTTCCCCTCTTTGTCTTCTCAAGGGAGATTATAAATTTTTGGGCTGCATTTCCCGCGCTTGTTTACAGGGCGCTACTAATCACAAAACAACCAGTGGTCTGGAGTAAAATTGCTGAGGGCAAATACCCAAAGCCGGTTTAATGTCAATCTCGAATTAAGTAACATGCACAGTCCAAGGATTTGGACAAAACGATTCCGCCCTGTAAAGGTGAGGGACCAAAAATGGGCTGAAAAAGAACTAGGCCGCCTATAAGGCACGCGGACGGGACAAGAGGAGGAGATGGGGTTGAAAAGACGCAATATCACCAGTGATGATTTGCAGAATGAATGAATTCCTCGTAGCGGAGCCGAGCTAACTCTTGATACAGTAGAAAGAGGGGGATTGGCGTAATGAAAATATAACACCCAACGCTAGCCCCGCTACGTAACTTGCTTGATTACATAACCACCGTCGCGGCGTAACAAACTGCGCGCGTGACTAAAAACTTGCTTGTAGCTGAAGTAACATAATAGGATTAATAGCAAACACGGGGAAAAAACATAAAAATCCTATTCGCAAGCAAATATTTTCTTTGTTTTTCTGTGGATTATGACAGAACGGAAACTAAAGGGAGACGACAAACGAGAACAGGTTCGTTAGCTTGCTAGCCTCAATTACGCAAACATGCCATTTCGAAAGTAACCAAGACTACCAGCAACTAAGCCGCTTGCGATTTTGTCAGTCCGTGAAACACTAAATTCTACACGAATTGAAGTTCTCGCTCAATTATTCATACAGAGTGGTCATTTGTTTTCGCTTGAATTACGAGCTCATGATATTGTCAAGTTCTTCTTTCCTTAAAACTGAACGGGAAGTCTTTTTTTATGTGGGGAACTCGACACTGACTGTTTATTTTTAATTTTTGTTAGTTTGTACATCAGTCAGATGTTTTAGTCTTAAAATATGTATCGGTTATCGGCTGCAGGTCGAGGCCTTAAATCATGATGATTATCGCTTTATGGCTGAAACGTAAGATAAGAGAAACAAAATATGAGAGGACGAAACAAAGACACAAAAATAATTGTTGTTACTATTTAGAAATGAAAAAATCAATCAGCCAAATGAAATGATATCATGGAGATATCGCTACATCAAGACTGTTTTAGACCATTAATTAAATGCATAATTATAGCATGCATCTGACAAACAAAGATTGTATTAAATACTTGTGCTTAATCGCTTATTCCTATTTTTCCTTTTTTTTTAATAAAATTTACAAAAAATGTACATAGTTTTGAAACCATGAACTGTACTCTACCAAGG
This sequence comes from Montipora capitata, assembly GCA_949126865.1. Taxonomy (NCBI): domain Eukaryota; kingdom Metazoa; phylum Cnidaria; class Anthozoa; order Scleractinia; family Acroporidae; genus Montipora; species Montipora capitata. The sequence goes on from OX421451.1 coordinate 30,362,860, forward strand.
TGGTTACGCGCCGCACTGATACTATGCTTATTATATAAAGGAAAATATTACTGAGCTTTACTAAATCAAACCACGGAAGGGAAAAACCGTGCGATTATAGACGATTCATTTTTCAGCTTAAACGAACTTGTAAACGAAAAACTGAAAGGTACCTGTTTTTTTTTCTAAATTTATAACTTTTATTCCGATAATGCTAAATGTATCGTGATGGGAGAGTATAAAAGCTTTGAAGCCATGATAGGGGCATAAGTATATCACCCACCAAGTTTTAAGTCTATAGACACCGTCTCTTCAAGAAGTTACAATGAATCTTAAAGTTGGCAAACAATTTGTAAGTATACAGTAGCTCAGTTGAAAGTTTCTCTCCAAGTTGGACTGCTGAAGTCCTTGTGACGTCAATTTTAATGGTACAAGTATTTCGGGTTGGCTTTGAAGTGCATTGAATTTAACTTCAGAAGGGAGAAAAAAAAAAGCCAGATTTCTCAAATGGAGTCTCTACAAAGATTAACTTGGTTATTTTGTAACAACGCAAAATATTTTTGTCTTCAAAATGTAGCGTTCTACCGCTGTGGGCTAATTCAAGAACTAAAACAACTTTGCTGAAAAAACCCTGAATGCTCACGCATGCGTTTTAGAACAAGTAATTTAATTTGGAACTAAAGTCAATCAGTTTATCAAAGCGAGTCCAATGATAGAACAAATTTTAAAACCAGTAAAGTCCATTAGTAGTTTTAGGAGGAAATGACATCTTCAAGTCGAGAGGACTGATCATGAGCTTGTTTTACGAGAAATTGTGGTTATGAGTCGGTGGGTATTTGAAGCACAGAAACTGCGTTAATAAAATAAGTTGACAAGCTCCGGAAAAATCTCTCGGCAGCTTCTTTACAGTAATAAACTCAGTTGATATTAACAATCTCCGTGAATGAACAACGTCATTATGTCAAGCCCATAGTTAAAAAAAAAAAAAAAAAAAAAAAACATTTCATTCAACGTGTAATAGGCAAATCGACATACATCAACCCCAAACATGTTTTCCAGCATCGTAAACCGAAATTCTGGATATCTATTCACTTATTTGATATATAGGACAAGACCAATCACTTCTCCATCTTGTTGGTTGCATTGGTAGTCCTGTCTTCTTACGGACAAACTACGGCCAGACCCAATCTGGATGCCATAGATAGTTTAACAGCTGACCGTCAACAGGAAATATTGGTAAAATCAAACGACGAAGAAGGAGAATTTCCGTTAGTGCAAGAACAAATTCAGGACGAGAATGAAAGGAAAGTAGAAGGAGAAATAGATTTGCAAGGAAACCAGCGCGTATCTGAGGGGGACAGTGATGAATCAACAGCCGTAGAGGCAAACAGTTCTCGTGTTGCTCGGGACACCAACAATCCTTGCATTTCCAGTTACAAATTCCGCACAATTTTCAATAAGTTTTTTAAAATTCCTGTATGTAAGAATGGGTGCCAACCTAGAAAGAAAACAGTGAATTTTGCTAAAGGAATCTCAAAAGCAATCACTTTCGACTGCACTAAGTGATTTATTGTTCTCGTCCTTATTGTTGTTGTTTGTTTTTTTTTTTAAGAAATAGAATCATATTTAATAAGGCTATCGCTAACTTATTTATTCACATAGATGCGTTAAGGCAATGGAAATAATGATATTATAAAACATTTTTGCAAAGCAAAAAAAAAGATATTTTTTTCTGTATCATTTTGTGAAAGGGTATAGATTATGTATTCATGTTTAAAATTGATCTGATTTTTATTTTTTTTCCTGTTAAGTTTCTAATACAGTTATGAAAAAGAAAATCATTTCATAGGATTAGAGGTGTATGTTTAATAATTCAAAAATCAAAACTATAAATTATATTAAAGTCACCATTTGTGCCATATAAATAATAATTTTGACCAATAAAAGACAGCAACTTTCAACAACAACAACAAAAAACTTCGGTTGAAGTGTCCAGTTGTTCTAGACCGTATTATTTAAAAATGAGAAGTTTGTCGGTGAAGTTGTTAACAAATAGAGTCCATGATGCCGTGTATCCGTTTAGTAACAAATCAGAGATGACGTCAAAACGGATAAGTAATGGTAATTGGACAAAGTGGAGATCAGTTCGGTCTGTAATCATAAGCGTGACAAAAATATCGGACTCCTTCTGCGCAGTCGTCCGATTATTTATCACGATATGATTACAGACCGAATTGGACGACACGAAATCCTCTTACCAATTAATCATACAAATTACAATTTCTGAGAAAAGAAGAAGAGCCAAGTTATGAAAGAAACTAACAATTTTCATTAAAAGACTTACAAAGGAGGCATAAATTGCTTATTGTCACTATGAAAGAAAGAAAGAAAAAAAGAAAGAGAGAAAGCCCAACTTATGAGTCTGTACACTGTTTCTATTTTGATTGAAACAAGGTTATGATTGGTTGACTTAAGCTACAACTTTGAATCTGATTGGCTTATTGAACTGTCCGATAACAAACTGTTCGATAGCAACTTGGCATGTGATTTAATAGGAGTTTTTTTAAACCAATCACAATCGAGAAAATTGTAATTTTTATGATTACAACAAAAAAGTGGCTCTGATGTTGTTACCGCATGTTGACATCTTCAGTCGCGTATTCACTCTCTTACGTAAAATTTTCATTTCAAAATCCGCCTACTTTGGCTATTATTAATCACAGCAGGCGAAAAAAAGCGCGACTGATGATTCGAGCAACTTGGGGAAGCATAATGCACGGACGTTAGTCGCGATTGGTTTTGTTAGTAGTTAGGTAATGGCGCCGAAATGTCTTATAAGGCATTATCAGGAGCCCATGACTTGGAGCCTCCCAATGCATTATATCCTTGAGTCAACCTTTGCCCGTATCTTTCTATTTTTAGAACTAATCCTTCAGCAGGAGACTCACATTTACAACAATTTACATCAATTTTCACAATTTGCATACATTGTTTTCGCTATTTTTGTCTTTGTTCCACAATAACTTTATTCTGATTGGCCATTCTAAACAGTGTGTGCAGAGCCGAAGAACTCGTGGCGTTCTAAAAATAGAAAGATACGAGCAAAGGTTGACTCATAGGGCTTGTATGGGAGAGGCAAGCTCCTACTCATGCGCTCCTGGCATTATAAAATAGCCAGCGTATAAAATTCATCTGGGGATATTTGTTAGAGCTAACCGTTGGTTAAGAGCTATCAAAACCGGTAGGTTTCCATAATATTTAACGATTGTTAGCACTAACCCCTGCTGTTTTGAGCAACCTAATCCTGATTGGTTGAAGCAAGTTCCTCATATCACCATTATGTACTGCACTCAGCTTTTTTTCAAGTGACTGGATTATAGCGCAACATTACAGCTTAACTGCCTCCACTTCTCGAATTAGAGACAGCGATTACCGGGGTACGTATATTTTTAGAATTTAAGGTATTAGATAATGCTTTGTCCTTAGCTTAATATTTTTATATTTAATATTTAACATGTATTTTATGTATTTTATATTTAATATTTAATATGTATCGATACACGATAATTAATGTATTTTATTATTTTTATATATTTTTAACTAATATTTCTATGTCTTAGATTAAATACTTGTACACACGACCCCACAAGCTTGGCAGCTTTAACTCTCATCGTGTATAAATAAAGGCTTTATTTTATGTTATGTTAACGAAAGTCTAATCTGAAAGCCGCTTACATTTTAAATTGTGGGAAACCAGTATCTCTTCAGGCGGGATTTTAAAACTCCCGCAATTTCTACTGGGAACGGCATAAAACTGGATTAAAGTCGCCTTTTGGCCAAAGCATCAACATAAAGTCATACTTTACTTCCTTTTCATAAATCGCGCTGTCTAATCATTTAGCAGCACCAGAAGACTTCGGCTCCACGGCTTTCTTCCTGAAAACACTTAAATGCCCAGATTTCTCCGCACTAAAATTAAAATAGAACGAGTCGAAAACTGCGCTTTCGAAACATGCGATGATAAGACTAACAAGCAAGGAAATAGAACGATTGCACAAAATGTGTGAAAGTATAAGTGTAGTGTCGTTCGTAGCGTTCGCCCCGAAGGAAGAGCAAACTGCAAATTACACACTCCCCTTAGGGACAATACATCTTTGCATTGTTAGCGTGCAGAAACAAATGACAGCTAAACTGCGTTGCGCAGATATTTAAATATTTTGCACTAAACCGTTCTAAACAATCACACAGCAAGCTAGACGACATTTTCTTTGAGAATACTGGGCACACTTATGTCCAGAAATGCACACGATGACAAAAATGGC
>OX421451.1:30372160-30387160 GCA_949126865.1 Montipora capitata
TCAACAGTGTCCGTTTGCATGGTGCGCCTAGGCCAGATTAATCGAGTTAAACATGCTTTTGACCCAACCACCTTAACTATTATAGTTAATGCCTTAGTTTTTAGCAAGCTATATTATTGTTGTAATGTTTAGAGCAACACCTCTGAGTACAACTTAAGTAGGATCCAGGCTGTACAGAATTTCGCGGCTCGTATCGTTAGCAGTTCAAGGAAATACGACCATATTTCCCCTATCCTTAAAGATCTAAAGTGGCTACCTGTAAGACAGCAGTTTTATTATCGCCACGCAATAATGGCCTTCAAATGTATGTCAGGGTGCGCTCCAGCCTCTTTATTTTCTAAATATATTCAAAGAGCCATGATCACAAGGCGTACAACGAGGAACTCCCAGATGTTAAATATGCCCTTGAACTTTCCACTTCAGGACAGTCAAACTCTGGAACTCACTAGATTCGACTCTTAAGTTGAAACCAACACTACAGGACTTCAAACGTTGCCTGAGGAGAAGCCTTCTCTCGAATTTTTTAGTGATTTAATTGCTCTACTTTTGTTTTTATTTCATTAATTAATTAATAATTAATCGGTTCGATTATGTCATTTACTAGTTAATTAGTTAATTAATTTACTTGTATATAGCATTAGTCATCTCTTGACTTTATTCTGAAAAGCCCATTTGGGACGAATAAAGTATTTATGTATGTATGTATGTATGTATGTATGTATGTATGTATGTACTCAGACGACGAACGAGGAGACTTGGGGCGCAGTTAGCGGTTACACTACAGTGACTTAACACAACGTATATGTCAATTTCATAAGATGGCGTCTAAAAGAACGCTTCGGTATTTCCGGCGGATCACAATTCAGGAAATGTTTATCGTCTTGTGGAGAATTTTAATTTTGGAACTTCTGTTCTACTGGGTGTCGACATTCTTCTACAGTTGTGGTAAAAGGATTTCAATTTCGACTCATGGCAAGATTCGTGAAAAGCTACTATAAAATTCACAGGCACGACATGCATCTTCACGCAATGCTTACTTTCAAGTAATGGATCATACGACAAGGACATATTTTGTGTGTGGTTTATTGAATCTAATTCCTTGCAAGCGGACATTGGTAAGATTCACATAACTGCTTTGAAACTCTTAGTACCCGTTGGTGAAGTCATTCTTACATGAATTGTCAGAGTACCAGGCAGTTATATATGTCAGTAATTAAATTGTTCCAGCGCAGTCACAAATGACAACCTTGCCATGACTTTGTTATTTGGAGCCACGTCCCGTTGCCATATATCCCTATTTTGCCAAATTCCTCTTTCCCTTTTTCTTCATGCTGGTTGTTAATTTTCTAAAATCATTAAAATTCAAGAAATGAACTTTTGTAAATTGAGGTCAAACATTTGAAACAGCACTGGAGGTCGAATTCTTCTTTCATTAATTTTGTTCGCCACATTCGCCAACTTTTATGGGCCCCCTCATTGCTTCATTGCTTTGTGCTTAGCCTCGTTGGCGATGGTGGCAAAATTGTCATTTTCGCCATATTTGCAAAATTCGCCGCTTTCGCCACCTTTTATGGGCCCCCTTTACTGCTTTGTGCTTTGCCTCGTTGGCGATTGTGGCAAAATTGTCATTTTCGCCATATTTGCCAAATTCACCGCTTTCGCCAACTTTTATGGGCCCCCTCACTGCTTTGTGCTTTGCCTCGTTGGCGATTGTGGCAAAATTGTCATTTTCGCCATATTTTCCAAATTCGCCGCTTTCGCCAACTGTTATGGGCCCCCTTTACTGCTTTGTGCTTTGCCTCGTTGGCGATTGTGGCAAAATTGTCATTTTCGCCATATTTGCCAAATTCGCCGCTTTCGCCAACTGTTATGGGCCCCCTTTACTGCTTTGTGCTTTGCGTCGTTGGCGATGGTGGCAAAATTGTCATTTTCGCCATATTTGCCAAATTCGCCGTTTTCACCAACTTTTATGGGGCCCCTCTACTGCTTTGTGCTTTGCGTCGTTGGCGATGGTGGCAAAATTGTCATTTTCGCCATATTTGCCAAATTCGCCGTTTTCACCAACTTTTATGGGGCCCCTCTACTGCTTTGTGCTTTGCGTCGTTGGCGATTGTGGCAAAATTGTCATTTTCGCCATATTTGCCAAATTCGCCGCTTTCGCCAACTTTTATGGGGCCCGTATACTGCTTTGTGCTTTGCCTCGTTGGCGATTGTGGCAAAATTGTCATTTTCGCCATATTTGCCAAATTCGCCGCTTTCGCCAACTGTTATGGGCCCCCTTTACTGCTTTGTGCTTTGCCTCGTTGGCGATTGTGGCAAAATTGTTATTTTCGCCATATTTGCCAAATTCGCCGTTTTCGCCAACTTTTATGGGGCCCCTCTACTGCTTTGTGCTTTGCCTCGTTGGCGATTGTGGCAAAATTGTGATTTTCGCCATATTTGCCAAATTCGCCGCTTTCGCCAACTTTTATGGGCCCCTTTCACTGCTTTCTCTTTTTCCTCGTTGGCGATTGTGGCAAAAATATTGTCATTTTCGCCATATTTGCCAAATTCGCCGCTTTCGCCAACTTTTATGGGGCCCCTTTACTGCTTTCTGCTTTGCCTCGTTGGCGATTGTGGCAAAATTGTCATTTTCGCCATGTTTGCCAAATTCGCCGCTTTCGCCAACTTTTATGGGGCCCCTTTACTGCTTTGTGCTTTGCCTCGTTGGCGATTGTGGCAAAATTGTCATTTTCGCCATATTTGCCAAATTCGCCGCTTTCGCCAACTTTTATGGGCCCCTTTCACTGCTTTCTCTTTTTCCTCGTTGGCGATTGTGGCAAAAATATTGTCATTTTCGCCATATTTGCCAAATTCGCCGCTTTCGCCAACTTTTATGGGGCCCATTCACTGCTTTGTGTTTTGCCTCGTCAGCGATTGTGGCAAAATTGTCATTTTCGCCATATTTGCCAAATTCGCCGCTTTCGCCAACTGTTATGGGCCCCCTTTACTGCTTTGTGCTTTGCCTCGTTGGCGATTGTGGCAAAATTGTTATTTTCGCCATATTTGCCAAATTCGCCGTTTTCGCCAACTTTTATGGGGCATCTCTACTGCTTTGTGCTTTGCGTCGTTGGCGATTGTGGCAAAATTGTCATTTTCGCAATATTTGCCAAATTCGCCGCTTTCGCCAACTTTTATGGGGCCCCTCTACTGCTTTGTGCTTTGCCTCGTTGGCGATTGTGGCAAAATTGTCATTTTCGCCATGTTTGCCAAATTCGCCGCTTTCGCCAACTTTTATGGGGCCCCTTTACTGCTTTGTGCTTTGCCTCGTTGGCGATTGTGGCAAAATTGTTATTTTCGCCATATTTGCCAAATTCGCCGCTTTCGCCAACTTTTATGGGCCCCTTTCACTGCTTTCTCTTTTTCCTCGTTGGCGATTGTGGCAAAAATATTGTCATTTTCGCCATATTTGCCAAATTCGCCGCTTTCGCCAACTTTTATGGGGCCCCTTCACTGCCTTGTGTTTTGCCTCGTCAGCGATTGTGGCAAAATTGTCATTTTTGCCATATTTGCCAAATTCGCCGTTTTCGCCAACTTTTATGGGGCCCCTATGCTGCTTTGTGCTTTGCCTCGTTGGCGATTGTGGCAAAATTGTCATTTTCGCCATATTTGCCAAATTCGCTGCTTTCGCCAACTTTTATGGGTCCCCTTCACTGCTTTGTGCTTTGCCTCGTTGGCGATTGTGGCAAAATTGTCATTTTTGCCATATTTGCCAAATTCGCCAACATTATCTCTTTTTTGCAATTATTGTTGTTGTGTGCATTTCTGGACATATCTCACTGGGCAAGGGTTGGCCGAACGACACTATATCCATGCAAAGGTAAAACAAAGAATGTCCTTGGTAAAGAAACGAAAATGAATAAAACACTTACCGAATAGCCTTTTGTCGGCACGGGATCGCGTTAAAGTAGAAGCTTCGTAATGCGGCCGATAAGTCTTTATCTGGCTCTGTTTCTGATTCAATTTCTTGCCACTTCTCTGACCGGAAAATTCGCTTCTCGTCGTCAGTATTGGAAGCCAGCTCGTTGCTTAAGTCCTCGTATCGGTTACGGTTAAACAACCGAACTCGCTCTTGTTGGCCAGTTTCTATCCTCTTTACGAGCAGCTCTGACCCGCCTTCTAAGGACCCCTTTAATTTGTGGCCAAAGAGCCGGCCTTCAGGAGATCGACAGATTCGTCAAACTTCGAATTCTCCATGGCTAGTTAGTAATAACGTACTGTTGCTGGTTGCCTCATATTCTTACAGGTAAAGTTTTACGCTAAGCTTTCTTAACTGCTTGTTCGACGACGGACGTGTTTTCATCTGAAAATCGCTTGGCTACTTGTTCTTATTTCTGGTCCAAAGCTAGGGAGAGACTCTGGAACGATCTTTCAATGGCGTTTTGAATCATCTCCTTCGCAGATCTAGGAGTCGCGGCGCAGCCAGAGCGAGTAGGACACGAATCCATGTAACAGTGAAAGTGTAGAGTCGTTTGTAGCGTTCGACCCGAAGGAAGAACAAACTCAAAGAGTAAAAGGTTTTCAGACCTCAGCGACTTAAAGAGAAACTAATTTTTGGTTGATCAAGACACGAAAGTGACGGAAAGCCCAACCATTTAGCGTGTGGATGTTTTTAAGCGTATGAAGGTATATCGGCAGGTATATCATAAAACTCCCAAAATAGCGAGAAACGCTTGCATGGAATTAAAAACTGCTTAGAAGAATCATTCCTACAAAATTACGAGCTCGATACGAGCTATTACAAAATGTGGAATGTCAACAATAATATATAGATTTAGCAAAGCCTAAAAGCGGAGCTCCCGGATTATTTTATTATTCTTACAATAAGTTAACCTGGCTTGAGCCCGTGGTCCAATCGAAAACCAGTACATTTTCAGCGGTCAACCAAAAAAAAGAGCAGCTGACCTCGATGAGCTCTAAACTTGAGCCTGAAATATGGTCACGTGATACCGGTCAGATGATACCTTGTTTTGACAGGTGTCCATTGACCATACAATAGATGTCCAATATCAAAGGTATACGCTGTAAACTAGCTGGAGTGTGGCCGCCATGTTAGGCTGAAAGAAAAAAACATTAAGAAAGTGCAGAACGCGCTTGGTTCTGACGCCTAGATGACCACCACGTGTTATACAATTAGTAAATAAACCAATTCTGGCGGCTGGTATGTCAGCTGATAATGTCCGCGGGTGAAAGATTGTCCGAAAAGTGAACAATTGGCCGAGAAGCGAAGCTTCGAGGGCAAATATGAAATTCTGAGCAGACAGTGGAGCCCGAACTTTAAGAACTTTTATGATCGTGGACCCTTCGTTAAATTAAAGAAAATATCTTGAACATAATTTCTTATAATTATCGAAACGCCATTAACCCTAAAGAAACCAGCAGATGAGAGGACATACATAGTGATATTGCACAATAATTCAACAGGGTTATCAAGGTTTGATTGGCTAATAATATCATGGATCAAACAAGACGAAATGGGCTCTTTACGGTTGACGATACCGGTACAAAGCAACGTGAAAAGAATTAGAGCGGAAACCACTCTCGTTAAGGTTACTGACGGCGAGGTCCTCCTTCCACTTGCGATATGCAAGGTATTACAAAAGAGAAGTACTGCTGGTTTTTGAGAAAAGCACAGTTGATTTCAATCTGTCCAATAGCCCCCAAGTCGACGCGTCTTGTAGTGCTTCTTGATTGAAGTCCAAGAAACCTGAGCGTAAGATATCTAAAACGAAATGTAAAATAGATAACGGGGACTAAAAATATGAAAAAGAATAAATCATTTATTTCAAGAAAGGTTATGCTGCACAGGCACACAAAGTATGTCTATTATATAAAAACGTTGACAACTAGAAGAGAGAGCGTGTTAAACTGAACATAGGCAGCGTCTAAAAACAGTAGTGACATTTCCCATAGGGCTTTGTACAAAATCCTGCTGGACATGAAGGGGGCCTGGAGCAACGAAAGTCCAGCCAAAGGGAAACAACATCGAAATCTAAGAATCTGTTGCCGACAAGAGAATTGCGCGCTTTCCCTTTCATAAATAACCCCTGAAACTTGGGCAGGTAAAGCCAAACAATAACGAAGTCATTCCGGTGGACACCATCTCTGGTGCAGGCGTTCCAGAAGAAGAACGATCTCCAAACCGGAATCACTAAGATTCCCTCCACTTACAACTCCATATACTTTAAACTCTGACAATAAGGCAAACCGGAGGGCAGAGCCAATTATTATCATTCCCCTGGTGTCCACTGCCTCGCATCCTGGTTGAAAAACCCGCGGGTTAAATCTGCCACTGGGTAACTTGGCATTATAAGAACAAACGAACCTATCTATAGTATGCGGACCCCACAAACTGTTAATCCCCTGAAAAATGGCATCATTAAGAGGTTAATCGTCAAAATCAATAACCTTACTGATGAATTGGCAACAGATATTTGGGACACTTCTGAAAGACTTTAAGAGCAAGATCCTGCAAATCAAGTTTCTTGCTAACATTGAGAAGAATGGATGCGACGTTTTGATCGTCAGAATACCAGATGACTTTAGAATCGGACAACGGAGCTGCAAAAGCTTGCAAGGTGAGACCAACGGCCTTCAGCTCTCGCCAAGTCGAGCTTTGAACACTTTCCGTTTGAGATCAAGGCTGGTGAAATACCAATTTATAGTCAGACTCGACAAATGCACCACAAGATGAATCGGAAAGGTCTGAAAATCTGACTTGGACTACAAGAGATCAAGACTCCCAATAAACCCTACAAGTGAGGGAGTCGACATTATTAGACCAGAAATTAATTTCTGAAATGAACTCTTCCGTCAGGAAGACTTCACTATCCCAGGAGAACGCAGAATTCACAGATGAAAAGAGATTTCTGGTCATAATGCGGGAGACTGACCCCACGCAACCGGAAAGAGAACTAATCTGGTCTGCTCTGCTGGCAACACTTTTAACGTGAACTGAATGAGGAGGATTTTGGGTAGACAAAACCACGACATCGGAACACAACTAGACAATACGTTCAGTGGTATCTATAACAGAGCCGTCAAATGTGTTGAGAATGACTCCTAGCCAGGTGATAATCTGAACGGGATTCCACAAAGACTTCTTCTTCGTTGGATACGAGACCAGACTTCAGCAAGACAGAATGAACGATCAAACTTTAAATTTTAGCAGAAACATGATCGGCTCCCCCTCCTAGACCATCATAGAGGAAAATAGTAATCGCAAAACCCTGCTGAAGCGGTTTAAGGATCTTAGTGAATATAAATGGCAAGGAAAACAAGCCAAACGGGAGAACGCAAACTTGAAAATATCTAAAACCTCCAATGCCAAAGTCCCAGGCGAACGCAAGTACCTTGCGGTGCTCTGGAAAGATTTCAATATGGTCGTAGCAGGACTTCAAATCTTACTTGAACAATAAAACACCCCTTGTCAAATATCCGTGTACAAATCTTCTCACTTGAGTTTTGCTTGTAAATGAAAGCGTTTTCATGCCTAAGATCCAAAGTTAATCTCTGTTTGCCAAAACTGCGAGTAGAAACGGAAAACGGATTAACAATATCCGGCACGCAAAACATTTCTTCGATGAGGCCAGAATTAACGGGCTGGGCTTGAAACACAAAGCTACTGTTAGAACGTGCGGAAGCATTGCCACTTTGGAGAAAGGCGTTCGAAGATGAACGAAAGGAATTTTGTAACCTTCATTAATGACATTTAAAATAAACTACGAAACTTTCAAGGGTCGCCAGAAGTCAATACATTTTAACCTTCCCCGAAATGAGGTTTGAAAAGAACAGTCAACGCTAACAATACTATGTGAATCTTTTAACGTGTCTATAACAAGCAAAATAACATCGTCACAAGTTGAAATAAAATTGGGATTTTGGTCGCTAACTGCTAGCTTCCAAAAATAAATCACTGGAATCAGAACTACACCTGAAATATCATTTCTGAGCTTGGCCAATGCCGGGCAGCACTTTTCTACAAGCGAAACAGGTGCCCATACTTGGACGGCCAGGCGGAAAGACGGCAACATTAACTTCAGCCTGGATAAGGTGAAGCCGAGATTGGGAACTTGGAGACACAAGTTGCTCCCGAACCGGCGAAGCTCTCTTGCTGGAAGCCCTAGAAGAGGTCTTCTTCTTTCGACTAGAAATGGGTGCACTGGCGCCCTTTCCGCACTGTAGATGCTAAATCTTCGTCGAAGTTCTCCAGTCTCCAGCCGAATTTCGACATGTCGGCAAGAAGGATGTGCTTCTATCGTTCAACGATCATCAATTCTCACCTTCGTCGAGATCAGACCTGGCTTTGTCTAGAAGAGATCTCTCCCCGGCGGCCTTGCCGATGTCAATTGTCTCCGCGAGCTTCCAGTTGAACTTGTCTTGGCCCTCGTTGTATTTGAGTTTCTTAATTTCAGTCATTTGCTGCTCGGCCGACGTGTCGTTAGCCCGCTTGATCTGGCCGACAGTATCTGTGAGTAGATATTAAAAAGAAGACATAAGCTGATAATTGATGGCCTGGATGAGATCGCAGACTTGTTCTCTAGTGACAGACATCGTTGATGGAGAAAAAAAACTAAGCAAACAAAAATTAACGAAGAGCAGGACGCAGATGGTTCTGAGACCGAGATGGCCTCCACGTGTTATACCCGGCTTTATATACCCCTGTATCACTACCCATGATTTCCCGAGCCGGAATCCAGGCCCTCTTGTAACTCTTGCCTACAAATAGTTATTTCATCCTTCTTTGCGAGCTCAGTCGTCACAAATAACATGTAGTCAATAAAGCGAGCAAGAGCCTGCACTTCTTGTTTGTTTGTTTGTTATTTGTTTGAGCAGGTTGAAGCATTGGCAGCTATTCAGCTGATGTGGACCTGCTATACCCACCCACCCATACACTCAGAGAGGACAGCCACAACACCGGGAACTTCATCCCCTACTCGTCTCGAATATTGTGTGGGTTCTTTAACGTCCCACAGGGAACTAATGAACATGGAAGATATTTGTGAGACGGGCACTACGGTTTATAGTCCTTCTCCGAGAAGACTTCAAAGTCTAACCATTTGCGGATGTAATTACAAAGACAGCCCTCTCTCCTCAGTTATTTTAAGATCCTGAGTATTAATCCGGCTGGAGTCGATTTCACGACCTCCCGCATGGCAGCCCGGTGCTCAACCAACTGAGCCACCGGTGCGCGGTTACTGCAACGCAAACGCTTCTTACTGCCGCCTGCAAATGTAGCTCTCTTTTACACTTCCGTAATTGACTTTATTTTCCATATGGCTCGGTTTCCTTTGTTCTCATAAGGGATGATATTGAGTTATTCCCCTGCAGTTATTCCCCTCAAAACATCCACAGTGCAAATTACAAGAGGCAAACTACACTTAAATATTCAACTCAGACCATGACAATTTTGTTTTCGCAATTTTTCACGAACATGGATGTAATTTAAGTCCCTAGAGACTATATATATTTGTTTCTTTACAAATCTTCATCAAGCTGTTTTGCCGACATCTCAAACAACAGTGCATTTTCTAGAAAACCTCACCAATGTGTAAAATAAGCATTTTATCGGCCTTTCACTCGGGCATATCAGATTTATTCACCTCTGGGTCCGACCAAGGGCGCAGAGATGAATAAATCTGATATCCCCTCGTTTCCAGCCGATAACCCTGACATGTTTCACAACGCCCTTCCTCATTTTCTCACAACAGAGCTCGTGTGTATCGAGAAAAAGGGCGCTATCGATTATTATGCCTAACAAGAGAACACGAGCTATATTAATACATACGAAGGCCTACGTATTACATGTATATTTAATCATCTTAGTCAATTGTTTGATCGGTTTTTTGACAACATAGTGTTCGATATATATAGATCAACTTAAGAAACTATCGCCCGTACAGCCTACCCTACGTCCGCGGAGATAGAGAGAACTCTTTTATCCTCGCTATGGCTCGGAAACTAAATGCCAAGCACTAGATTAAAAACCGTTATATCAATGTTTATATAAGTGATTGTTATATACATTTTGTGCATTTTTATTATAGATGTAAGTTTATTAGAATTCATTATGTCATACTTTATGCTGTATTTATTGAAAATTATCGCACAATTCAGCCAATGGGAAAATTTAATAAAGCTCCTATTATTGTATTCTTCTAAATGAAGAAAGTCGGGGTGTGGGGGATGCTCATTCGTATCGGCGAATCAAGTGGAGTCAGAGGGTGCACTGCGTAATATTTCTCGATGGGAGTCCCCTTTTCTCTCAGCCGTCTCTCCACCTTCCCTTAAATATTGAACACTCCCTTGCCTAGCATGTCACAATCATTCAAGATGGCAGCCTCCGGGATTTGAAAACAAAGAAAGGCGATTCTAGAATTCATTTACTTTGGATACGAACGGTTTCTTTCGCGTAACATTTTCTTCAGTTAATTCCAGGATAGTTGCGTTTCCGGGTTACCAATCAATTACTTTGTAAGTAGTCAACTTTTTGATGGGTCTGTTAGAACTTGAATTAATCATGGAATGACATAATATACAAGTGGCTGGAAGAGGTGACGAGTAGAGATGAACAGTTGGTAGAGCATTGCACCGTCTTCTCAGAGATCATGGGTTCGAATCCCACTGAAGTCCCATCAATAAGGATAAGATACGAGCAAGGATCTCTTCTCTCCTTCGAGATTTTTCGTGTTTGGAGGGATGGTTTACTTTTTCAAGTTGAGAGTGTATAAATAAACCTAGTCTGCATCTTGGCTTATCGCTGGTTTAGAATTTGTTTATCACCCCGATTATCACAGTTGACCTTAGATGACCTCAAGAGAATTTTGTTACTTAATGGCTACTCTCTGGGAACCGTTAAATATCATATGAATGATGTCATTAAGAAACATCAAAATCAACCAAAACATCTTGTACAGACAGTTAAGAAAAAAGTATCGTAAAAGCCGGGAGTTAACAGTAAAAGGCAAGCTAAAAGATATCCTGGGTGCCAGAAGATTTTTTTTTCAAGGTTGGAGAGAGCGCTCCACTCGCGGAGGGTTATCTCCGACCTGGCATCCAGGGTAGCCAGAAGAAAAAAATAAAATACTTTGTATATAAAACTCTGAATTTCCAATTCTCAGCGAAAGATTAATGGCAATAGATCGTAAAAACACTAAAATTTTAGCAGTCTCTGACTTCCTTGAATCAAAAGGAATTAACAGTCAATGTTCTGTTAAAAGGAAGACATTGATCACGTGCTAGGCAACCACAAAGGTGCACGTGAGAGTACCTTGTGTCCACGTTCTTGTTTACATTGAATGAACTACAGGAAGAATGTTAATCGTTCGTCGATTTCAGAATAAAACAACGTACATCTTATTTTAGCCAAGAAACGTCCGTCTTTCTTCTTTTTTAATTTTTGTTGTGATATTTGTCTGAATATTTACATTTCATCTGTCGCGTCAGGAAACCTTCTTTGTCTGTTTAATCAAGGCAGAGCTTGTAATTGAAAATCTAAACATCACAATGCTGACAAACGCAAAAGCGAAGGAAACGGTTAATAAATACAACGTTTTTTTTTTTACTCTCTGAATGTTTTTGGGTTACATTAAAGCGATATAACAATATTGTTGAAAAATCAAAGCAAGTCGTAGCAATAAATTGCATTAACCAGGAACTTAAAGAAATATTGTTGGCTTCACAAAAAAAAAACTTCGTTTGACACCATAGTGACAAAACAGATCTTTTTCTGACGTTAAAAAAAAACTATAGCTACCTATTAATCAATTGCCAGAACGAATACGACTTCCTCTCATCTTTATGCAAATTTGTTAAGCTCGAAAACCACACAACAAAGGCCTTTTACAGCGAAATATTTTATTGAAACAAACACCATATTTGCTAGTAGAGGCAAAAAACCCTTCCTATTTCATTTCGTGCGCGAAAACAAGAAATCCAATTCGTGTCGAATCAACTATACGCAACAAAATAAATCAGGATCAACCCTTTTCTGAAGAATCTTTTTCTTAAATAATGCAGCAAAACAAGGAGTACATGCTTTCTTGCAAACTGATTCTTGGCTAACGAGAACAAGTTTTCTTTCATATAAATCTTCACCGTCACACTTCCAATTATGTTTTACCTGAAGACTGTGCAGAGTTGAGTACAAAATAAACGTAAATAGCGAGACAACTGAGATGCGACTTCAGTAAACATTACAGATGCATTCAAAGGGTTCGATTTCCTTTATTTGTTTTAAGCCCATAAATAATTTGCCATTTGGTTTTAGTGTTGTACATAACAGCACAGTTAGTAAAACATTACTTTAGAAACAAAGGTCACTCAGTTGATGCGGAGATTAAATTGTTGTCGAAGTCCATTACTCGTCGCTTTTAAGATTCCAGATATTTATTTTTCACCGCCTGTCTTGTTTATACAAATGACGTTCCATTCTTGAGATCACTGAACTGCATGTGCCGACGGCGTTTTGTCCAACGAGGAAACGTCCTAGAATAGCTAGTCTTCCTATATCTCTTCGGGGGTTTCTAATACTTTCTAAAGTAACTTTCGAATGTTTAAGTTTCGATCTCGCGATTGATAACTTTGGAGACATCATTAAAATGTAACAAACTCGAGACTCCGACCTTATCATTCGATGCAGTTTTTTTAAAGTGATAATATCGTTTTTAGGTGGGTCATCTTGAATTCCTCTGCTCTTCGATCGCTAGCGCTTGAAATAAATGTGAAAAAAAAAAAGAGTTCTCAGGCTACTCGGATTACTGAAACAAAAGAACAAATAAAATAGTGACATCGGTATTTGGTTTTGAGAAATGCTGTGAAAAAAAATTAATACTTTTGTACTTTTTCTCAGACCACAATTCAGCCGAAAATGCTTTTCTACGTTAAAAACAGTATACCGGTAGCTTTTTTTGTTTTTTTGCGGAGTATGGCAGAACGGAAAATGAAGAGAGAAGAGAAACGAGAACAGGTTCATTATATTGCTACTCTCAATTACGTAAACATGCCAGGCCCAAAGCAATCAGGCGCTTGCGATTATGTCAGTCCGTGAAACACTAAATTCTCAACGAGCTGAAATTATCGCTCAATTTTTTTTTTGTCAAGTTCTTCTTTTCTTAAAACTGAACGGGAAGTCTTTTTTGGAGTGAGAAACTCGACACTGACTGTTTATTTTTAATTTGTGGTAGTTTGTACAGTCAGTCGGACGTTTTAGTGTTAAAATAGGTATCGGTTATAGGATGCAGGTCGAGGCTTTAAATCATGATGATTATCGCTTTATGACTTAAACATAAAATGAGAGAAACAAAATATGTGAGGACGAAACAAAGACACCAAAATAATTGTTATTTCTATTTAGAAATGAAATGATATCACGGAGATATCGCTACATCAAGACTGTTTTAGACCATTAATTAAATGCATAATTATAGCATGCATCTGACAAACGAAGATTGTATTAAATACTTGTGCTTAAACCCTTATTCCTATTTTTCCTTTTTTTAAAATAAAATCTACAAAAAATGTACATAGTTTTGAAACCACGAACTGTACTCTACCAAGGTGGTTACGCGCCGCACTGATACTATTCTTATTATGTAAAGGAAAATATTACTGAGCTTTACTAAATCAAACCACGGAAGAGAAAAACCGTGCGATTATAGACGATTCATTTTTCAGCTTAAACGAACTTGTAAACGAAAAGCTGAAACGTTCCTTTTTTTTTCTAAATTTATAACTTTTATTCCGATAATGCTAAATGTATCGTGATGGGAGAGTATAAAAGCTTTGAAGCCATGATAGGGGCATAAGTATATCACCCACCCAAGTTTTAAGTCTATAAACACCGTCTCTTCAAGAAGTTACAATGAATCTTAAAGTTGGCAAACAATTTGTAAGTATACAGTAGCTCAGTTGAAAGTTTCTCTCCAAGTTGGACTGCTGAAGTCCTTGTGACGTCAATTTTCGCGGTACAAGTATTTCGGGTTGGCTTTGAAGTGCATTGAATTTAACTTCAGAAGCAAGAAAAAAAAGCCAGATTTCTCAAATGGAGTCTCTACAAAGATTAATTTGGTTATTTTGTAACAACGCAAAATATTTTTGTCTTTAAAATGTAGCGTTCTACCGTTGTGGGCTACTTCAAGAACTAAAACAACTTTGCTGCATTAACTCTGAATGCTCATGCATGCGTTTTAGAACAAGTAATTTAATTTGGAACTAAAGTCAATCAGTTTATCAAAGCGAGTCCAATGATAGAACAAATTTTAAAACCAGTAAAGTCCATTAGTAGTTTTAGGAGGAAATGACATCTTCAAGTCGAGGGGACTGATCATGAGCTTGTTTTACGAGAAATTGTGGTTATGAGTCGGTGGGTATTTGAAGCACAGAAACTGCGTTAATAAAATAAGTTGACAAGCTCCGGAAAAATCTCTAGGCAGCTTCTTTACAGTAATAAACTCAGTTGATATTAACAATCTCCGTGAATGAACAACGTCATTATGTGAAGCTCGTACTTAAAAAAAAAAAAAAAAAAACATTTCAGTCAATGCGTGACAGGCAAATCGACACACATCAACCCCAAACATGTTTTCCAGCATAGTAAACTGAAATTCTGGATATCTATTCACTTATTTGATATATAGGACAAGACCAATCACTTCTCCATCTTGTTGGTTGCATTGGTAGTCCTGTCTTCTTACGGACAAACTACGGCCAAACCCAATCTGGATGCCATGGATAGTTTAACAGCTGACCGTCAACAGGAAATATTGGTAAAATCAAACGACGAAGAAGGAGAATTTCCGTTAGTGCAAGAACAAATTCAGGACGAGAATGAAAGGAAAGTAGAAGGAGAAATAGATTTGCAAGGAAACCAGCGCGTATCTGAGGGGGACAGTGATGAATCAACAGCCGTAGATGCAAACAGTCCTCGTGTTGCTCGGGACACCAACAATCCTTGCATTTCCA
>OX421451.1:30397160-30399660 GCA_949126865.1 Montipora capitata
AATTGCTGGCCTGGATGAGATCGCAGACTTGTTCTCTAGTGACAGACATCGTTGATGGAGAAAAAAAACTAAGCAAACAAAAATAAACGAAGCGCAGAACGCAGATGGTTCTGAGGCCTAGATGGCCTCCACGTGTTATACCCGGCTTTATATACCCCTGTATCACTACCCATGATTTCCCGCGCTGGAATCCAGGCCCTCTTGTATCTCTTGCCTACAAATAGTTATTTCATCCTTCTTTGCGAGCTCAGTCGTCACAAATAACATATAGTCAATAAAGCGAGTAACAGCCTGCACTTCTTGTTTGTTTGTTTGTTATTTGTTTGAGCAGGTTGAAGCATTGGCAGCTATTCAGCTGATGTGGACCTGCTATACCCACCCACCCATACACTCAGAGAGGACAGCCACAACACCGGGAACTTCATCCCCTACTCGTCTCGAATATTGTGTGGGTTCTTTAACGTCCCACAGGGAACTAATGAACATGGAAGATATTTGTGAGATGGGCACTACGGTTTATAGTCCTTCTCCGAGAAGACTTCAAAGTCTAACCATTTGCGGATGTAATTACAAAGACAGCCCTCTCTCCTCAGTTATTTTAAGATCCTGAGTATTAATCCGGCTGGAGTCGATTTCACGACCTCCCGCATGGCAGCCCGGTGCTCAACCAACTGAGCCACCGGTGCGCGGTTACTGCAACGCAAACGCTTCTTACTGCCGCCTGCAAATGTAGCTCTCTTTTACACTTCCGTAATTGACTTTATTTTCCATATGGCTCGGTTTCCTTTGTTCTCATAAGGGATGATATTGAGTTATTCCCCTGCAGTTATTCCCCTCAAAACATCCACAGTGCAAATTACAACAAGAGGCAAACTACACTTAAATATTCAACTCAGACCATGACAATTTTGTTTTCGCAATTTTTCACGAACATGGATGTAATTTAAGTCCCTGGAGACTATATATATTTGTTTCTTTACAAATCTTCATCAAGCTGTTTTGCCGACATCTCAAACAACAGTGCATTTTCTAGAAAACCTCACCAATGTGTAAAATAAGCATTTTATCGGCCTTTCACTCGGGCATATCAGATTTATTCATCTCTGGGTCCGACCAAGGGCGCAGAGATGAATAAATCTGATATCCCCTCGTTTCCAGCCGATAACCCTGACATGTTTCACAACGCCCTTCCTCAGTATCTCACAACAGAGCTCGTGTGTATCGAGAAAAAGGGCGCTATCGATTATTATGCCTAACAAGAGAACACGAGCTATATTAATGCATACGAAGGCCTACGTATTACATGTATATTTAATCATCTTAGTCAATTGTTTGATCGGTTTTTCGACAACATAGCGTTCAATATATATAGATCAACTTAAGAAACTATCGCCCGTACAGCCTACCCTACGTCCGCGGAGATAGAGAGAACTCTTTTATCCTCGCTATGGCTCGGAAAGTAAATGCCAAGCACTATATAAAAACTTAACCGTTATATGAATGTTGATATAAGTGATTGTTATATACATTTTGCGCATTTTTATTATAGATGTTAGATTATTAGAATTCATTATGTCATACTTTATGCTGTATTTATTGAAAATTATCGCACAATTCAGCCAATGGGAAAATCTAATAAAGCTCCTATTATTGTATTCTTCTAAATGAAGAAAGTCGGGGTGTGGGGGATGCTCATTCGTATCGGGGAATCAAGTGGAGTCAGAGGGTGCACTGCGTAATATTTCTCGATGGGAGTCCCCTTTTCTCTCAGCCGTCTCTCCACCTTCCCTTAATTATTGAACACTCCCTTGCCTAGCATGTCACAATCATTCAAAATGGCAGCCTCCGGCATTTGAAAACGAAAAAAGGCGATTCTGGAATTCATTTACTTTGGATACGAACGGTTTCTTTCGCGAAACATTTTCTTCAGTTAATTCCAGGATAGTTGCGTTTCCGGGTTACCAATCAATTACTTTGTAAGTAGTCAACTTTTTGATGGGTCTGTTACAACTTGAATTAAGCATGGAATGACATAATATACAAGTGGCTGGAAGAGGTGACGAGTAGAGATGAACAGTTGGTAGAGCGTTGCACCGTCTTCTCAGAGATCATGGGTTCGAATCCAACTGAAGTCGCCTCAATACGGATAAGATACGAGCAAGGATCTCTTCTCTCCTTCGAGATTTTTCGTGTTTGGAGGGATGGTTTACTTTTTCAAGTTGAGAGTGTATAGATAAACCTAGTCTGCATCTTGGCTTATCGCTGGTTTAGAATTTGTTCATCACCCCGATTATCACAGTTGACCTTAGATGACCTCAAGAGAATTTTGTTACTTAATGGCTACTCTCTGGGAACCGTTAAAAATCATATGAATGATGTCATTGAGAAACATCAAAATAAACCAAAAGATCTTGTACAAACAGTTAAGAAAAAAGTATCGTAAAAGCCGGGAGTTAACAGTAAAAGGCAAGCTAAAAGATATCCTGGGTGCCAGAAGATT
>OX421451.1:30404660-30414660 GCA_949126865.1 Montipora capitata
TAACAGCTGACCGTCAACAGGAAATATTGGTAAAATCAAACGACGAAGAAGGAGAATTTCCATTAGTGCAAGAACAAATTCAGGACGAGAATGAAAGGAAAGTAGAAGGAGAAATAGATTTGCAAGGAAACCAGCGCGTATCTGAGGGGGACAGTGATGAATCAACAGCCGTAGATGCAAACAGTTCTCGTGTTGCTCGGGACACCAACAATCCTTGCATTTCCAGTTACAAATTCCGCACAATTTTCAATAAGTTTTTTAAAATTCCTGTATGTAAGAATGGGTGCCAACCTAGAAAGAAAACAGTGAATTTTGCTAAAGGAATCTCAAAAGCAATCACTTTCAACTGCACTAAGTGATTTATTGTTCTCGTCCTTATTTTTGTTGTTTGTTTTTTTTTTGAGAAATAGAATCATATTTAATAAGGCTATCGCTAACTTATTTATTGACACATATGCGTTAAGGCAATGGAAATAATGATATTATAAAACATTTTCGCAAAGCAAAAAAAAGGATATTTTTTTCTGTATCATTCTGTGAAAGGGTATAGATTATGTATTCATGTTTAAAATTGATCTGATTTTTATTTTTTTCCTGTTAAGTTTCTAATACAGTTATGAAAAAGAAAATCATTTCATAGTATTAGAGGTGTATATTTTATAATTCAAAAATCAAAACTATAAATTATATTAAAGTCACCATTTGTGCCATATAAATCATAATTTTGACCAATAAAAGACAGCAACTTTCAACAACAACAACAAAAAACTTCGGTTGACGTGTCCAGTTGTTCTAGACCGTATTATTTAAAAATGAGAAGTTTGTCGGTGAAGTTGTTTAACAAATAGAGTCCATGATGCCGTGTATCCGTTTAGTAACAAATCAGAGATGACGTCAAAACGGATAAGTAATGGTAATAGGACTGAGTGGAGATCAATTCGGTCTGTAATCATACGAGTGACAAAAATATCGGACTCCTGCTGCCCAGTCGTCCGATTATTTATCACGATACGATTACAGACCGAATTGGACGACACGAAATCCTCTTACCAATTAATCATAAAAATTACAACTTCCGAGAAAAGAGGAAGAGCCAAGTTATGAAAGAAACTAACATTTTTCATTAAAAGACTTACAAAGGAGGCATAAATTGCTTATTGTCGATATGAAAGAAAGAAAGAAAGAAAGAAAGAAAGAGAGAGAGCCCAACTTATGAGTCTGTACACTGTTTCTATGGTGATTGAAACAAGGTTATGATTGGTTGATTTAAACTGCAACTTTGAATGTGATTGGCTTATTCAACTGTCCGATAGCAACTTGGCACGTGATTTAATGGGAGTTTTTTAAACCAATCACAATCGATGAAATTGTAATTTTTATGATTAGAACAAAAAAGTGGCTCTGATGTTGTTACCACATTTTGACATCTTCAGTAGCGTATTCACTCCCTTACGTAAACTTTCATTGAAAATCTGCTTACTTTGGCTATTATTAATCACAACAGGCGAAAAAAAGCGCGACTGGTGATTCCACCAACTTGGGGAAGCATAATGCACGGACGTTAGTCGCGATGGGTTTTGTTAGTCGTTAGGTAATGTCGCCAAAATGTTTTATAAGGCATTATAAAATAGCCAGCGTATAAAACTCATCTGGGGATGGTTGCTCGAAGCCTGGTTAGAGCTAAACGTTGGTTAAGAGGTATCATAACCTATAGGTTTCCATAATATTTAACGATTGTTAGCACTAACCACTGATGTTTTGAGCAACCCAGGCTTGATTGGTTGAATCAAGTTTCTCATATGCACTCAGCTTTTTTTCACGTGACTGGATTATAGCGCAACATATGCGCTCAAGCTACGTCACGGGAAAAATGACAAACTTCTGCCGGTCCTGCATCATGGCTTAACATTTTCCTCAAAATAATCTCGACTGCGACTTTCTGCATTCTCATAAAAATGAAATCAACGATGAAATCAATGACATTTCTCAAATAGTGATAGGTTTTCAGACCTCAGCGACCAAAAGAGTAACCATTTTTTGGTTGATCTCGACGCGAAAGCGACGGAAAGTCCAAACCAATCAATATAATAACAATAATAATAACAAGATTTGCAGAGGATATCACCAAGCTAACACTAAGTTAATTAGGGTAGTCCTCTATCTACATAACTACAATTTACTATGCGGAATAAGAACTAAAGCGTAAAAATTTAAAATTACAAACATGAAAAATAAAAGAATAAATATACATACTAGAATATATTAATTACAAGCAATTCCAGCCACATATTTTTTTAAACTTTTCTAGGCTATATAGTCTCTAGCGTCCACAGATAAACCGTCCCAAGCATGTACTCCCCTGTACTGGAAAGATCTTTGTCCTGTCTTAGAAGATAGCTTAGGTATGAACAGGTTTCCACCTGCGGCTGATCTTGTGTTGATTTGGTGTTTATCTTTAACATACTCAAACCTATTATGTAGATAGTTAGGGCTAGATTTATAATAGTTTTATACATCATTATGGACGTAAAGAAATCTATACGCTGATTTAAAGTCATCCAGTTTAATTTGGAGAACAACTCAGACGATGGGACATCCTGGGGACGCTTAATATTAAGAATGATTCTTGCTTCGTATTTCTGTAATCTAGGGATCCGGTCCAGGTGGTGCTGTGATGTCTAGCCCTATAGGTAACACATGCATAATTAATAATTGGTTGGATTAGGGGCTTGTAAAACGACTGCCTCCCGCATTAAGGTAAATAGGTTTTGTTAGCTTTTAGGAGATTAATTCGTTTCAGATTTTTAGTACAGACTTCGTCAATAGACCATATTCGTATTCCCAGTATTGGACTCGAACTAGCTTGCAATGGAGGCTAATGCGGGGGAATATATTAAAAAGTATTTGCATTTGAAAAGATTTGCCCGCATTAGCCTCCATTGCAAGCTAGTACCAGTCCAATACTGAGAATACGAATATTGTCTATTTGTAAATTCCAAGTTAGCTGGTCATCAAGTACGAGACAGAGAAGTTTGTGGCTGTCTACACTTTTTATCGCTGTTCCATTGTGAGTGATCTGGATTCTTTGACCTTGTAAACGTGCCAATTTGAGTTTAGTGGAGATAATCATGGATTCCGGTTTTGCAACATTCAAAGCTATTCCATGGTTTTCTATCCATAATGAAATGGGTTTCAAACAATTTGCCAACTGCTGATTCACATATTCTAAAGTTCTTCCAGCAACTAATATTGTGATTGTGATTAATAAGGTCAAAGGCCTTACTTAAGTCCAGCATTTATATCGTCCCTGTCCATATTAAGAAGTAGCGTGTCATAAATGTCAATCAGAGCAGTGACGCAGGAATACTTCTTCAAGTACACAGATTGATTCTCTATAAGGGGTCTAAATTTTTGGAGCCAAGAGTGAAGGGTAACATGGACGTGTCCTTCACAAATCTTTGAGATAACAGGCAAAACCGAGATAGGTCGATAATTGAGGAACGTAATGTTGCACTGAGAGCTCACTTCAAATGTGTCGGATGTACCAGATCTTTGTAAATCAGACAAAATGCCATTAATTCTTGATGTAAAGAAATTAAGAAACGACCATATTTAGACAAGCATTGATGAAAACATTCTTATCTACCCACGTTTAATGCTAGCTTGGTATTGTCAATTTATTCCAAGCTTATTACTGTTCAAGACTCAAGAATTGATAAATACTATACTACTACCTGGTACCACTTTTTTGTTACACGATAATTAATGTATTTTATTATTTTTATATATTTTTAACTAATATTTCTTGGTCTTAGATTAAATACTTGTACACACAACCCCACAAGCTTGGTAACTTTAACTCTTATCGTGTATAAATAAAGGCTTAATGTTATGTTATGTTAACGAAAGTCTAATCTCAAAGCCGCTAACATTCTAAATTGCAGGCAACCACTATATAGATCTATATATGCTAATCATTTAGCAGCACAAGAAGACTTCGGCTTCACGGCTTTCTTCCTGGAAACACTTAAGTGCCCAAATTCTCCGCGCTACAAATAAAAAATAGAACGATCAAAAAAACTGCGCTTTCGAAACGTGCGATGATGAGACTAACGAGCAAGGAAATAGAACGATGACACAAAATGTGTGAAAGTAAAAGTGTAGTGTCGTTCGTAGCGTTCGCCCCTAAGGAAGAGCAAACTGTAAATTACACACTTATATACTAATAGCACAACTCCCCTTAGGGACAATGCGTCATTGCATTGTTAACATGCAGCTCTAACCACTCACACAGCAAGGTAGACGATATTTTCTTGGAAAATACTAGGCAAGGGTTGGCCGAACGACACTATATCCATGCGAAGGTAAAACAAAGAATGTCCTTGGTAAAGAAACGAAAATGAATAAAACACTTACCAAATAGCCTTTTGTTCGCACGGGATCGCGTTAAAGTAGAAGCTTGGTAACGCGGCCGATAAGTCTTTATCTGGCTCTGTTTCTGATTCAATTTCGTCCCTCCTCTCTGACCGAAAGATACGCTTCTCGTCGTCAGTATCGGAAGCAACTCGCTCTTGTTGGCCAGTTTAATCGTTTCTATCCTCTATACGACCAGCTCTGACCCGCCTTCTAAGGACCTCTTTAATTTGTGGCCAAAGAGGCGGCCTCCAGGAGATCGACGGATTCCTCGAACTTTAAATTCTCCAGGGCTAGTTAGTAATGAACGTACTAGTGCTGATTGCCCTATTTCTTACAGGTAAAGTTTTACGCTAAGCTTTCTTAATAACTGCTTGTTCGACGACGGACCTGTTTTCAAATGAAAATCTCTGGGCTATTTGTTCTTATTTCTGGCCCAAAGGTCGGGAGAGACTCTGGAAAGATCTTTCAACGGCGTTTTGAATCATCTCCTTCGCAGATCTAGGAGTCGCGGCCCCGCCAGAGCGATTAGGACACGAATCCATCTAGCAGTAAAAGTGTAGAGTTGTTTGATGCGTTCGACCCGAAGGAAGAACAAACTCAAAGAGGAAAAGGTTTTCAGACCTCAGCGACTTAAAGAAAAACTAACTTTTGGTTGATCTGGACACAAAAGTACGGAAAACCCAACCATTTAGGATGTGGATGTTT
Source organism: Montipora capitata (assembly GCA_949126865.1). Taxonomy (NCBI): domain Eukaryota; kingdom Metazoa; phylum Cnidaria; class Anthozoa; order Scleractinia; family Acroporidae; genus Montipora; species Montipora capitata. The sequence goes on from OX421451.1 coordinate 30,409,782, forward strand.
TTAAGCGTATGAAGGTATACCGGTATAAACTCCCAAAACAGAGAGAAACGCTAGCATGGAATTAAAAACTGCTTAGACTGAGAATCATTGCTACAAAATTACAAGCTCGATACGAGCTATTACAAAATGTGGAATGTCAACAATAATATATAGATTTAGTCTAGCCTAAAAGCGGAGCTCCCGGGTTATTTTATTATTCTTACAATAAGTTAAACTGGCGTGAGCCTGTGGTCCAATCGAAAACCAGTACACGCTCAGCGGTCACCTTTAAAAAAAGCACCTGACCTCGATGAGCTCTAAACTTGAGCCTGAAATATGGTCACGTGATACCGGTCAGATGATACCTTGTTTTGACAGGTGTCCATTGACCATACAATAGATGTCCAATATCAAGGGTGTACGCTGTAAACTAGCTGGAGTGTGGCCGCCATGTTAGGCTAAAAGAAAAAAAAAATTAAGAAAGTGCAGAACGCGCTTGGTTCTGACGCCTAGATGACAACCACGTGTTATAAAATTAGTAAATAAACCAATTCTGGCGGCTGGTATGTCAGCTGATAATGTCCGCGGGTGAAAGATTGTCCGAAAAGTGAATATTTGGCCGAGAAGCGAAGCTTCGAGGGCAAATATGAAATTTTGAGCAGAGAGTGGGGCCCGAACTTTAAGAACTTTTATGATCATGGACCCTTCGTTAAATTAAAGAAAATATCTAAACATAATTTGTTATAATTATCGAAACGCTGTTAAACCTAAAGAAACCAGCAGAAGAGAGGATATACATAGTGATATTGTGCAATAATTCAACAGGGTTATCAAGGTTTGGTTGGCTAATAATATCATGGATCAAACAAGACGAAATGGGTTCTTACGGTTAACGATACCGGTACCAAGAATCCTTTTCGAAGCAGACTTAACCGCCCGCCTTATGCCAGAAAAAGCGGAATCTATGACACTGAGAGGAGGCTCTTCAAAAAGGTGTTGTAAGTACAAAGCAACGTGAAAAGGATTAGTAGGGAAACCATCATCGTTAAGCTTACTGACGGCGACGTCCTTCCACTTGCGATATGCTCTGTGTTACAAAAGAGAAGTACTGCTGATGTTTGAGGAAAGCACAGTTGATTTCAATCTGTCCTGACTAGCCCCCAAGTCGACTCGTCTGGTAGTGCTTCTTGGTCCCAGAAACCGGAGCGTAAGATATCTACAGGACGAAACGTAAAATAGATGAGGGGGACTGAAAACATGAATAAGAATAGATCATTTATTTCAAGAAAGGTTATGATGCACAGGCGCACAAAGTATGTCTATTATATAAAAACGTTGACAACTAGAAGAGAGAGCGTGTTAAACTGAACATAGGCAGCGTCTAAAAACAGTAGTGACATTTCCCAGAGGGCTTTGTACAAAATCCTGCTGGACATGAAGGGGGCCTGGGGCAAAGAAAGTCCACCCGAAGGGACACAACATCAAAATATAAGAATCTGATGCCGAAAAGAGAATTGCTGGCTTTCCCTTTCATAAATAACCCCTGAAAACTTGGGCAGGTAAAGCCAAACAATAACAAAGTCATTCCGGTGGACACCATCTCTAGTGCAAGCGTTCCAGAAGAAGAACGATCTCCAAACCGGAATCACTAAGATTCCCTCCACTTACAACTCCATGTACTTTAAACTCTGACAATAAGGCAAACCGGAGGGCAGAGCCAATTATTATCATTCCCCCGGTGTCCACTGCCTCACAGCCTGGTTGAAAAAACCGCGGGTTAAATCTGCCACTGGGTAAATTGGCATTATAAGAATAAGCGAACCTGTCTATAGTATGCGGATCCCACAAACTGTTAATCCCCTGAAAAATGACATCATTAAGAGCGTAATCGTCAAAATCAATAACCTTGCTGATAAATCGGCTGTGATGTTGATATCCCTTGGGGTCCACTTGACGTTAACAGATATTTGGGACACTTCTGAAAGACTTGAAAGGAAAAGCAAAGACAGGCCTACACGGACTCCCGATGTGGTTTTTGTGGTTGAGTCGCATTATCAGACCCTTCAAATTATAGTTTTGCTCTTACAAGCATGTCGTTTAGAGATTTACCTCTTTTGTAAGATATGATCGGAGGATTTGTAAAAATTGTTTTCAGCAGAGGCTGGTTTTCTATGAAACTCCAGTTTTCCATCACGATTTCTTTAAGTTTCTTTACCGCAGGGTGGTATGTAGTGACAAAAGGCAATATTCTCTCTGCAGTTGAGAAGAATGGATGCAACGTTTTGCTCGTCAGAATACCAGATGACTTTAGAATCGGACAACGGAGCTGTAAAAGCTTGCAAGGTGAGACCAACGGCCTTCAGCTCTCGCCAAGTCGAGCTTTGAACACTTTCCGTTTGAGATCAATGCTGGTGAAATACCAATTTATAGTCAGATTTGACAAATGCACCACAAGATGAATCGGAAAGGTCTGAAAATCTGACTTCGACTGGAAGAGATCAAGACTCCCAATAAACCCTACCGGTGAGGGAATCGACATTATTAGACCAGAAGTTACTTTCTGAAATAAAGTCTTCTGACAGCAAGACTTCACTATCCCAGGAGAACGCAGAATTCACTGATGAAAAGAGATTTCTCGTCATAATGCGGGGACTGACCCCACGCAACTGGAAAGAGAACTAATCTGGCCTGCTCTGCTGGCAACACTTTTAACGTGAACTGAATGAGGAGGATTTTGCGTACACAAAACCACGACACGACAAGACAACTAGGCAATACGTTCAGTGGTAGCTGTAACAGAGCCGTCAAATGTGTTGAGAATGACTCCTAGCCAGGTGATAATCTGAACGGGATTCCACAAAGACTTCTTCTTCTTCGTTGGAGACGAGACCAGACTTCAGCAAGACAGAATGAACGATCAAACTTTAAATTTTAGCAGAAACATAATCGGATCCCCCTCCTAGAGACCATCATAGAGGAAAATAGCAATCGCAAAACCCTGCTGAAGCGGTTTAAGGATCTTAATGAATATAAATGGCGAGCAAAACAAGCCAAACGGGAGAACGCAAACTTGAAAATATCTAAAACCTCCAATGCCAAAGTCCCAGGCGAACGCAAGTACCTTGCGGTGCTCTGGAAAGATTTCAATATGGTCGTAGCAGGACTTCAAATCTTATTTAAATAAAATACCCCTTGTCAAATATCCACGTTGCCACAGACAAATCTTCTCACTTGAGTTTCTGTTTGTAAATGAAAGCGTTTTTATGCCTAAGAGCCAAAGTTAATCTCTGTTGACCAGAACTGCGAGTAGAAACGGAAAGCGGATTAACAATATCCGGCACGCAAAACATTTCTTCGATGAGGCCAGAATTAACGGGCTGGGCTTGAAACACAAAGCTACCGTTAGAACGTGCGGAAGCATTGCCGCTTTGGAGAAAGGCGTTCGAAGATGAACGAAAGGAATTTTGTAACCTTCATTAATGACATTTAAAATAAACTACGAAACTTTCTAGGATCGCCAGAAGTCAATACATACACTTTCTGAACCTTTCCCGAACTGAGGTTTGAAAAGAACAGTCAACGCTAACAGTACTCTGAGAATCTTTTAACGTGTTCAGAACAAGCAAAATAACATCGTCAGAAGCTGAAATGAAATTGGGATTTTAGTCGCTAACCGCTAGCTTCCAAAAATAAATCACTGGAATCAGAACTACACCCGAAATGTTATTTCTGAGCTGGAGCAATCTGCTTGGCCAATGCCGGGCAGCAGTTTTCCACAAGCGAAACAGGTGCCCATACTTGGAAGGCCAGGCGGAAAGACGGCAACATTAACTTTAGCCTGGATAAGCTGAAGCCTGCACTGGCGCCCTTTCCGCACTCACGGTAGATGCACTTTTTGTCCTCTGAATCATCTGTTAAATCTTCGTCGATGTTCTCCAGTCTCCAGCCGAATTTCGACATGTCGGCAAGAAGGATGTGCTTCTATCGTTAAACGATCATCAATTCTCACCTTCCTCGAGATCAGACTTGGCTTTGTCTAGAAGAGATCTCTCCGCGGCGGCCTTGCCGATGTCAATTGTCTCCGCGAGCTTCCAGTTGAACTTTTCTTGGCCCTCGTTAGCCCGCCTTCTGAACTTGTACGGTTCGTTGTATTTCAGTTTCTTATTTTCAGTCATTTGCTGCTCGGCCGACGTCTCGTTAGCCCGCTTGATCTGGCCGACAGTATCTGTGAGTAGATATTAAAAAGAAGACATAAGCTGAGAATTGCTGGCCTTGATGAGATCGGAGACTTGTTCTCTAGTGACAGACATCGTAGATGGAGAGAAAAAACTAAGCAAACAAAAATTAACGAAGCGCAGGACGCGGATGAGGCGAGACCTAGATGGCCTCCACGTGCTATACCCGGCTTTATATACGCCTGTATCACTACCCATAATTTCGCGAGCTGAAATCCAAGCCCTCTTGTATCTCTTGCCTACAAGTGGGTTCTTTAACGTCCCACAGGGAAATAATGAACATGGAAGATATTTGTGAGACGGGGCCTACGGTTTATAGTCCTTATCTGAGAAGACTTGAAAGTTTAACCATTTGCGGATGTAATTACAAAGGTAGCACTTTCTCCTCAGTTATTTTAAGATCCTGAGTGTTGGTCCGGCCAGAGTCGAATTCACGACCTCCCGCATGGCAGCCCGGTGCTCAATCAACTGAGCCACCGGTGCGCGGTTAGTGCAACGCAAACGCTTCATACTGCCGCCTGCAGATGTAGCTCTCTTTTACACTTCATGTAGAAGGTAGGTAATAGACTGTGTTTTACAACGCACTCCCTCAGTATCTCACGACAGAGCTCGTGTGTATCGAGAAAAAGGGCGCTATCGATTATTATGCCTAACAAGAGAACACG
>OX421451.1:30422160-30449660 GCA_949126865.1 Montipora capitata
GTTTTAGTGTTGTACATAACAGCACAGTTAGTAAAACATTACTTTAGAAACAAAGGTCACTCAGTTGATGCGGAGATTAAATTGTTGTCGAAGTCCATTACTCGTCGCTTTTAAGATTCCAGATATTTATTTTTCAGCGCCTGTCTTGTTTATACAATTGACGTTCCATTCTTGAGATCCATTAGGGTATATTTTGTTTAAAGAACCACTAAAACGCAATTTGCGTTACAATGACTTTCGACACCATTGCAGAATAATTAAATATTCTACTGTGTCCACCGGATAAAATTTACGCAATTCTATTACCCCCTAAAAAAAATACGCGTAGATGACTCTACCCACAAATACACTACTTACCAGAGGAGTGTCAGAAAGACTTTTCCCGTAACGGAAAAAACAAAAGGAAAAGTGAAAACGACTAAATGACACGCATTTTCCGACTGGTTTGCCATAGTGGCAACCCAGTAAAAAGAATGATAGGAGGTATTTCAAAATGAAAAAAGCATGATTCTTTTCTTCAGAACGTCTTTCAAGTAAGCTTGATTTATTATTTTTATTTGATAAGCACTTTAACGGTGAACCGTGCTCTTTTCATTTGCATACTCAGATTTGCAGATTGGCTCACCTATTTCGCTCATGTCTCTTCTTTTAACACTGAACTGCATGTGCCGATGACGTTTTGTCCAACGAGGAAACGTCCTAAAATAGCTAGTCTTCCTATATCTCTTCGGGGGTTTCTAATACTTGCTTAAGTAACTTTCGAATATTTAAGTTTCGATCTTGCGATTGATGACTTTGAAGACATAATTAAAATGTCATTCGACGCAGTTCTTTTTAAAGTGCTAATGGCAGTTTTTATACTAGAGACGCATAATTCGTCTGGGACGAACTTATGTTTTTTTGTGGAGTATGGCAGAACGGAAAATAAAGAGAGAAGAGAAGCGAGAACAAGTTCAATTACGTAAATATGCCATTTCGAAAGTAACCAAGAGTACAAGCAACTAAGCCGTGAAACACTGCATTCTACAACGAGCTGAAATTATCACTCAATTATTCATGCAAAGTGGTCAATTGTTTTTGTTTTAATTACGTGCTCGTGATATTGTCAAGTTCTTCTTTCATTAAAACTGAACGGGAAGTCTTTTTGTGTGTGGGGAACTCGACACTGACTGTTTATTTTTAATTTTTGTTAGTTTGTACAGTCAGTCAGACGTTTTCGTCTTAAAATAGGTATGGGTTATCGGATGCAGGTTGAGGCTTTAAATCGTGATGATTATCGCTTTATGGCTGAAACATAAGATAAGAGAAACGAAATATGTGAGAACGAAACAAAGACACAAAAATAATTGTTATTACTATTTAGAAATGAAAAAATCAATCAGCCAAATGAAATGATATCATGGAGATATCGCTACATCAAGACTGTTTTAGACCATTAATTAAATGCATAATTATAGCATGCATCTGACAAACGAAGATTGTAGATATTTGTGCTTAATCGCTTATTCCTATTTTTCCTCTTTTTTAAATAAAATCTACAAAAAATGTACATAGTTTTGAAACCACGAACTGTACTCTACCAAGGTGGTTACGCGCCGCACTGATACTATTGTTATTATGTAAAGGAAAATAGTACTGAGCTTTACTAAATCAAACCACGGAAGGGAAAAACTGTGCGATTATAGACGATTCATTTTTCAGCTTAAACGAACTTGTAAACGAAAAGCTTAAACGTTCCTTTTTTCTAAATTTACAACTTTTATTCCGATAATGCTAAATGTATCGTGATGGGAGAGTATAAATGCTTTGAAGCCATGATAGGGGCATAAGTATATCACCCACCAAGTTTCAAGTCTATAGACACCGTCTCTTCAAGAAGTTACAATGAATCTTGCTGTTGGCAAACAATTTGTAAGTATAGAGTAACTAAGTTGAAAGTTTCTCTCCAAGTTGGACCGCTGAGGTTTTTGTGACGTCAATTTTCCTGAAACATGTAAGTCGGGTTGAAGTTGAAGTGCACTGAGTTTAACTTCAGAAGGAAGACAAAAAAGGCCAGATTTCTCAAATGGAGTCTCTACAAAGGTTAACTTGGTTATTTTGTAACAACGTAAAATATTTTTGTCATCAAAATGTAGCGTTCTACCGTCGTGGGCTACTTCAAGTACTAAAACAATTTAGCTGCATGAACTCTGAATGCTCATGCATACTGGGCAGAGACAGAGACAGAGAGAGAGAGAGAGAGAGAGAGAGAGAGAGAGAGAGAGAGAGAGAGAGAGAGAGAGAGAGAGAGAGAGAGAGAGAGAGAGAGAGAGAGAGAGAGAGAGAGAACCTCGCTTTTTCAGAACAGGTAACTTAATTTGGAACTAAAGTCAATCAGTTTATCAAAGCGAGTCCAGTGATAGAGCAGACATTAAAACCAGCTAAAGTCCATTAGTAGTTTTAGGAGGAAATGACATCTTCAAGTCGAGGGGACTGATCATGAGCTTGTTTTAAGAGAAACCGTGGCAATCAGTCGGTGGGTATTTGAAGCACAGAAACTGCGTTAATAAAATAAGTTGACAAGCTCCGGGAAAATCTCTAGGCAGCTTTTTACGGAGGTTAATACGTTTACAGTAATAAACTCAGTTGACATTACCAATCTCCGGGAAAGAACAACGTCATTATCTGAAGCCCATATTTAAAAAAAAAGTGAAGAAATCATTTCAGTCACTGCGTGACAGGCAAATCGACACACATCAACCCCAAACATGTTTTCCAGCTTGGTAAGCTGAAATTCTGGATATATATTCACTTATTTGATATATAGTACAATCAATCACTTCTTCATCTTGTTGGTCGCATTGTTTGTCCTGTCTTCTTACGGACAAACTACGGCCACACCCAATCTGGATGCCATGGATAGTTTAACAGCTGACCGTCAACAGGAAACATTGGTAAAATCAAACGACGAAGGAGAATTTTATTTTGTGAAAGAAGAAACTCAGGAAGAGAATGAAAAGAAAGTAGAAGGAGAAATAGATTTGCAAGAAAATCAGCGTGTATCTGAGGGGGACAGTGATGAATCAACAGCCGTAGATGCAAACAGTTCTCGTGTTGCTCGGAACACCAACAATCGTTGCATTTCCAGTTACAAATACCCCACAATTTTTAATAAGCTTGTTAAAATTGCTGTATGTAAGAAAGGGTGCCAATCTAAAAAGAAAACAGTGAATTTTGCTGGAGGAATCTCAAAAGCAATCACTTACGACTGCTCTAAATGATTTATTGGCGACCTTATTGTTGTTGACGTTGTTTTTTTTGTAAAAAATAGAATCATATTTAATAATGCTATTTAACTTATTTATTGACATATATGCATTTAGGCCATGGAGATAATGATATAGTAAAAAAAAAAAGAAATGGAAATTTCTTTGTGAATCAATCTGTGATAGGATATAGATGGTGTATTAATGTTGAAATTGATCCGCTTTTTTTTTCCTGTCAAGTTTCCAATACAGTTATGAAACAGAAAATCATTTCATAGGATAGGTGTATTTTTTTTAATAATTCAAAAATCAAAACTATAAATTATATTAAAGTCAACATTTGTGCCATATGAATAATAATTTTGACCAATAAAAGACAGCAACTTTTACTGACAGCAACACGAAAAATTTGGTTGAAGTTTCCAGGTGTTTTAGACCATATCATTTGAAAATGAAAATTTTGTCGGTGAACTATGTTTAACAAATAGATTCCATGCTGCCGTGCTCCCTTGAAATTCAGTCAAATTCTTTCAAAACGCGGGAAAATGAGAAATGGCGGATGTGGTACTGGTATCCTTAATATTCATCGTCTTTTTCCTAAAGGACGGCTCACAATGAATGCAAAGATGGTAAGTCATCTGAAAGACTTGGGCATTACTTTATCTTTATGACCGACACTGGTTTAATAGAACCCGGGGAAACATGGCGAAGGATCGCAAATGAAGCGAAGATGGCTAGTCAAAAGTGTGGCGATGAACTGTAGATTTTGCAAGGCGGCAGGTCAGGCGTTCTCGTGGCCAAATATTAGCAAATAATTCGTGATGCGGGAATCGCCTTTAACAGCCAACATAGTAACATCAAAAACACGAATTTCGCACAAGGATAGAAACTTATGACACGTGATGTAAAACTTGTTTACTTTAGTTCATTGCGTGAGCAACTTTGTACTAAAATGGTGACACGCAGTTTGAAGACGTTACAGTATTAGACGGTTTCTACTAACTGTTGTGCCGCATGAAATAAATGAAAAGACTTTCGACCAGCGAACGCGCATCTAACAAATGCAAAATATTCGACAATCGGGTGAAAAGTCAACATCCCGTGCGGAATGTGTTTTGAATGTAGGTAAATGAACTTTGTGACCTTCCAAAAGAAGTGAAAAATCGTGCCGTGCGTTAATTTCGGGACACCAACGAACGTCATTTGAGAAAATCACTTCATCGCTGTCAGTACTGACAGTATCAACCAAAGCGATCGTGGTCGTACCAGGATTACAAAACGGTTCGAAAACAGAGTTTAGAGGAGTTAGAAAGTGTTTTGCCACAACCAGCAACCCCCGTTAACAAGATATTACGATATTTTCCTTCACGCAATAAAACTCGAACAGCCTCTGCAAATTCATCCTGGTTAAGGTCGTTCCTAAGCAGAACATGCTCAGCCTCAGTCAACCTTCTATGAAATGGGTTTTTTTTTTGAACGAGAAACAACCAACCAAATTCAAACAAACCTGAACATGATGTATGTTTCCATTTATTGTCGAATTTATCACAAATATGGCGCAACATCTCACTCTAGGCCCCTCGAAATCATGGGTTTCCTTCTCCTAAAATGTAGTATATTTCCCGCCAATTCTTTTCATAACTGAAATTCCTCAAAAATACAGTCCCGGACAAAATTGTTGAAACACTTTACAATACCTTGCCCTCCCACAATGTTGTTTTGGCAAATGGGCTTAGACACTCGCGTTAAAACAACATTGTGAGGGGGAGAGTGAGCTGCGAAAGCTTCAGATCTGTATAGTCGTGTATTGTTCCAACGAATGATAGGACGTCTCCTAGGTGCTATCCAATAATTTGTGGATACATCAAATACTAATTTTGCAAAAAATTATATGGAGATTGACACTGAGTTACAGTTAAATTATTATTTTTTTTATTTACAATGCACTTACACTTTGCATGGAATTCACCAGTTTGGCAATGAATTTTTCTTGAATCGCATGAATTTTAAGAAGCACACCCTCAGCGAGCGAATGGAAAAGCGCTCTCGCACTCCTCAGTCCACTTCCAAGGCCTGTTTTTTTGCAAAAGGTCATTAAGAGGGAGCAGGGTAGTGGCCTGATTACGGAGAAACTTACCATAGTAATATGGCTTCATTTCTGTAACATTGGTCGGCCTGTTTGCCTCCATGATTGCTTCCTTCTTCTGTGGCAGGGGTCTAATGCGACGTTGGCCAATCCAGCGTCCTTGAAACTTAAGCCCTCGTTGGAAGAAAATGCACTTGGTAAGATTAAGTCTGGTGCCATGATATTGTAAACCTCCTCTAAGATTTTAAGATGTTCCCCAGGAGAACCACCGTAAACTTCACTCCTTGCAAAGGTAATGCACAATTCGCTGAAAAATGGCTGGTGCACTGGAAACTTGAAATGGTAAACGTTTATATCGGTACAACCCCTTGTGATCTTTTTTTAACACTTTATCCCCAGATAAATTTGCAGGAAAATCTTCTGCATTCATAATGGAAATTGATCAACATCAGCACACTGTTAACGGTCATTTTGGAATCACCATAAACTCGCAAAGTCCCATCTTTGTTAGGGACCAACACTACCGGGCTGTCAAAAAACCTTGTCAATGATCCCTTCTTCCTCCAATCGATTTCTCTGCAACTCTTGCTCCACCGTTTTCTCGAGGGAACTGGCCTTGGCTTCAGGAAGATAGGTTGTGCGTCCTCACGAACATGAATGGAAGCCTTAAACTGCGTCATATGCCAATAACCCTTTTCAAACAGGACTCGATGCTTCCAGATTAGCCCATCAACAGCATTCACTTCGGAAACCTTGAGAATCGTTGCCCAGTCTAGCGTCAGTTTCTCCAACCAATTCCGTCCAAGCCACAACAAGAAGCAGTTGCCGTTTCCCTCAACAGGGCTAACTGGTCACCCGAGTATGTTTTCAAATTGAAATGTGTCGCCTTCAATGGCACATGCTGAAATAATTTTTGTAAACCCTTTCAGAAACAATAAACACAGCAGATCCAGTATCCATTTCCATTTTGACTGGTTTTCTCTCCAACAACAGGTGGACTTGATAAACGGATCCACGCTGATTTTTAGAAGTGAAGGTATACAAACCAAGATCACAGATTTTATCATCAGCAGTATAGAACTGCGAAACATCCTCAAAATAACGCGTACTGTGAGCATAACGTTTCCTGGAGGTTGCACATCTTGGGAGAAGATGGCCCATTTGTTAAATCGGTAACACTGAGCGGTCTCGCACCAGCACTCTGACGGTACATGCTTTTGACCACACAAAAACAACTAACGAATTCCCCCTGTGAACGCCTCGATGTGGCAACTTTTCCGACCTTGTTTACTGACTTATCTCCGGTCGCGCTGACGTCACGGACATCTTCTTTGTTAGCTCACTCCATAGATTGTGCTGTCTCGAATGCTTTCTTGAATGTCATTTTCCTCCCGGCTAACAACTTCTTTTAGATTTGCACGTCTTTTAAACGCAAAATCAAGACGGTCCTGTAACTCTTCTTCAAGAAAAACTCCGAATTCACACTTCAATGCCAGAAGCTTTAACTCAACTATAAACTGAGCAACCGATTCAGTCTCACGCTAGTTGCGACGATGAAATTTAAAACGTTCCCTTTTCAAAATAGAGAGTAATGCTCAATCAAAACTTCTTTCAGCTCGTCAAATGACTTATCTTTCGGTTGCTGGGAGGACAGGAAATTCGAAGAACTCCGTACGCATCCGCCATCCGTTCCAACCACTACAAGTAACGTAATAACCTCACGTCCTTGTGGACAAAATTCGTGGCAAAATATAATTCTACACGTTCAATATAGCTTGTAATATCTTCTTTGCCATGCAAATACTCTCCCGCGTGGCCTACAAGCGCCCTCCTTGTCGCCATAATTGTACTATTTTGGAGCTGAAAACCGTAAACAACTAAAAGCCCGCCATTTCTATTAATCATATTTCAATGCAGGCCCCAAAATAAGAAGCCTGGACCCTAATATGCTACACTTTGTTTTTCTAATTTTGGACCCCACCATAGTTTATCTAAGTGTCTGGGGGGAAAGGCTCTTTGTAATGAAAAGAAGGGGCAGTGTTGTCAATAATGAAGAGTGAACAATATTGACTTTTTGTCCGCTTTTACCAGAGCTAATGTATTGTGTGTGTGCGTGGGTGCGCCAGGGAAGGTCCTTGATAGAGTGAGCGAACTTGTCAGTGTAACGTTTCACTATCAGATGGCTATTAAAAGCATATTAAAGCTCGGATAAACACAACTTTAATAACACTACACGATGCTCTACAACATGGCGGATCTCTCTCTAGATAGCCATAAATCTGCGCGTTACATAGGTCCGCATGGCATACTTGTAAGACACTACATCCCTTCCTTTCCAGTCTTACAGAATTGTGAATAAAACGGCGTGAGAAATAAAACATAACAAAGTTTTTCAAAAAACTGTTTCTATCAATCAAAGTCGATAAACAAGAGTTCAGTCAAGCTTTTAAACACTTCCTAGGCTTCCCTAGAACATAATCCTTGAATCTTTTAAGGGGCCTAATGATGCGCCTAGGTCTCTCTACCACTCCTGGTTTATCTTCAGACTTCATGTTCGTTGGCACCGATTCAGTGGCTGGTTCAGGTTCGCTCACTGACAGATAGAGTTTCACCGACGAACTATCTCTCTTGTAAAAGCTCCCTCACTGAATTCCACGGTTACTTGATGTCCCTCCTCCGTTAGGGCTGTATACGACTTGGTCTCGAACTTCGGAGCTAGTTTTCCTGTCTCCTTGGTGTTCTTTAGGACAATGGGACTTGGTACCGGAGCACGGTTTCCATTGCTTCAGCTTCTGTTCCCAATCTTTATCCCTCATACTTTCGTCACGCAAAGATTTCTCTGGACGAATCCGGTTCCAAAATGTTCCGGATTCGCGATGAATCCGGAAAAATCCCCTCTAGTTTAAACGTGGTCGAAGTTGGTAAAATTGAAAGAGAGCGGTTTCTTAACAATGGATTAAACGAGGAACCAACCATTAAGGAATATTTATTTAGACTCGGCCTCAATTTTCACAGTTAAACAAAACATTTTATTCATTTTCCTTTGAATCTCGGTCAGTTTCTCCTTTTTTAATTCAATTTCGCCTCTTTTTCGAAGCGACTCCAATAAACAAACAGGAAACCTGCCGACTGTACACACACGGAAGGTTTTCTTGACAAATGCCCTTAAGAAGTGTTGAAATCATGGCGCCTTTTTTTTTAAGCATTCTGTTTTGGGGGCCGCCGTAGCTTTGCTGCTGCAAGCAGGTCACGAGATGAAAAAAGAAGAAGAGGAAAAAAGCGACAGTGGTGGGTTCGTCCGTGGGCTTCCGAGAGACCAAAGGAAGCCCAAGGAATCTGCAAATATCTTGTAGGCGAGCTAAGGGCTACAGACTCCGAAAGCTTCCAGAATTTCTTCCGTTCCTGTTTGCTTGACATAGGACTTTATTTTTTGATAGACTAACATTGTTTCTTCGCCTTTTTCAAACACTCAAGGGCCTAGGAACTACACTTGACAGGTGCACTTGTCATTACCAGAAATTTAAGACAAAATGGCGGACGCCCTGACTCGATCCAGACCTTCCGCTCTCTAAGAATGGCCACCGATCGTTATAGAGAAATGTATGGAGAAAATTGAAGAAGTGGAAATTTCAAATCTATAGTGGCATACACGACATTTGCCGACCTCTAAATGTAAAGTGTACGTACCATATCATTATTTACAGTAGTTTTGGTCTCTCGAAAGTTCGCCAACGTGCCGCCAACAATACATTTTACGAACGGCTGTTACAGTTCCTTAAGCTCTCTAATTCTTTCAAAAAAGCTCAGAGGTGCCTACCTTCCCTCCACATTTTAGAACATTTCGTTGATGTGAATCCTTGGTGCCGACCTCTCTAATCGTCGATCGATGTTCAAACTTTAAAACGTGATAAAAGTCAGCCTTTATCCATTCCCCAAATTGCCGCCCAAATTGCGATAAAAGAGGTAAAAATACATCCATTTCTGCGATAAAAGCGGCACAAAACGCACCACTGCGCTTATCATTCCTTGTGAAAAGTAGGGTTTCTGTCTCCAGTTTGTTTTGATCGCCATCTTTACAGGTGGGTACTTCATATATGATTATTATTAGTATACAGAATATCGCTGGCTAGGTGTACTGTGGGCCCTGATTTTTGAAAATTATTTTTACTCTGCCAAGTCACACGCATGAAACGAAGTTGTTTCTTCTCTCTAAAATCGTCATTCGAACAGGAGCCCAGACTCTAGTTTCCCCTTTTTCATTCTCCCTTGTATTGACAACCTCAAAAAAGAAATTAAATTGATTCAGATCCTTTGATAGAGTGTTATTTCAGTCCTTGTTTTTTCTATGTACTGCTTTCTTTATGCCGCCATCTTGATAATTTGAAACCGCGTGCCAAATACTTCGCGGGCGCAAAATGTCGCCGATTTCTGGTAATGTTAAGTTGCAATGATAGCGCACACAATTTGCAAATGTGCTTTAATAAATTCTGACGTTTTCAGTCGTTTGTCAACTTAAACTTTTAAAAAGGTAAAAAAATGCTGAAATAAGGATAAAGAACCTTAAATTGGTCCAGTGTTAAAGCTTGGTTTTAAAAGTTGCCAAGCAAGGTTTTAATAAACTGGCCAAGACGAAAACTGGATGGTTATCTAATTGTAAGGTTACATTTAGTGTACTCGCACTTCCATTGAACGGCACATTGGTAGAGGTAATCACAAGCAAGTAAGGCTGTAGTCTTTGAAACAAAGACCGAATTCCCGAAATGCAACAGAAAAACCATGTGACTACAAAATAATGATAATATTGCATACAAAAATCGACAAATCACGCTTCCAAATTCTGCGCTATCCAGGACTCGCATTTCATTGGCGATATTTGATTTCTTTGATAATTGACCGATCAGAATACTTGGTTTGTTACAACTTCCTCTTTGCTGCATTGCGTTACCTGAAAATCTGTAAATCTCTCAGCCAATCAGAATGAGTAAAATTTTTCAAGTACATTATTAGTTATTTAAGAATGGACTAATTATTTTGCGATTGCAAAACTATCCTAGTGTTCTAACCGTCGTTGTCTTTCTTCTCGTAGATGAGCAATGATTCTGATCTACAAAACAGAACTTCAAATTTCGATATTTTTTCCTCATCGGAGTGCATTGCCTGGCTGACAGCACTTGGCATCGAGGCTATTGCTATGGTAACATTGAATGCACTGACAATCATTGTTTTCCTGAAAGAGAGACGACTTCGCAAGCGTAGCATATACCTGACGATCAGCCTGGCAGTTGCAGATACGTTTAATGCATGGACTTTGATCCTCTGGATTTTTTTCTCTGGGAAACGATTGTAACATTTGGACGATTAACTCGTCTAATCCCATTGCGATCACAGGAGCTTTGTTAATTTTCCATTGCTTTCCAGCAGTCTCAATAACAAACCTTACTGCTATTTCTTTGGAGCGTATGCACGCAACTTTTCGTCCATTTAAGCATCGACTCAACAAAAAAAATATTTTTGGAGCAGCTGTTGCGGCTGTTTGGTTTACAGCTGGTCTGTTTACAATCATCGTTTTGTCACGGATTCAGTTCAATATCATTTGGAATCACGTGGAGGCAGGTGCATACTCTACATTCGTGTTATGTTGCCCTTTTATTATCCTTGTTTCTTACACGTCCATCGCCATTAAATTTTACTGTGGAACGTATCCTCAACATCATGGTGCAATCATTCGAGAAAGAAAACTGACCAAGACACTGTTCATCGTAACTGTTGTATCGTTCACTCTATTGCTGCCATTTCTAATTGCCAACTTTCTTCTTCATGTTTCTTCAGGGGAGAGTTCGCGGGAAAAAAAGTTCTCATCAAACACGGTGGCTTTTACAGTATTTTCTAACCTTCTTATTGTGCGCGAACTCTTTCATAAATCCATTGCTATATGCATTTAAAATGCCAGAGTTCAAAAGAGCTCTGCTTTTATTATTGCGTTGTAGATCACGCACGGAGCCAGTTCAGGTTTTTCCTCTTAATGACATGTAAGCTGTGAGATTTTACTCAGTTAATTAGTATTAGAAATTGAGGATATGAAATTCTTGTCCCACTACTCTTAGTCTTCTATTTGAGAAGACTATATTTAAACTAACGTAAAGCAATATCATTCCGGTGGAAAAGCAAGTTAAGATTAGTCAATTCGAATAATTTAAAGTTTGTAGTATATTGGATTTTTCTTACGTTTTTAGCACGATAATCGACTTTGATATATACATATTTGGCTCATTTCTGCCGCTACTGCCACAAACGGATTAGTCGAGCTTACAACAGAGACAGCCACGAGAGGCGATGTTGTTGGAAACGCGCAGACCAGGAAACTGTGGGAGGCACAACAATGGCGGACGGATTTCAGGAAGTACCACCCTTTGCTCCCTCGCATGACAGAAGTGAAGACAAGGAGCTAAACCAAGACGAAGGGGAAGAGGAAGAAAAAGCTGAGGCCAAAGCTTTCAATGCCCTATTACCAGTTTACAGAAGAAAGTTGCGAAGGGCTGTACTTGTACTATCTCCACTGGTTTGAACGTCTAAAGCACCACAACGTGCATAAAGATGTCATGAAAACCCGCGTCGTTTTATGGAGGAAGATTCTATGGATGTTGAAGAGGACACAGACGCGGTTGTGGAGAGACGAAAATTTTTATTGAACAGGTCCCACTTGTTTAAAAGGTGAATAACGCTATCCACCGGATAAAGCACTATCTATTGGATAGCGCAATTGGTTTCGCTATGACTTATCCACTGGATAGTGATTTATCCGGCGAATAGCGCTATCCATTGTTTGAACAACTGGGGCCAGGATGTTTGAGCCACTCCCAATCCCCACACAAGAGGAGGAACAAGAGGATGAAAGCGACTAAATGCGAGTTTCATCACATCAGAGTCCTCTAGACAAAGAAAACAAACAGCAGTTTACATGGAAAAGAATGCTGTCTTGATACCGATTGTGATTGCCTCTGACAAAGTATTTCCTTAATATCTCATGAAATGCTTCTTATGTAGTGTATTGCGTGACATCACGTGTCGTTAGACGATGCAAATACAGTAGAGTTGACCACTGTGAAATATTAGGTGTGGTTACACCGAGCACTTTTACCGCGGTAAATGACCCTTTTACCACGGGAAACTGTATTTAGTGTGAGTGACCGATATTTCCCAAGGTAAATTTCCCGTGGTAAATTTCCATGGATACGTCAAAAAGATTAGACGAAGCGCCAATGACATTTAACGTGGTACGAGAGCCAATCACGATGTTGATGAAGTTGTGATTAAATTTCCCGCCAATGAATTGCGTGAGATTTCTTTTTACCTCGATAATCTTCGTAACGTGTTACCGCTGGTTAACGCGGTATACTAAAACCCGAGAGTGAGGCACTGATTATAAGACGAGGTTTGATGTTTCCATCACAAATTTGTTGCATTGAGGTCTTCTTTTGACGTGCTGTGCTTATAATCACATAAAGGGAGAAACTCGACGTCATAAAAGAACCTCAACAAATAAAATGTAAACACAGCACGTCAAAAGACGACCTCAACATATCATGATGGAAACACAACACGTAACCATCAAACCTCGTCACATAATGACAAAACCTCACTGCATAACGACCAAACCACACAACAAGACAAAACTTCAAGACCAAAAGAATAAATATTACATAAAAAAGTTATGGCTTTCATAGCACATCCGATCGCACTCGCTGCCAAAACACAACACTGGGAGCAACCATCGATTCACTCACGCATGTTGAAATAATCCCGCGATTAAATATCCTGCCGGCCACGCAGGCTAAGAGTTGACTGCACATTTCCCAGGACCTCGGACTTCAGATACGTTTATGACCTAATACTTACAAAACATTGTATCTCAGTCCACGACACTGACGAAAGGGAAAAACACATACAATTTTATCTCTGACGTTGATTTTTTTTCTTTGTCAAATTACACAACACTGAATACTTGTTACAATTCTAACATCATCCCATTCTTAGGACAGTTTTTATTTTGTCCCGCAAGTCTTCCAAACCAAACGATGTGACAGCGGAAACAGGTATCACTGAGTCAAAACGAGTTCTACTAAGTTCGTCGGCTAAAGCCATCAAGTTTGTGTTTTCTTGCACAATAGGACTGCTCGTTCGTATTTCTTCCAAAATGGGAAGGAGTGTTCCTGCAAAGCATATAACAGTTTTAGCGACCCGTATTTTCAAAAAAAGAGCCCACGCTTAGGGTGCGTTCGATTGACCCCATAGGCCATTTGCAACAAACTGGTCACATGACAGATCATTGGTGAACTAAAGTTCGGACTTGGTAAATTCGTTTAGACCGATGGAAGTCATGTATTGCTGATATCAGTCAATGGATGCATTCGGATAAGTTAAAACTGAATTCGGATAAGACAGAATGTCTTCTGATTGAAACGCGTCGAAGTTCGAAACTTAGGAACCTGCTCATCCGCTTTCTATTATCTTTATAACATCCGCAGAATTAGAAAATATTTAAGTCGCCCAGTCACCGAATCACTAGTTCATGCTTTTATAACCAGTAGAGTAGATTATTGTAACAGTCTACTATATGGCCTCTCGAATTCACATATCGTGAAACTCCAACGGATACAGAATTCCGCAGCTCGGTTGGTCATGGGAACACCAAGATTCTGTCATGTTTCCGCCTTCATTGGCTCCCGATTAGTTATTGTATAAAGTTTAAGATTCTACTTTTGACATTTAAGCGCTTATTTGGTTTAGCTCCTAATTATTTGATTGATTTAATTTGCGTCAGAAAGCAAACCAGATATTTTCTTAGGTCAAACGAGTCTTTTTTATTTGAGTTACCTAGTATTAAGACCGTCCAACCCCCGGCGATGGTGCATTTCAGTCAGCTGCACTTAATCTCTGGAATGCATTAGCTTCGACAATTCGCAACATAAAGACATTGGACCGACATGGCTGGCGTGGCGCCAGCCATCGCTATCAAGTGCAAGCGCCTCCCAGCTGTCTGTGTCAATGCCTGTGAGTTTCAGGTTACCATACAAGGTCACTATACAAGGTCACTTACGCTACATAAGTGTAAATTATTATTAATTATTGTTATTCCAGAAATTGAAAGATCGCGTTTGTTTTAGCCAGTATACAGATTTTCAGAGAAATACCACTTAAAGTAAAGATTGGGTGACCATTTAAACACTCGAAAATTCCATACTTTTGTTTACGAACGATAAGCTTTTGCCCTCCAGTGTAATTTTTCATAATTACGTGCCACAAACAGAGCTCAGATTCCTACTTTTACCATGGGTCATATAAGCGAGAATAAATGTGCAAGGGTGGAAATTTTCAGACTTTCATCGAAGGAAGAATTTTAAAGCTGTTTGAAAACTACGAAAATATAAGGATTTGCATGAAAATCATTGAAGTGTGACTGGGTGGCAAAGCATCCTTTTCCCATACAAATCCTTCTGAATTCTTTCAACTGTAACAACACCAGTTTAAACGATATACTTATGAAAATCGGCATAGTAGCATATTTTGAGCTGCTCTTTTGATTTCTGGAAAAATAATTTCATGGAATTTCAAGTTCACGTGGCGAATTGTTGCAAAAGGCCTATTCCGGAATAGAAACACATGGGTGGTGATTTAAAACGGTATGTCTGACGTTTTGAAGCAGCAAGGATAATAAAGATGTGTTTAAAATAGCATTTTCGCAGGTGTTTGGCAATTTTAATGTGAATCTCCGTAAAAACGAGGGATTTCTAAATTCTTTTCCACGTATTCATTTTCCGGAATACGGTCAATCGAACTCACCCTTAGACCCGATGATGCTTGTGAATTTTATGTACAAAGAACGGTCGAGGGCCGGTTTCATCATTCGCCGGGTCTAATTGTTAATGAGCAGCCCCTCATATTATGAGAGTACCCTCCGACGCCTGCTTCCTCTGAAAAGCTGACGGGAATCGAAGGGCACGATGTTGATTTAGATCCACACGCGCACTCTTCATTCACTAATCGCGAAACAGGGTTGGCCTGGTAACAACGGCGCAGGTTGTCAACCAATTTGTCCAGAACTAGGCGCCACACCTGCAAGAATTTGATTGCTTTTTTGCTCTGCTCCGAGAGGTTAACCGCTGGCCACTCCACGTTTCCTTTTCCTCACATAACATCAACGAGTGACTTAATTTTATTCTCTCCTGATGGAAGAGCACACGAGTTCGGTTGTAAAAAGTCATTTGAAACGTCGTCATAATCATGATCCTAAGAGATCGACTTACCATGTTGCATAGAATGTAACTTCTGTCGCAGTTCCTGAAATCTACTCGTCGCACCTTTTTTGTCGAGTTTTGTTATAACCAGCATCTTTGGCCTATGTATCAGCTCCTTGTCATATAAAACAAGCTCCTAAGAATAAAGATTCTCGAGTCCAATTCAGCCCCTTTAAAAATTCAATTTAAAAGGCCATTTCCGAGTTCATGTCTGCCTCCTCTTCAAAGCGAGTCAAAGTGCGAAGTTTTTGTGATGGTAATAAGTTCTACTTTACATATGAATGAAAACTAATTTTCATAACAAAAACTTCGCACTTAGACTCGCTTTGAAGAGGAGGCAGACATGAACTCGGAAATGGCCTATTGCAAAACATACATTTGTGAGCATAACGAGTTTAGCTTTGAGCCCTGCCGGTCAAACGGTGCAGGATGGTCGATGATAGTTCGAGAGTTTCTTTTTCTCTAACTGCCGTCAACTATCATTTACATGGCCAGCTTGCCGATAGCGGAAGATAGTTTAACTGAGTAAGTCTGTTAGAGAAAGCTTGTAGTGCCAGCAGCCTGCCGCATGAAAATTCCAAGAACCTATCATAAAAGTAGAATAGAGTATAGGATAGGATAGCGCGTTTCCAGTATCATGGGCCAACTGACAGAGGGTTTACAGATAAACTGCGACTACAATTTTTTGCAAAAGACGCTGAATATCTGCTGAATGCGCGATGGCGTGCAACGTGATACAAAAAAATCGATATTTTTGTTCGGCAATAAACGACAATAGTGTCTCTCATCCGAAATTCTCAGACTGTGTAATTCTCCCTGAATGAAACGACAATCATTACAAAAAATCATAAAAACAGAACCAAGGAGGTACTGCGCAACGCAAGAAATGTCACTGGAAGACGTTGAGAACATGAATGACTGAATTCAGCAAACCAATAAAGCTTATTCTCTCCACATGTGATAGCTGAGTGAGCGTTTTTTAACGAAAAGAAAGAAAACAACTCCGCGGGGAACAGAGTTTAATTCTCGGAGAACTGATTTGCGACGCCGACATAGTCGCCATGACGCGATATAAACATACTATGAAATACCTTTAGCAAAATGAACACGTTCTGAAGAGCGGTTCTCGCTGGAAATTTGTCCGACAAATGGAATCCATCAATATCAACCTACAATGCATTAGAAAGTTAACAAGATTATTTTTAAAAAAAGAAACCAGTTTACTTGCTCAAGAGTTAATATTTAATCAAGATCATGCTTCAATGTGCACCAAAGATGAGATATGTGAGGTTGATAAATGATCTGCACTTGTCAGTAATAGCCATTTATTTTAGCATAATGGGGAATAATCATTGATTATGAAGTGCGTTCGTTGGGAGAACTTTGGAGGCTGGAATTACTAGACGAGCCGAGATGCATTATGTAAAGATAACGTCTATCGAAAGTATTAATATGTGAGCCTTGTGGAATGTGGCTAAAAAGAGAAAGTTTAGAGTAAAGAACAAAAAAACTATTTTTTCCAAAATCTGGAATTTGTAAATTATATAATGTTGTGGTGACACTCGAATACATAAAACAACACAAATTAAAGCTCCGTGACCAAAAAATGTCTGTCGAGCATCAGTACATATTTAAGTTGCAAATAACAGATTGAAAACCTGTTATGCTGAACAGTTTTCAAAAATCCTAATTGCAATCTTTTTTTAATCTTCTTCAATTTCTCCCATTCCTGCCTCCATTTCTATATACTTTTTTATTCAAACCTTCCTCCAATGTTTTACGAAGTTATTCTTTTACGTTTCGCTTGATCTGGTTGCCAGCAAGAGAGGATAAGGTAAGAGAACGGATCCCCCATACATGGGCCTCTTCCAAAGATAGTTCTTTTAAAATCTAATTTTAGCTACGCTTAATCGACTTCCTCAGGGCTGGGGACCCAAAATTATTATACTTAACATCAACAAAAACAACAACTTGGTGTGGCTCAAAAGGGCAAGTGAGAGACGAAGTGCTCCACTGAAACTTTAAAAGGTCAGCCCCATGTACTCCTGGATTTTGTGAGCAAAAGAAGAACCTACCACCAGGGCGGTACACACACCAGTATGGAGGAGGGAATTGGGCTTCCTCCCTGGGCCGACTGTGACCATTCCTGGGTAAATATGGAAGGTGCACAGGCTGATATAGGGGAGGGAGTTGGGTCTCCCTCAGGGTCGGCTGTGACCAATCTTGGGGCTCCCTAGGGCCCCAGCTAACCTATATGTATATCCCAGGAGTACCAAGTGTCGAGTCTATGCAGGCAAAAGTGTGACAAGAGGAGCACTTCATCCCCATTCCCAATTTTTATTGAAAATACACTACTGACTTAAGAGAATAAGTGCAAAAATTAACTAAGAGATGTCATATCATTGCCTCGAGTTGAAACTTTCATGCAACTGAAAGGGACATCAATGTGATGACGCAGAAATCGATTGTGACTATAGGTAACTTGCATACAGTAATACTGCCTTTAACTAATTGATAAGTTATATATGTAAAACGATTGATACCTGACTACATGGCACTAAATAAGGTTTTCGCAAGTCCTATGTCCAATAAAATAAAATTACGCAAAAAGGAGGGTTGAGAGGGAATTTGAAAAGAAAACTTCAAGACATATTTTGCTTGGCCGTGAGAAAAAAACAGAGTGATGAAGCACGTGGTAATGCAAGCTATTGGACATTACAGAGTGCCATGTGATTGGGCAAAAAAAACAATGAAGAGATAGCAAGTTCAGCTCACATGAGGTTGCACGTGAAAATCACTGGACATTGGACAAAGGTCAAACAAGAGTTGTCGATTAACTAAAATTTATTTCCGGTGATCAATAAATTATGATAACTATTTTGAGAGAGGCACCTGTTTGGCCACTTATAATGACCTTATGAAATTTTCAACAACAAAAAAACTCATTAATAATTCACGAACCGAACAGCCTATCAAAACACCGACGAAACATCACGTGTATGAGCTTTATATCCCGATAAAACACTCCTGGACAATTGTTCGTATTCTTTTAAAGAATACTAATAAGGCATAGCTTGTTTTTCTTGTATGCTAAGATTCTCCTCTCAGAGTTGGAACCATTGTTCTAAGTCCAGAGAGACTCGCTTTTTGTGGAATGTTTTGGAAGCCGTTCAAAAAACTCGCAGCACGTGTTTTATCGGGTCTAAAAACACACTTGGCTACGCCTCGTGTTTTCAAGCCCGATAAAACACTGCTGCTCGTTTTTTAAACATAACTTAAATATGCCCGGCATTGGGAATGGCTTTGCCAAACTAAAAATAGATTTTAAAAAACTATGATGAGGCATGGAGATCCGTTCCCTTACCTTATCCTATCTTGTTGTCAGTTGGCTAAATTTCGTGACAAAGCCCCTTTAATTTCATATTTCATCACAGTTGAACCATTAACCATTTCCATTACAGTAGCGGCAGAGAAAGACGAAATTGTCGACTGAAAAAACAAGGTTATAAAAGGCGCACAAAGCTACCTGAAAACTTCAATTTTGTCCCAACCAAGTAAATAGAAAAAGATATCGGTGAATGGGTTATTTTTATGACATAAATGAATTATAGGATCTTCACATTTTACGCAACTGAAAAGCCAACAACTGGTAATTTTTTGGACGACGGATTTATGCTTCCACACGTATCAATGTTGCCGTTCTCAAAACACCCAATATGTTCCAATAGTCCCTTTTTCAGTTGTGTGCTTAGTTACCTGGCCTATGAATGAAAGTGAGGCTGAAGTTGACCTTGTTTTGATAGAAACCTCATTGCTTTTCTTATGTAAATTCTTACTAATTAACATGACAACAACATCATTAACATAAGAAAAGGAAGAAGGTATGTATCATAACAAGGTCAACACCAGCCTCACTTTCATTTAAAGGCGAGGTTACTAAGCACACAACTGTAAAGAGGTCTATTTTCGTGAATAACTTCTATTTTCCAATCTACAACTTCATCGCTGTGTTTCATAGAAGATCAACAACGCGCTTCAACCATTGACTGCATTTGAAATTTGCAATAAATCAGGAACATCAAAAAGGAAAAAAACGACATACCACAAGGGCCAGCGCACTGGCTTTTTGAGTATGCTTAAGAAAGCTATGCCCCAAGCCTCTATTAACTGAAGCTCCTTCTATCAAGCCTGGGAGATCAGCCACGCTGACCTGCAAGGTAACGGACAACTCATATCATACAGTAGATGAGTTATGTGGAGAAAAGAAAGCGGAAAAATTTAGTTTCATGTGACGAGATTTGTAAGCTAGCACTTAAGCTTCGTCAGCCGCGGGCGAATAGACGAAAGGCTGTTGAAAGCTAACGCTCCAGCGAAACATCAGCACGCAAATCTTTCTTAAGGTGGTTATTTTATCATTTGGAAAGATTCGACTGGCAGACTCTCAAATCTCTTAAATGCCAATGAGGTTTACGTTAAAGAGAGAAAACGTTCAATCTCACAATATGACGTTGTTTAGGATACTGCGCAAATAATACCTGTGAATGATCCCGATATTCCACCACTCCAATGTTGGGACGCATGGTCGTAACTGAAAAGAGGAAAATTAGACTGGATTACATACAAATTTACTAGGAAAGACAAAATTGATGTGTTTGACGTTCAAAGAATAAAGAATGAAGAATACAGTGTGAATGCAACCGTCCGACCAATTGGCTTAAAAAAATCCTGACTTTATCTCGGCCATAGTTAATAGAGGGACTGATCATGAAACTTTCAAACCTTCAATGTTGTCGTAATCGATATTTAATTGACCATATTTGCATTCTCAGTATTGGACTGGAACTTGCTTGCAATGGACGCTAATGCGGGGGAATATTTTCACATGCAAATACTCTTTGATATATTTCTCCACATTAGCCTCCATTGCAAGCTACTTCCAGTCCAATACTGAGAATACGAATATGGTATATTAACAATGACAGTGCACAATCTTTTGCTTTCGCTTCGCACGGGTTCGCAAATAAGTTGCGCATAATTTAATCGACACATTTGATTGGTTATCTTCTCGAAAAAATGGTGTGTTTTGGGCACCGTCAAGGCCCGAAAGGTTATAGATTCTTTCGAGAAACGGGCCCCAGTTCCAAGATGGCTTCATAGCTCAGATAGCAGAGATGGTAAATGGTAGAACATTTTTCATACGACTTTGTGGCGGCCATAATTGTCTCGTAAACTAATTCTCCAGGGAATGAAACCACTTTCTTTTAACAACAATTTCTCTTGATTCGGTGAAAAACATTGCCGTGCATTTGAATAGGCTACTTTCGAATAGGCCATTTTCGAAATATCAATTCAGCTTGATAGTGAGGCAGAGAGGACAAAAACAATAGAAACAAGTTGCAATGAATGTGAAAGATATTAGCATATCACCCACTTTCCTTTGTCTTTGTCCTCGAAACTTCTCTTTCAAGCTGGATTTTAATATATCGAAAGAGGCCTATTGTGTAGCAACTAAAGAACGGAGTCGAGGTTTAGGGGAATAATTAGCATTCTGTCTTGTACAAAACAAAGGAAAATGCAAATTATTCCCCTGAATCTCGACTCTGTTCTTTCGTTGCTGCACAATTCGAATTTAGCCTATTAAAGCACTCTATTTGCAAAATGGTTACGATGGCGCAAATGCTTATTTTGACGTGTCGTTTTTGTTATCGTCGACGTGGGCATTGCAAACACTGTCTGATTCCTTACATGCGTAATCCGCTGCCTTTGGAGTGGCTCTGCTGATGGCTCTGAGGAGGCTCGATTTGCCTGCATTGGGAAATCTAGATATTGAAAAAAAAAACAAAAACAAAGAACAAACAAACATGGTAAGTCATGCGTGTGTTGGAGATGATTGATTACGGTCTCAATCTGGCCCAGGTAACAAAACTAAAATATCCGAGTCTGAGGTTTACTTTACCAACAAAGTGGGGTGAATCTATATAAGACTCACTTAGTAACTCTGATTTATCCTCTGAAAGACAATACCGACCCGTCAAAAGCAGGTTTCACCGCCCCATTTGAACAATCTCGCTCCCAGGTTCCCTTTTCCTCGAGATATTAGGAGGGGCCCTTAAACGAGATGAGTTTAACACGGGATAGAGTGCAGGCTGTGATCTTCTACCGTCTTTACGGCCTTTCATGATTCAAGAGTGGCGAAAAAACATGAGATATTAGAAGAAAACTCACCCAACAAGGGCAATGTCGGCGATCAGTCTCATTTCCAGTCTAATTATTCTTCTCTCGCCCTTCTCTCCGTTCCAGTCTTCTGTATCAGGACAACCACCCCGACCACCTCTAGCCACCAAAAGCCTGGATCCCACTTCGTCAAGATCCCCAATGATTTGACCGTCATCTGTTGACACAGAGGTACCAATGGGAACTGGGATAACTGTGTCACAACCTCGCATTCCTTTCCGCCTCATGCCTCGTTTTCCCCTTTTTAAGAAAAACAATTTAGTTCCAACAAAAATTTGACCCATTGCAAGTGTCAGAAAGAGAAATAAAAAAGAAACAACGTCAAATAAAAGCTCACGTAGAGAGATTTCTTTCTATGAAGAAATATCATAATCCTGGAAAAACTGAAACTAACAAGTTCCATTGTACAAAAACATGAGGAAAACAGAAGATCACCAAACAGAAAAACAAATGAGAATCATTAGAGAGGAAATTTGGGGTCGAGGATAAACAACTGCAAGATCATACGAATCACCACATTTTCATACAGACTGTATCGAAAGTACTTTGCGAAAGTGCACAAGTTCTTAATTTATCACCAGATGTTATGCGCGAGTCACCACTTGGTTTAAACTTAAATCCGGTTAACCTTTCAGTTGTTGTGATTGCTACTCTGTGAAAAAGTTTAAAAAAATGGACTTGCCTGGATCTTATCTTGTTAGTCTAATGGATATTATAATTGGCAAGATCCTGGTCAATCCACCCATGTGTCCCGCTAAATCTTTTCTTTTTTTTTTTTTTTTAACGTATAAGTTTGCTAGCACCAGCACCAGCGGAGCTCAGGCGCGCGAAGCGCGCCAGCGGAGCACCATGGGTAAGATCTTTTTGGGAAATCTATATCCATGCGAGAAATTTTGCTTACGACGTCAGCGTACGTCCGCCCGCCCGTACAAATTGCCAAATCTATATATTATGTACTAGTTAAAAGAAATCTTTGCACAATGGATTGAAGAAACGTTGTAATACGTTTCCGATAGCAAACTCTAAGTGAATGAAACCGTCGGACATGGACGTAAAACCGCTGCAAAATGATCTACTGCATTGTAAGACTCACGAAAAATAAGTGCCATGTTCAGCTAAAATCCGTCTGTTTTCTTTGACGGAGAAGTGATCAAGTGTGGCGTTTGGGAAGCACTCAACGACAACGTCTCCCCCATTCCCTCCGAATCCACCGAAGTAAGATGATCCCTGGCCTCCAGCCCCTCCGCGGACATAGATTCTCACGCGGTCCTTGAGTCTATGTCGCTCTGATTGCTAACAAAAAGGAAAAAACAGCGCATTCAGAGATTAGCACCATTTTAAGGTTTTCAACACGTTCTTTAATTTCGGGATAAAGCTTTACCTAGAGAATAGTTGGAAACGGTTGAATGAGGCAAAGACGAGAGGAGTGGAAGGTAAACAGAGAGGGTGGGGTGGGTAATACTGAAATAAGCAGGTGATGTGTGCCTTATCATATAAGTCGTTACCACCACAGAAGTACTAGGAGTGATCTGACAAGTAACTTGTGAGCCAAAACGTGGAGTAAAGGTGACAAACGGTTAGCCGACTAACTACGCAAGGGTAACGACACCATGCTGCTTGCAAAATGCGTTGCCTTGGATGAGCGGAGAACGGTTAAACGAAACATACAAATGTTGGTCCGACCTAGGTTCGGACCCGCGACCTCCTGCACGGTAAACCAGTCTGCCAAGGGCTTCTCAGTAAAGAGAAGAACTTGCTACGCCATTTGGTCACATTTGGTCTTAGTAGCTGGGCGATAGAGCGCGTTCCAAGAAAGGCGAATAGAAAAATACGTTCTCCGGTAACTAGCCAAGAGTTCTTTCTTTGAACAATCATTGGTTCTGGCTCGTGCTTAGCCTGCCAGCAAGCTTTCTCGAGGGGTGGGTGAGGAAAGACCTTGCTCGCAGGCTAGCTCGTGCTGTAAATATACAGCATAACCTCCAACACCACATTCAATAAGCCGCTTATGAAGTTGCTAGGACAAACTCTTTCTCACTCTTTCTCTCTCTCCCTCCCTTTGGATGTTCTGCCCATTGGCAGGTTTCGTTTCATTAAACGTCGAGTTTCGAGGGAATTCAAAATTCACTTAAGACCTTCTTCTAGCTCAGCTGGCATCCATCGCTAAGTCAAATTGCGCCACCTATATAACAAGCCTTTTCTCAGTACCTTGGCAGGAACGGGAACTGGAGGCTGAAAAACCTTAGACAGGGGATACTTTGGCGGTAAAGTTGCTGTGATGGCAGGTGGTGGCAGTTCTATTAAGTGTCGTCCAGCAACAACCTATATGGATTGAAAAACTTGAACGTCAAAACTTCGCTTAACACAAACACTCACTAGATCTACGTAGATAATAAGCAGAGTTTTCGCTCGACAAATCCGCTATAAGATCCCTTCTGAACCGACACTGAAGGCCCCAGAAGGAAAAAGGTTTTGAAGAAGAATAATTATTCAATCATTCAGCCCATAACTTGCACCCAGAAAACAAGAACAACAACAAGCAGCAACAACAAAGTAAGGAAATCAAGCAATTAATTAATAAATGAATGTTTTATTTAATGAGTTACCAATGTTTACTATTTTAAAAAAGAACAAAGAACGAAGACAATACTAAACCGTGATCTATTAATAGAATTAACTATGAGAGGGTGATGTGAAGAGCTATTTTCTACCCATGTAAACCATGTGAGCGTTAGCCCAACTAACGGAAATGGGCTCACACAAGGACAGAGAGAAACTCTGACCAGAGTGGAAATTGAACCCACGACCTTCGGGTTAGATCACTGCTGCTCTGCCGACTGAGCTATGAGCTACAATTTCCATCAGTAGGGCTAACGTTCACATGGTTTACATAGGTAGAAAACAGCACATCACATCACTAACACAATCTTTAAACATTAGTTGTGGTTACACACACCTTGGGTTTGGGGCCATCCGGAGGGTAAATGGTTTGGGTTTGGTTCAGCTCAGGTTTTATGTTACACTTAGGGATGCGGTTATACAAAAAAAGACCCCCATCAGGGTAAAATAATAGGGTATAATTAATATAATTAGGGCTCTTCGCCTATTAGCTACGCTCTGCTTTATGATTGGCCAAGCCACCCCAGGGAGCAGATAAACCGTACTTTTTAGTTTAGGAACTGCCATGGGAAGTTCTTTTGTTCTTTTTGATGTACCCACGGAAATATACCCTTGGGCAGTTTCGGTCTAGGGAAAGCGGTTACAAACAAAAATGTCCTTGCCCGTGGGCAAACGCTATTTACCCATGGGTAAAAGGGCTACTATAACCACAACTAATGTACCCCAGAGTTCTTACCACAGATTCTCCAGGAAGTGACGAAATTCCTTCTGTCACCATTAGCACATTGTGAAATGACGGCGGTGGCAACTTCTTGATATCAACATGAGTTTTAAGCTACAACAGCAAGAAAACAACAAGATTTACGATGGCAACTTCAAGGAGAACGCCACTGAAAAAAGTAAGGCTCTGCACGTGCATTTGCCGGAAACTTCAGTACATTTCTTTCCCGTTCCTTGAAAATCTGCGACTTGAAATAACCATATTTCTTGAAATAACTATATTTCGCAAGCAAGCAATTTCTTGTGACCAAGGGCACAATGAATGGTGTAATGCCCAGTACCAATACTGGTGGACGAACAAAAAGAGCAAAATATAGAGATGATTCGTTTTCGTCTACCAACATGTCGACGAAGACGTAAAGAGAAAACCACCAATAGCACACGTAAGTACACAACGGCAAATTTTGCCGGAATGTCCATCTTAATTCGAACAGCTTTCCTCATGATCAACCCGTTCAGTAAGTCGCTTACTGCAATTATCAGATTCATTATCAAGCGGGGTAAGAGTAAACATGACTGAACGATTCGAGTGCCTTGGTCTTGGAAACGCTGCTCGCGAGAGGCCGCATTTTCAAGTTTTTCCCTATACGAACCTCCCAGGCAGCAAGTGGAGGTGGTTAGCGGTGGATAATAGACCAATTTCGATATATTAAAATTCAGTCCGAAACAAAAGACCTCATCTCGAGGCTCTGGGAAATAAATATAAGGATTTGTATGAGTTTATTCCCCAGAGCCTCGAGATGATGCCTTTTGTTTTGGACTGAATTTTAATATATCGAAAGTGGTCTATTATTGAGCCGCGAAGCAGCGAGGTAAATATAGCTAAATATTCACCACTAGGCACCGACATTGAGATGGATAGTTGTTTTTGTATGTACTAAAACAGTGTGATAATATAGCAAAAAATGATAATTTTAACTCACGTATTCCTGCAACGGTTACAATTTTTTCAAGCGCAAATCCTGCGCGAGTTGCTCGAAGGTGATTAGCAAAGGATATTCGGAGTTCGAGTTGTCACTGAATCAGAGCGCACCTTCAACGCTTTCCACTATATAATTAAAGTAACAAATGTTCACCGAAGTGGAGGCGGCTATAGTGGCCACGAAGCAGCTTTTGCAAGACCGAGGGATTTGCGCCCGAAAATACTGTAATCGTTGCCCGAAGAAACGAGTTAAAATGATCTTTTTGTGCTAATTATTATATCACCGTTTTAGTACACACTAAAACAACTATTCACCTCAGTGTCGGTGTGGATATTTATCTCGCGGCTTTGCGGCTCAACAATAGGGAGCTTACGAAACGAGGACGACGACGGCTACGAGGACTTCATTTAAAAATACAAGTTCGCGTTATTCATATCACTACGAAGCTATTTCATGTAGTTTCGCGTTAAAAATGTGTAGTAACTGTCGAGGAATTAACCTTGTATGAGTGGGCTGAAAGCATAGAGAGAGAACTGAAAATTCATCGTCATGCGTTTACGTCCTCCACAGAACCTTAAATTTGGTCATTTCACGTCGTCATTTAGGGGATGACGGCAAAGAAATGTACCAAAATGTAAAACGCACGTGCAGAGCGTGCAGAGCTATTGTTTTTGCTCACTAAACCTATTGTTTTGTAGCGTCGTCGTTGCCGTCGGCGTCGTCGTTTCGTAAGCTCCCTAATATCACCCACTAACCACGTCCACTTCAGTGAATAATAATTATTGTTAATTATTCAAGTGTCGAATGTGGTTAGCGCTGGGACAAAAACTTGGGAGACAGCATGTACACAATTAAAATCAAATCAACCAATATCAAATCCCAAGTTGAAAGGAGAGGGAAAAACCCGAGTATCTGGGGGAAAATATTAGAGTGTAATGTGAAGTGGCAGTTTTCTACCCAAATTAAACCATGTGAGCATTAGCCCTACTAATGGAAATGGGCCCAAACAAGGACAAAGAAAAACTCTGACCAGGGTGGGAATTGAACCCACGACCTTCGAGTTAGACCACCGCTGCTCTACCGACTGAGTTACAAGGTCAGACGGGAGCAGGCCAGAGCTTTTCTCTGTCCTTGTGTGGGCCCATTTCCATTATATTAGTAGGGCTAACGCTCACATGGTTTAATATGAGAAGAAAACTAGCAATTCACATTACATTCTAATAGTTAAGTCTGTGGAAATATAAGTGCTACACGGCCAACGTTTGCAAAAACGTCACCCTTCCTTGTATCCGGGGAAAAAAACCTCTCTGTGTAGAGTAGA
>OX421451.1:30454660-30462160 GCA_949126865.1 Montipora capitata
CGGAGTGTTAGTCATTCCGACGATCCCAGCTGGGACGCAAGTGCGTTTCTTCAAATAACAACGTCAAAAGTGAAAAAAAGATCAACAACAACTGATGTACGGATGCAACAGAAAACGTAGATGTGAAAGGATGTCACCTAATTTGCGACAACTACCTCGTTCCGTGCAAAAAGTAAAAAAAAGATCAAACAAACAGCGAGTTACCTATCCACATGTAGTTGCTCGCAGGCGAGCGTGAGACAAAACAAAAACATGCAAATTTTGAGGTCAACGCTCGACAAAATCATTTTCGTATAAGCCCTTTCGTAAAGAAAGGGACCATCTAAACAGCAATATTATTTTAAAAATAACTTGTTTTTTATTCGCTGCAGCAAACTACAGGGACACTACAAAGACTAGGGAGTCGTTGTTCGTTTTCGGTCAGTTCAGACCATCCGTAAAAAATGAAGCTGTCAATCACAGATTTGTTTACAAAGAGATAGCTCGGAGTTCGTGAAAATCTTTCCAAGCTTTTAAGTATGCGATCAAATGAGAAAAGTTTTGCTTAAAAAAAAAAGCAATTGCTTAAAGAAGTAAGGTCATATAACTGAGATAACGGTGTGAAAAAGGTGGTAAAACGAACGCGGTGAGGAAAGTGAATTCAGTGAATTCGACTTTTTTGAAAGCAGAATTGAAGACGAGTGTAAACTTTTGAGCGATAAACATGAAAGGAAAATTTTGGCAAGATATTTTAGACTCTGTTTGTCTTTTTTTTTTTTTTTTTTTTTTTTGTCCATTGAAGGAACATTAAAGCTTATTTTAGCTTTACTCGAATAAAAGAAATTAGCTCATCCAATTTACTGCGGCTAAAATTTTATTTTTAGCCGCAAGTTTAGTCATGGAATATACGCACCAAGGATCGCATAGGCAACATTAAATTTTACTTTTTGGTGTGGATAGAAAAAGGCATAGCGTAGCCAAAATAAGTAAGGCCCATACGAACTAGGCTGAAGAAATTCGTTTGGCTCAACAAAAATTGTCTCCGCTAAATTTTCAATTTTCTAATCCGTGGTCGCACTTGAAAACGCTTTCTTTAGGTTGTCAAATGTGTATAATTGTCACGCCTCACAAAAATTTGTCCTGCTCCGAAGCGCATTTGAAGTTTGATGAGGCTTGACAAAATTTGGCGAGAAAAAAAATCACTGTGCGCACTTGTAGGACGGAAATGATGACAGATTTTATCGCAAAATAAGCAAACATTTGCCCACTGCGTACGGGCTCAAAACCAGTCGCATCGTAGTATGATCTGGGCGACCAAACACTCTCTCACGATTTAAAAGCTCCATCGGAGATCAGTTAATGAGCCTTTTACTAAAATTAAAATACAATCGTTCAGTTCAGGCAGGGCGGAAAGCCCTGGTTCAGGCGTACAAAATGCGTCGCAAGAGCCCCAGGTATGATCGTATACCATACGTTAAGAGTTGTCTCACCCGCAACAGCCGTCACTTTATTGCCAAAATACCCTAAATGTATTATAGGGCATAAGCACGATAGCTGCTGATGGATTCATTCATTTTCTTCAATACTAGTGAGATTTGGGCAGTTTCGATATTGACTAGACAGGCCGACTT
Source organism: Montipora capitata (assembly GCA_949126865.1). Lineage (NCBI taxonomy): Eukaryota > Metazoa > Cnidaria > Anthozoa > Scleractinia > Acroporidae > Montipora > Montipora capitata. The sequence continues at coordinate 30,456,271 of OX421451.1, forward strand.
TAGCGCCAAAAACTACGATGTCATTATATATGGAGATGTTTTTACGCGGGAAAAATGTTGATCTTACTTATACTTCTAGCGGTAAATTAAGGGAAATACCGAAGAAAAAATGTTTTGCAGGATCCGCAGGATTTGAGGCAATAAACAGTTGTTTACCTAAAAAGGATCTCACCTCTGACCAGCTTTGCATCATGATAGGCTCCATGCGGTACTTGATTTCGATTACAGCTGTATGAGCGACAAACCTCGCCAACTTGACTTGAAGGTTGTTTAGTACGCATCTTTTTTTGGGCAGCTTCGCAAGTTGATCTCACACAAGGATCCACGATTAGAGCGCTACCACTTTCTTAAGTGGGAAAAGAGCTCAAACCCAGCAAAAACTAGCGAACCAAGCGGGCCTTTGCAAGGAAAACTATTGCCAGATCTTGATTGACAAGTCGTGTAACATCGATCACGTGATTTGAAGTTGATTTGATTTTTTTTTTTGGGGGGGGGGGGTGGGGGGTGATTGATTTAAAAAAAAAATTGTTTGTATCTTTAAAAAAAAATCCTTCGTCATTCCTTTGAGAAATGAGAAATGCTTTGTTTTCTATCATTCCCGAGCTGGTTTGGAGGAGGAAAGGGGATAGGGTTAGCGGAAAATTTGGAGTTGCCTGGTTTTAGGGGGGTGGGGAGGTGGTGTTCAGAAAGGTTTTGAGGGATTTTACAGAATGAAAATGAAAATACCCAGATATATTCTTAGAGCATTTTCTAGATATTTGTACCCTAATCCTCACTCAAATTTCTTTCTTTCTGTTGTTAGACCACCTAAGTCATAGATTTACGCAGTCAGAAGAGATCAATGTGTGTTTCAATGGTAGCCGTCATAGAAAGTGGTAGAGGAGATGCGACTTTCTGATAATCTCTGAAGTTGCAGACGAGGCAGGCACTCAGGCAGACAGGATGTGTGCACCACCCAATTTTGACATAAAATATAAGGGCTCTGTCACGGCACTTTTATAGCTTTTCCGTCCAAACTGGGTGCAACTGTTAACTTAGAACGCTATATTACGCGCTAAATATCTTTAGCGCACAGAGGATAAGATGTAAAAGAATTTTATCGCGACAAGCTATCCTAAACATAGTTTGAACGAATTCTTTAAATCACCGCGTCCAATTTTGAAAAACCGGCAAGTTTTTCAAGTTGTAGTCCCTTTCAACCCTTGCCATGATATAGTTATTGCTATTAAAAGGTAAAGTACTATTTTTGGTTTGCTATTAATGCAAAGACTGCTTTTTTTTTTGTACTTTGAGCAAAGCTAAAATACCGTGATAACCCCCTTAAAATGAAATCAACTACTCCCATTTTGTTTGTGCTGTTTCAAGGAAATCTCAGTTTGAAAGGGCGTCACGTAAGGGCAAGGGTATAAGACAATTGTTGGTTATTGACTTTCGGCCATATGGTGGCTCTTAAAAGAGCCGTTTTTTGTTTGTTTTGTGCTTTTTGCATTTTTTGTTTTTGTTTTTTTCGTTTTTATTTCGGCATGAAAATCCGGCATGAACTGATGGCTGCCAGCGGCTACTGTGCAAGCTTGATCGTCAGCTTGTATCGCAGTGTCGTCAAGTCTTCCTGTGGGGAAAAAAAAAATGTCTCTTTGAAGACTCGCAGAACAAGGACATTGGTAAACAAACCAAGTAATCTAACTTGTCTTCAGTTACCGTTTCTTTATGTCATTTATGTCAGTGTTTATGTCAGTGAATGTTCACCGAGACGAAGTCGAGGTGAATATTCACCGATAATCACTGAGCCTGAGGCGAATAATTGTTTTAGTATAAATACACAGGTGATTATTTCAAAAAAGAGAAAAAAAAACATTTCAACGCGAAATCATCTTCACTTACAGTGGCAAAACGACTACTGGCAGCCATTTTGTCCGTCGAGGTGATTATCGGCTGATAATCCGAGATAGCGAGCCAATGAGAGCGCGCGATTTTGTATAATCACCTGTGTATTTATAGTAAATGCATATAATTCAAAATTTACCAGGTTTTCTTTTTTCGTTGCCCTTGTTTCGCACCGGTTTTTCTTTTGCGTCCAACTGTCACCTAGATTGCAAGAAAAAAGGTTATGGCTGTAATTCAACTTCCAGACCATGATAAAACAAGGCTTGGCGAACTCTCCACCACCTCCCTTTCCATTTGAAGGATTATACAAAACCGCTGAGAATAACTGATGCAAGTAACCGTGACAAAGTGATCAGAGTATTTGTTGTGCATGCTGAGAATAAACTAACCCGGCTTTACCTGTTATACGGAAATTGGTCACGTCTGTGGATATGACTAAAAAGCACGAAAATCGAAATTTTCTGGTTAAGAAAAAGCATGTTGAAGGGAAACGAACAACCGCTTCGCAAATTAACGAATCTTTTCGACAACAATATTCGTCATCGCAGAGGTCAAATTGTGCGCCTCGATGTCGATAAGAGGACAGACAATACTGAACCACGTTCGATTTGCTTTTTACCACAATATGCAAAGTTAAAGAAAATTTTTATTTTAGCTCATGACCGGGATAGTGGCACAAAGAAACAGCAAGCGTTGTCTATAACATTATCGCAATCAGATTGGTTTATTTCTCAAAATGAGCGTTTCAACACGAGCAGCATTTACTCTTCTCGACAACGGCAAATTAGCCAATCAAATTGCGAGATTATAAGCAATTCTGGTTTAACACTTTACTGGAAGAGAATGGAACAGTTCTAAGACTCCCTAGGGAAGCCGTTACCCATAAAACTCTCTTTCAAGCTATCTCATTCAGCGTTCATTGTTTTGGCGTTCGCCTAAGAGCTGAGACTTTTGAACCATGAGATTGTAAATAATGGAATATGTGGAGTGTAAGATGTCTAGGTGGGAGTAAATCGTAATGGCTAATACCTCGACCTCCCGTTCCTCCCTTTCAACCAAGCTCAACAATCCCTCGTTGATACCAGGATCACATCCGACCCCAGCTTCGAGTGGTGGTGGTTGCTGGGCCTCCAGAAAAGGAAGTATCCATTTAGGTCGTGATTCCTCAGGGCCTTCATTTTCGATGAATCTCTCCCACCACCTCGTTGTGTCGGAGTCGAAATGAATGCGGTATTTTGGAAGGTCCTGAGCCATCTTGGCGAAGTTCATTTGACTCTTGTCCTGGTCAATAAGCTCTGGAACCCCTTTGGGTCTTCCATTGACAATATGGAGGCCTTGAGCAGGTTGCCATGCCGGGCTTGTCGACCACTTCTTATAGAAGAGAAGTGCCTTCCCGTCCGGACCCTTGACGAGCTTAAATTGGTGTTGGTGAATGTGCCCTGAGAGATTGGGAACGATACACTCCTCCAGCCATCTTCGTACGTCATACATGTACGTTAGTATATCGACTTCAATGACTGGGGTGTAACTCAACCCAATCTCTCTGATAAGCTCGACAAGGGTCCGGGCGTTGTTTTTGCTCAGGCGTCTAGAAATGCACGAGAACATCTGATCGATGTCCTCGTGCGTATGTCCAACCATAAGGAAACTTATCTTTATCTGCCATACAAAGAGAAAAAGGACAAAAATTCAAACCTGCCACTCCGAACTATAAGATAATTTTCTTTCTTTTTTTTTTTTTTGGGGGGGGGGGGGGGGGTTAAGTTGAAACTATAATAGTTGTCGATTAATTTAACTATAAGGGGGTGTGTTCAGTTTAACCGTGCCATGTTGCTGAGCGAAGGTTCAGTTGATCACAGATGACGTCACATGTAAGAACAAGAAAAGTGGCACACGCGGCGATTCCCGAGGATGTCACTAATCTTCTTACTATATTTTTTCCCTTTTTCGTTAATCTATAAAGAAACCGACGCACGGCAGTACGGAAGCAATTCGACTTATATATTAAAATGTTAATGAAGTGATAACGGCGTCTGTTCCCTGTTACAACGTAGATCGGAAACGAAAACCATTTACAACAATCAACGCACACGTTTTTACCTTCGTAAAAATGCCCATTTCGATTAGTACTGCCAGGAAACACAACACAAATCTATTTTTATTTTCCCTCCAACAGTTGTCCATTTGAAGGTATAACGTTGGAGGTAGGCGACCAGACTAAACCAAAAATAAAAGGAGAAGGAAGAGTTAAACAAAAGCTTGCAACAAGTAGTGACAGCACTAGTCTACATATTTCGTTAAGAAAGCCCCGTCTCAATGCCAGCTGAGGACGTGCAATAAAAGGTTTAATTAACTGTGTTGAATATTTTTCTCACACAATCACGGTTCCTTTATGCCAATGAATTCAAGTTAAGAATTCATTCTTTCGGTAGTTCTGGGGACTGACGGAAAGGAAGCCAGTAAAAATCCATTCTTTATCTGGTGTTTAATGATTTTGAATTTCACAACTGTATAAAGTTCGTGAAATCACTTGAAAAGAAAAAGTATCATCTCACCGTTGACTGAATCCACAACAGACTGTGGAGCAATATGTTTATTGTCAAATTGCTGTCGTGTGGGAACTGGCAGCAGTCTATGAAGGCTGATGCTTTGGTATGATAATTTACCAAAACACCAGTCACGTGCGTCTTCAGTTTCCACGCGTGGTCGTCGATCTAGAAAAGGTCAAGAGCACAAGGTTAATTGTGTTCGATCGAAGGAGAACGCCTCCTTATTTTGCCAAAAGAAATCTAAAATTTTCTCTGTAAGGGACACCGAAGCATCCGCCCTGAAGATTCTTTTCGTGTTTGCAGGGGTTACCCTCGCGTTGATTCTCGCAAGCGTATCGATCTCGATCTAATCACAGTCGCTTAGACCTTACAGAACACAGACTAAGCGACCGTAAAACGCAGTTTACTACTAGTACATATTCTCTGGCCTTTAATTTTGCTAGATTCCTTCCGCTACCGTTTGTGAATAACTTAATACACCTGGATATGACGTATACTGAAAACACAAAGAACCTGTCCTTATCGTTTCCGGTCACAAACTCAGGCTTTAACAAAGGGTGCTTTCCATTCAGCAAAAAAATCCGAATTTTTCGAGAGAAAGGTATATGGTAAGTCCATTTTCGGAAAGTCCAACCGAAGGAAGCGTAAGAGTCACAACAGGTGATGTTTTTCATAAGAGAAAGTTAGACTCGCTTTGAAGATAAGGTAGACATGAACTCGGAAATGGCCTAATGTCCGGTTGGAGAATTTGTAAGTCGATTACCATTTGTCTTTTCAGTATGAAAATACTTTTATGGTAGTGTGTAGTCACCTTTGTAGTTGTGGTGAAGTGTGGCAGGTTGTGCTTCGCCTGGTCCATCCCATCAACTGTGAGTGACAAGTACTGGTCGGGTTGCGATTTGGCTTTCATTCCATGTTTGTAATACTTCTTTCGTTCCGCCCTGCGTGATTGAATGAAAAACGATACTGCTGTCTTCATCAATTGAGTAAACCGGTTCACGGACAAAGTTTAGTAGTAAACTCGACAAAACCAACCAGTTAAGCCTATACTGTGATCCACAAAAAAATTTGTCGCAGGTAGTGTGTGTAACTTACAATTGTTGTGTTAGATGAATATTTCTCATAATGCTGAGCCTCCGTCTGGTTTCTCCGGTTATGCCGCCTCCTTTGCCCAGTTCCTCTTTAATGTGCACGCAAATCGCACATTTTGTAAACCGGCTTTGCTGTCAATGTGAAGTGAGATTGAAGAAAGCAGTGTTAACCTACATACTTTGATACTTTTTTTTTTGATAACTCAAGGTTGCTTCTTCACTTTTGGTGAGTATTACTTTGTCTTATTTGCGTGTTTATGGACCGCGACGAAGTCGCGCTCCATAAACACCCAAAAACACGCCAAAAAAAAACAAACAAACGAGGCCAATATCCAGCCATCTTGACCGAACAAACGTGGTCAATAA
>OX421451.1:30467160-30512160 GCA_949126865.1 Montipora capitata
TTTTTTAATTCATCTTGTTTTGAAAAATTTATGGGAATTTCAGTATCGTTTCTCTCTCTAAAAAGACCAGTTTTCAAAATAAACAGAAAACCATGCTTGGCTGGATGCAAAAACGAATACAAATTATGAAACCACTGATTAAATACCCAAATTCAATAGCAGGTAGACAAATTTAGAGTTTTCTTTTATTGGTCACGTGACCATGGGCGTGACATGATGACCTTATATTTAGGGTCATTGGTTTACAAAAGTTGGAAACTTACCAAAATAATGCCAAATTCTCTAGAATTAATTAACTATTACATCCTTAGCATAGCACCCCAAAAAATACGTCAGTCGGCCCTTAACGGACCATTTGGGTCATGTGGTATATTGCATTTAACCCTTTGCCAGGGCCTCACTTGACTTAATCCAGCTCTTGTTTACAGGGTGGAAGCACATGTGTCCTAACCAATTACTTCAAGGTGGCGACTCTACCACAGCATCTCTACTCAATGGCATTGCAAATCATAATGTTGTATGAAGAGGGGGAACTTGTCCCACCCACTGACTCAACACAGAGGAAAAGAAGGGAGCTTTCTTCATCTTCTTTCAACTTTCTGCGTGGGTTAAACCCCTTAAATGAAGATGATTTTCCCCTCATCGAATCCTGTCTAAATGAGTGGAGGAGATCAGGTGTGAGACCTGAAAGTGCTGCGATCAAGGTGACCAACATGAATGAGGAACGGGAAGAGAGCACTCCCCTTTCCCACTACCACCTAATAATTCTTAAAGAGGCCTAAATTACAGCTAATTGACAGTTATTGTCCTTTGGTGACTTGTTGAGCAGATCAATTATTTGCTGAACCCCAAGGTTGAGGCAAACATTTGATCTGCGAGAGACTGATAAATCTACACATTTTGAATAACTGAGTTAAATATTGTTTTATCATTTGATCGCCAAGGTTGACTTATGGTCTTTCGATCAAGTGAAGATGTTAGTTCAGTTTCTGATGGTTCAGGAAAGCAGCCTTAACATTTTTGTATTAATTCATAAGCACGGCTGCAACTACACATGATCAGAATATTATTTGCAGCAAAACACATTTAGATGGCATTACACATAAGCAGACCATTATTTGTAAGCAGTCATTCCCAGGTCACATGGTATGCCCTCGGCATATATTTAACACCACTTAGTCATGCTAATAGTTATCTTTATTTGAATCAAGGGCAACAAAGAAAAAGCAAATACTCAGACTGTAAGTATTGAATTCCTTTATCATTTTGTCTCTTTTTATCACAATTAAGAAGTTTGCTTTGATAAATGGAGGGTATGCAGTTAGAAGAGAAATAACACCTCAGCCCAAAATCAGATAGGATAAAAACTCAATGTTACACTCTATCTAGAATATCCTAATGATCTGAGATTTAAGTGCCTTTTGAACTCTAACAGACTGGTGAAAAAGGCAATGTTGTAAAATAGCTGTGACAGTTACAAAGAACAGGGCTACTCTATTCTCATTATATAATTAGGTCACAAAGAAGCAGAAAGATGCAGAACGTGAAGAACTACAAAGAGTGAAGATTGTAAGTCACTCTATGATTTATGTCTAGGGTTTTCTTTGAAATCCAATTAGCAATGATCTGTTGGAATATTTAATGAACTATACCCATGTAAAATTAAAATAAAGTGCTAAAAAAAAATGCTAAAATAAATGCTAAATGCTAAAATAAAGTGTAATAGCAATCAAGAGATCCAAAATTTCATAGAGAGCAACCTTTTTGTACACAGGAATTGAAGGAAGCAAAAGCAACTGCTGCAAGACGCTTAAAGGAGATAACGTTATTGGAAAAGGTAATCATTGATAATACTCTCAGAATAGAAAATATCAATGTAGTTACTGGTATGTAGCTATTGTGGGAAGGCGTGGTGGCCTCATGGTTAGTGCGCTTGACTCCGGATGGAGTGGTCCGGGTTCGGGCCCTATCCGGGGACATTGTGTTTTTTTTTTTTTGGCAAGACACTTTACCCTCATGGTGACTCTCTCCACCTTTTTTTTCAGCCTATGCAGCTACTAATCACTTTCCATTAATTTGCTTTATGAAACACAGAAACTTTGTGACACACAGCAAACTGGTGAACGGATGGAAAAAAGAATTAAATGTTTTGAAAAGGTGAACACACATTATTTCAATCATTTTTTACATTCAAGTGTGTTGGTCTTATGGATTTACTTTTTCTTCATCTTTAAAACCAGCAAAGTGATGCTGATGCCAAGCTTATCAGTTTCCTGAAAGAAGAAAATGCACAGCTCAAAGAAGTATGTGTTTTGAACTTGATAACTTGTGAATACTTAATAATCATTAGGGGATACATGATGTTCATGACTATTGTTACAAAACGTCTATCACTGCGACAGTTTACTTCAGTGTAATTGTGTTCTTAAAGATACCAAAACAAATGAAAGCAAATGACTGCCCTTACGCACTTGGTTCCTGTTCAAGATTTATTTATTTTTTTATTTATTTTATTTTTTTGGTTTAAAACTGCATGACAGTACTTAGTATAAGTTTTTAAGTTGCCTCTCGACAAATCATTATAAAAACTACCATCCACTAAAACCTCTCTTTAACAATCACAATAACAAAGGAAGAAATCCTGATTTGAATCTTTCCACAATCATGAATTTATGGAATGTGTGAGCAAGTCATATGTTCTAACGTCCCCGAGACAGTCAACATGTTCATTTATTTTAATATAATTTTTGTTAGGAATTGGAAGCAAAAGAACTCGTTCCACATAAGTGCAGATATGACAAGGTAATTTATAGTGAGGCATTACTAACTTGTTTGCCTGCATTAACCTGTGATCAGGCATTCTTTTTTGGGGCTGAAAGTCTGAATAAGTTAAAAACTCATTATGGTCAGTAATAGTAGACTCTACCTAATGTTGTCAGTGTTTATAATTGGTTGATTTACAATGTCTCTGAAAATAAAAAGAACTAAGTGTCGTTACTGACATTGGCAATGCTCAGAGTCAATTGTAGAGATTGCATTTATAATATAAAAGATGATGACTATATAAATTATATCATAGATCCAGAGTGTCAAAGAGGAAGACAGAGACTCTGTGAGTACACGTATTGACATTATAAGTAACATGAATATAGCGGTATTTCTTGTTTACAAACATTTCCAAACATTTACTTGACATTACTTTTTATATATTTTTTATATTCAAATTGGCAAACCACAGAACAAAAGATTCATTACAAGTAATTGTTTCAACAGCAAATTACCTTCGGGTTGGCATATTTATAACAGTGGCACAAATAACGAGAAATACTACTTTCACATAAGCTTATAGGTGATTTTCAACCAATCTCTTGAGACAGCGATATTAAACAATGGTGAAATGTACTAAATCGCTGGTGAACGAACAAAAGAAGTTAATAATAATTAATTTTTTCCACCAACATGGCGGCTAGACGTAACCTTCATTTAATAGTTCAACAAATTCATATTTCAATACTCCACACACGAAACAATTACAGAACTTGGCTTAGCCTGATAAACATAAATGCATGGAGGAAGACCGGAAACAGATGTACAGTTTGTCATGCCAAATTTGTCCCTACTCAAACGCTTCCAGGCGACCTACAAGGTTTTATCCACGCTCTTTTTAATTTAACATGGCACATAAAGCAGTGAGAAGTGAAATTAAAAACCTTGTTTAGAGCAATGGTCGCCTTTTATCCGTTCCTATGAGTAAGCTAACTAAACCACAGATAAATCCACAGCGAAGCCATCCACGCAGTCAACAAGGTAAACGGTAAAAACTGAGAGTTTCCTCTGATCGTCGACCAACAAAATGTAATCTCTAAGTACGATAACCACAAACATCTTCAACTTGAGGGCATGTTTTTTTTTCTCAAGAGAGAATTTAGTATTCCATCACTACGGCTCTTTCCCAACTTTCTCCGCGCATCAATGGTGCTTGGGTGCTGATTTGCATTACAATATCATCTAGCATGTATGTGAGGCAATTTCGGGCTATTTTGGAGTTTTAACCCGAAATTGCCTCGCATTCACGTTAGATTACATTGTAATGCAAATGAGAAAAACTAACCGTGAAAAGGGCTATTAAGCCAAAATTTCCGGAAATTTCGGGCTGAAGTCAAATGGAACGGTCCGTTTCGGCTCGGTCCGATCGGAATATTTAGGACCACCTCTGGAGGTGGTCCTCTTTGACCGGTCGGTCCGGTCCTACCGAAACGTGGCGTTCCATTTACAAAAATTCTCGTTTCCAATCCCATTTCACTGTGATGTAACCGAAATAAAAACGTAAGTACCCCTCGTCTCTGTTCAACTCATCGTCTCAATACGAAACTATTTTAATCCTACTGTTAGTAAATTGTTTATGTCTGAACAAAGGTAAAAAGTAAATAAAACTAGACATCGGTGAAACTTTGTAATTTGGGAAAGTGTGATCAAGTATCATGAAGAGAAAGTTGATACTGGGTATTCTTTTAATTTTGAAAGTAACTCTGAAATTTTAAACTTACATAGTTTGAACCAGCTGCTTTGAAACGGGAGCATGAGACCAAGGCTGCCCTCTTGCAAACTCTTCGACAGGTAAGGGACAGTTAATTCAGTCAGAAATCGATCATGTATTCTTGGGTAACGAAACCAACTCTTCTTGGGAGCTAAATCTAAGGCATTAATATTCCCTTTATATAGAGGAAACCAAACGACTTTGGAGTGCTACCAGGAAGTGATGACTTCTGCTTTGATAACAAGGTAACCCTGATTTGGAAATCTTGAAATAAAGTACATATTAATTAACAACAAAGTTTTGGTGTACTTAATGTTCTATTGTGTTGTCACATGCCTTTGTTGGCAAATTTATTAAATATATAAATGAAAATAAATATATAAATAAAATATAGGTATTCACAGTTCAAATCAAATGAATTACCTTTTTTTAGAAGCAAGCCAATGACATTAGAGGAAAGGACGACTTAAGCTTTGGTACCGAAGTAAGTGCAAACCCTGACTTACAAATTGAATCTGCGTACGGACGTGCCATTTGAAATCATTGGAACAAGAATGGACATTGATCCATAGAATGAAGCATCTCACATAAATTACTTGAGAAAGTGATGATAAGTTCTTTAGCGAACAAATGACTACCGTAAGAATGCACAATGCTATTTGTTTTTGTCGTTGATTATAGGAACCCGTTGATCTCCGAGAGGGTAGAATGGTACAGGATTTGCAAGTCCAGGATGACTTTCAGGTATATCCCACAGCACCATGTTTCGCATTGTTGACAAGTGGTCATCGGATGGCGTTTTAGTTCTTTGTGTTAAATAAATACAAACAACCATTTTATACATTTTATACATTTTAACCCAGGGCAACTCGACAGAAGTCCCTGAGGAGGACATTGTTTCCTGTGTCAAAGAGGTAAGACGCTTGTCATTGCCAATGGTACAAACGATGCATATTGTCGAATAAGATTATAAAATATCAGCTGGCAAGGGTTCGACTAGTTTTATCTTCAAAACTAAAGCAGATAAGTACAAGAGCAATGAACTTCCGTTGTCGGAGTACTTCAGCAAATGATTAATGCGGCACTTGAATCCGGGACTCCAATTTAATTGTCTGATGTCCTAAATATGACCACTTGGCCACATTGCCTCCTATGAGATTTACGGTAATTGTACAATATAAGTTATCATAATGTCAAGAATACCTGACAACAATTAGTTTACTTCTTCCTTTAATTTAGGAGCCAAAGGAGGAATGGGTGGCGGTTAGCTACGGCAGTTTAATGTACGTTGGCCGTATTGTAAAAGAGAGTGAAAACATCGTAACGGTCAGGTTTTTAAGGCGGGTTGATGGTTGTTACCAAACAATGAAAAACAACGAGGAGGTACCAAAAGAACAAGTGTTCCTTAGAAACGTGACCGTTACCTGGCAAGGAGTGGGTCGCTTCGACGTACCAGACATACGCACCATATCTGCCAGCCACAAAAAACATTGCCAAATCCAACGCATGGCAGAGAAGGTAACTTAATCTGTTGATTGCTTTTGTATGCAGATTTTAAATAGACATGAATTGGCTGAGTCTCGAATTTAAGGAAGCACAACGATGTCATTAACATTAATTTGTACGTACAGGCTCACCGCATTTGGGACTTAAACGACGATTCCGATTTAGATGAGAGAGTCTCGTCTTATGGAGGTGGGCTGACACTGTACGACATCAAAACCATTCAGCCAGTTGTTCCTATGGTCGAACAAATCCGAATGCGGCACCATTCGCTAAATTATCAAGAAGGCTGGTTGAACGACAAGGTAATCCTTGAAGTAATTAGAAAAACTGTATCTTTAACCTCATGAAAGTCTACTATATGCAACGTAGGCCAATGACATTTTTTTGGGGGGGGAGGGGAGGGAACCGATCACTGATTAAGGATCATTCAGATCAAAGGCACAAAAAGGATTCATGAGGTTCTTCTGATTACCCAAGATCTGAATGATTCTAAAATCGGATTTACCACTGTCGGTCTGCAAGTCCCAATTTTATAATGAAAATTATAACATTTTATTGGTGGATTTTACTCAGGTGATTAGTGCAAGTCTTGAAGGAATAGCAGACGAAGCCAAAAGAAAGGTAGCTTTCAATAACATACAGTTTGTTTCACAGCCGAGTGAATTTCAAACTCTATTTGCATTGAATACATAGATTTTGTTTTCTCAAATCATAGGGGAAGAGAGTAATTGCCGCTAGTTCATTCATCACAGAAATGTTTAAAAAAAAGGACGGCATTGAAAGAGTTTCCAAATGGATGGAGAAGGTTTGTTTTCACTGAGCATTACCTTAGCATGATTATTTCAGCCGATTTGAAGTAATCAAAATTGTTCTCTCTCAACGATATAGGAAAACGTTTTGATGAGCGATTTCATCCTTGTGCCAATTAACTCTGCTGCTCATTGGACTTTGGGGGTTCGTAGACAAAGCGATAATTTGAATTTGCTTCCTCTTCCACCACACAGTATACAATTTCTTTATTCAGTCTGATTTAAATTATATAATTTAAGGTCGTGAATGTGAAAGAAAAAAAGTTACTGCACTATGACAGCAGAACAGGATTACGCTCGCCGAATGGACAAATGTTTTTTGCATGTATTCGGTAAGTACCAAGCCAAGTTGATTATACCCGGTCGTTGCACATAGTCCACTGATTGGTGTCCAATCAGAAATATGGTTATTGACCAAGTGTGAGGCCAAGATGGCTGGATATTGGCCAAGTTCTTTTTTTGCGTGTTTATTGACCGAGACGAAATCAAGATCTCATAAACACGCAAAACAAGAACCAGCCAAACAAGCTTGGTCAATAAAGGATTTATTATATGGGATGAATCACCAAAAAAAACGACCTTTGATCTTGCGGGACCAAGCGAGAAATCCCGAGCGGGCAGTATAGCTCTATCTTGCCCACTCGGTAGCCAAGCACACCGCGGGATTAAGTTCATTTTGCACGCACACGGAGCTAGTCATATAATAAAAAGTCCTATTATCATTTGATCGAACTGAACTATGAGAAAATACAAGGAGATGACGGTGCTAAACGTTTTATAGCTTAATCTGCTCAACTTTTCTTTAGTTAGTTTTTTTTTAAATAGCTATTGCAAAAGATAAATGATTCAAGTACAACACACACCGCCGCTAATATCCGCTAAGCCAACGAAGTATTCAAATTTTAACAGTATTTTAATAGAGGTATTCATCACATTCAGTAAGAGGGTAACCGTTGCAAAATCAGTAATTAGCCCTAAATTTTAGATCCGTGGTAAGCAGGAAAACAATGTTACTTTATCAAGTCAATGCAGATCCTCTCAATTCTGTATCTGAAACTAAGGTTTGTCAAAATATATAAAGATGGAAAAAATAAATATGTGTAAAGCGTAATAAAGTGTTGGGTGCGGTTTTTGATGTGTAAAGCGTAATAAAGTGTTGGGTGCGGTTTTTGTAGATGGCATCCAATCCTAATCTAACACACTTTTCATGGCAAAATATTCACTGATGTTTGTCCAGAAGATTCCAAGCGGGTAACGCCTTGTAACGATCTATCATTCAAACCGCAGACAATTGCTTAGAACCACACACTTAAGCACGGACTGGAGAGAAGTGTCCCCGACAACGCCACAGCAACCTGACTCAAAAAGTTGTGGAGTGTATGTTATCAAAGTAGGTTCACATTCTTTTTCATTTCATATGTCAAGTTTCCATTGTTTAACTATAACGAAGAACTTTTTATTTCATTCTACTACCGCGACGCATCTTGGAGAAACTTGGCAGTCAAAATATTAGGGAAAAAACGTCTTCATTTTTGCTTTGCTCTGGTGAGTGAAACGAAGTCTGTCTACATTGAAGGTAGCTTCAAGGTCACTGTCATCCAAAAAACAGGAATATCTTTTTTTTTTGTCATTTAAATGCTTGTAACAGCACGCAGACAAAGACAAAAACTTGCCCTCAGACTCAATAGAAGCTTCACTTTTCGCCAGTCGTAAGTGAAGCAAGCATCCTCCTGAAATAATGACAAATTAGAAGAGATTTCTTGAAGGTTATGGTACCTTCCATGACACGGTAGTACACACGCACTATCTTGTTTTTCAGGTCGCTGAGAGTGTTGTGAACGGCAATGAACCCCATGTTACGCAGGTACAATTAAAAGTAAATTTTTTTGAAATCTTTTCAACTTATGTCCGTGAGAGATCCATTAACATGTATCATTTGGAACTGGTAAAAAAAAGATGCAATGAAACAAATCATGTAATCAATGACATAAAGAAACGGTAACTGAAGACAAGTTAGATTACTTGGTTTGTTTACCAATGTCCTTGTTCTGCGAGTCTTCAAAGAGACATTTTTTTTTTCCCCACAGGAAGACTTGACGACACTGCGATACAAGCTGACGATCAAGCTTGCACAGTAGCCGCTGGCAGCCATCAGTTCATGCCGGATTTTCATGCCGAAATAAAAACGAAAAAAACAAAAACAAAAAATGCAAAAAGCACAAAACAAACAAAAAACGGCTCTTTTAAGAGCCACCATATGGCCGAAAGTCAATAACCAACAATTGTCTTATACCCTTGCCCTTACGTGACGCCCTTTCAAACTGAGATTTCCTTGAAACAGCACAAACAAAATGGGAGTAGTTGATTTCATTTTAAGGGGGTTATCACGGTATTTTAGCTTTGCTCAAAGTACAAAAAAAAAAGCAGTCTTTGCATTAATAGCAAACCAAAAATAGTACTTTACCTTTTAATAGCAATAACTATATCATGGCAAGGGTTGAAAGGGACTACAACTTGAAAAACTTGCCGGTTTTTCAAAATTGGACGCGGTGATTTAAAGAATTCGTTCAAACTATGTTTAGGATAGCTTGTCGCGATAAAATTCTTTTACATCTTATCCTCTGTGCGCTAAAGATATTTAGCGCGTAATATAGCGTTCTAAGTTAACAGTTGCACCCAGTTTGGACGGAAAAGCTATAAAAGTGCCGTGACAGAGCCCTTATATTTTATGTCAAAATTGGGTGGTGCACACATCCTGTCTGCCTGAGTGCCTGCCTCGTCTGCAACTTCAGAGATTATCAGAAAGTCGCATCTCCTCTATCACTTTCTATGACGGCTACCATTGAAACACACATTGATCTCTTCTGACTGCGTAAATCTATGACTTAGGTGGTCTAACAACAGAAAGAAAGAAATTTGAGTGAGGATTAGGGTACAAATATCTAGAAAATGCTCTAAGAATATATCTGGGTATTTTCATTTTCATTCTGTAAAATCCCTCAAAACCTTTCTGAACACCACCTCCCCACCCCCCTAAAACCAGGCAACTCCAAATTTTCCGCTAACCCTATCCCCTTTCCTCCTCCAAACCAGCTCGGGAATGATAGAAAACAAAGCATTTCTCATTTCTCAAAGGAATGACGAAGGATTTTTTTTTAAAGATACAAACAATTTTTTTTTTAAATCAATCACCCCCCACCCCCCCCCCCCCCAAAAAAAAAAAATCAAATCAACTTCAAATCACGTGATCGATGTTACACGACTTGTCAATCAAGATCTGGCAATAGTTTTCCTTGCAAAGGCCCGCTTGGTTCGCTAGTTTTTGCTGGGTTTGAGCTCTTTTCCCACTTAAGAAAGTGGTAGCGCTCTAATCGTGGATCCTTGTGTGAGATCAACTTGCGAAGCTGCCCAAAAAAAGATGCGTACTAAACAACCTTCAAGTCAAGTTGGCGAGGTTTGTCGCTCATACAGCTGTAATCGAAATCAAGTACCGCATGGAGCCTATCATGATGCAAAGCTGGTCAGAGGTGAGATCCTTTTTAGGTAAACAACTGTTTATTGCCTCAAATCCTGCGGATCCTGCAAAACATTTTTTCTTCGGTATTTCCCTTAATTTACCGCTAGAAGTATAAGTAAGATCAACATTTTTCCCGCGTAAAAACATCTCCATATATAATGACATCGTAGTTTTTGGCGCTAAAGTCGGCCTGTCTAGTCAATATCGAAACTGCCCAAATCTCACTAGTATTGAAGAAAATGAATGAATCCATCAGCAGCTATCGTGCTTATGCCCTATAATACATTTAGGGTATTTTGGCAATAAAGTGACGGCTGTTGCGGGTGAGACAACTCTTAACGTATGGTATACGATCATACCTGGGGCTCTTGCGACGCATTTTGTACGCCTGAACCAGGGCTTTCCGCCCTGCCTGAACTGAACGATTGTATTTTAATTTTAGTAAAAGGCTCATTAACTGATCTCCGATGGAGCTTTTAAATCGTGAGAGAGTGTTTGGTCGCCCAGATCATACTACGATGCGACTGGTTTTGAGCCCGTACGCAGTGGGCAAATGTTTGCTTATTTTGCGATAAAATCTGTCATCATTTCCGTCCTACAAGTGCGCACAGTGATTTTTTTTCTCGCCAAATTTTGTCAAGCCTCATCAAACTTCAAATGCGCTTCGGAGCAGGACAAATTTTTGTGAGGCGTGACAATTATACACATTTGACAACCTAAAGAAAGCGTTTTCAAGTGCGACCACGGATTAGAAAATTGAAAATTTAGCGGAGACAATTTTTGTTGAGCCAAACGAATTTCTTCAGCCTAGTTCGTATGGGCCTTACTTATTTTGGCTACGCTATGCCTTTTTCTATCCACACCAAAAAGTAAAATTTAATGTTGCCTATGCGATCCTTGGTGCGTATATTCCATGACTAAACTTGCGGCTAAAAATAAAATTTTAGCCGCAGTAAATTGGATGAGCTAATTTCTTTTATTCGAGTAAAGCTAAAATAAGCTTTAATGTTCCTTCAATGGACAAAAAAAAAAAAAAAAAAAAAAAAGACAAACAGAGTCTAAAATATCTTGCCAAAATTTTCCTTTCATGTTTATCGCTCAAAAGTTTACACTCGTCTTCAATTCTGCTTTCAAAAAAGTCGAATTCACTGAATTCACTTTCCTCACCGCGTTCGTTTTACCACCTTTTTCACACCGTTATCTCAGTTATATGACCTTACTTCTTTAAGCAATTGCTTTTTTTTTTAAGCAAAACTTTTCTCATTTGATCGCATACTTAAAAGCTTGGAAAGATTTTCACGAACTCCGAGCTATCTCTTTGTAAACAAATCTGTGATTGACAGCTTCATTTTTTACGGATGGTCTGAACTGACCGAAAACGAACAACGACTCCCTAGTCTTTGTAGTGTCCCTGTAGTTTGCTGCAGCGAATAAAAAACAAGTTATTTTTAAAATAATATTGCTGTTTAGATGGTCCCTTTCTTTACGAAAGGGCTTATACGAAAATGATTTTGTCGAGCGTTGACCTCAAAATTTGCATGTTTTTGTTTTGTCTCACGCTCGCCTGCGAGCAACTACATGTGGATAGGTAACTCGCTGTTTGTTTGATCTTTTTTTTACTTTTTGCACGGAACGAGGTAGTTGTCGCAAATTAGGTGACATCCTTTCACATCTACGTTTTCTGTTGCATCCGTACATCAGTTGTTGTTGATCTTTTTTTCACTTTTGACGTTGTTATTTGAAGAAACGCACTTGCGTCCCAGCTGGGATCGTCGGAATGACTAACACTCCGACTGGACGGATGACTCAGAGCTGATTATCTCCTCAAAAATGAAAAGTTAATGCCTTATCCTTGCCGGGTCGAATAGACCAGGCAAAGGAAAGTCCTTCACAAGCATTTTCTGTTAGATAGAGCAAACTGCGAGTTTGTTTTTCACCTCAATATTTTTTTTCGCAATGGCGGCGTCCAAAAATTGTCGCCGTGAGCTCATGTGTCAAAGTTGTGTATTACACAAGTTTGACGGTCAAACTTGTGTAATACACAACTTTGACGGTCAAACTTGTGTATTACACAACTTTGACCGCCAAAAGTGACGGTCAAAGTTGTGTAATACACAAGTTTGACCGTCAAAGTTGTGTATTACACAAGTTTGACCGTCAAAGTTGTGTAATACACAACTTTGACGGTCAAACTTGTGTAATAAACGAAAAATTTGGAGTCCGGAAACAATCTGACAGTCCGGAAACAATCTGACAGGTGTTTATAGTGGTGTAGCTATTGCACCTTTAATATTAACAAGAAAGTTATTCTGCAATGTTTATGTTTAACTTAATTAATGACTGATCATTTAAACTCTTGCATATTAATTATTCTGCTAACCTTGACAATGGCGTAGGATGACTCTGGAATATCAACTGAAAAACCCACTGCGAGAAAGTGATCTTGACATTCTTTTACGTATGCATGTGCATTTTCCTTGTAATTAACCAACATGTGGTTTGATATACATGACTGAAATCATTTGATTTGATTTCATTTGTGCACGCCACCCCACAAGCTATTCAGCTATTATAAACATTACAGTGCTCGATATTAAAAAAGAATCCAGGTTGTCCCTGTTTCAAAAGCTGCAGGCAAATAAATCCGTAAGTTTGGTTGCCCTGATAAAATTAATGCTTGGTTGCCAATTAGGAAACCACACACGCTAAAAAGGTACGTTGTGTTGAGAAGCAATCATATGGTGTTGGAGGTGGGTATCCCATAGGTTTAAGTGTGCGCCTGTGGTTTTTTTGTGGAAGTATGGTTTAAATTTCAGCATTTTCGAAATTGATTCTTCAATCTCCATCACCTACATTTTTGTGATATTGTCTCTTGGACTTTCCTATTTGACAATTTTTTGTAAACGCGACATATATTCAAAATACGGGAAAATATTCGGCTACGGCAAATTCATTATTGTTGACTTCACAACACTACCGGATATTGACAACAGAAAACCAAAAAGTGAGTGGCTGCTGATGTAATTCATTTTCTATTTTTGGCTGGGTTGTCCGTAGTTTTTTCTTCGGGTAACCAGGCTTTTCATTTTACCAAAAACTGGTCGCCCGGTAAACTTTCTGGTCGTCTGGGATGACTACAGCTAATTTCGAGCACTGACATTATCATGTGAAAATAAAGGTTTATTATTATTATTTAATACTGATTTTACTATTACACTGCTACTGCTGCTAGACTACTATCATTGCTGTTATTATTAAATTGCAGAACTTTCAAAATGAGTAATAAATTAATAATAATTTGTGTCTACAGGCATAATGTGACCACTTACATGAAGTTGTTGATACTTCTTTGGTTTTTGCACTTCATTGCTGTGAGAACAATAAAATAAAAAGACCAAACAGTCCATAAAGTAAAGGATTGTATGTTATTTATTATTATTATTATTATTATTATTATTATTATTATTATTATTATTATTATTATTATCATTATTATTGTTATTTCATTCATTCACACGATATGTTCTTACCTATGGCCTTAGGTGTCTAGTGTTCTTCTCAAGATTCTTGCCGTTCCCAACAAGGAGGCTTTTTGTAGTAATACCGTGCAATCTAGTCCAATTTTCTTCAACGATGTTTTCAAATTTTTGCTGAACGTCCCTTGTGCACCAATGACAATTGGTACGACAATTACTTTTCGGCAGCTCCAGATTTTCCCAATCTCTCTTTTTAATTCTTGGTATTTTTCCATTTTCTCTTGTTCTTTTTCCAGCACTCTTGTATCAAAAGGGCACGCGATATCTATCACATAACATGATCTTTCTATCTTATCAAGAACAACTACATCAGGTCTATTATGCTCAATTTGATGGTCTGTTTGAATTCGGAAGTCCCATAACACCTTTACTTGATCATTTTCTATAACTCCTTCAGGATCATGATCATACCACTTGTCTTTGCATGGGATGTTGAATTTCTGACAGAGTTTCCAATGGATAACTTGGCCTACCTTATCATGTCGCCACATTTTATACTCTCTTTGCGCCAATTTCTTACATTCCGCTACGATATGACTTGCAGTCTCTTCTCGTTCTCCACATAACCGACACATCGAAGACACATCCTCTTTATCAATCCTGTTTTTAATGCTATTCGTCCGTAATGCTTGGTCTTGCAGTGGTTAGCAGTCCTTCAGTTTCTTTTATTATTATTATTATTATTATTATTATTATTATTATTATTATTATTATTATTATTATTATTATTATTATTATTATTATTATTTTCATAATATAGGACAGAATGCATCATGCCCTAGTACGTGTAATTGAACAGTTAACATTTTCAAGCACGTTTTTTTCCCTCGCATGTGTCCTCTTTTTCGTTGCTCTGATTTCAATGTTGAAACAATCAAGTTACTAATTATAAGTTAAACAAAAAACATCTTTTGGGTATTTGTTCCTCATTACAATCATAGAATGCCTGCAAGTTCAAGGTCAACACTGTCACCACCAGAAAAAGTTACATGTATGTGCAGAGCAGTCTCTCTTCACTGTCTGGATGGTGCCAATTGGTCTTACCCACAGGATGTGATACTTAAAGATTTTGTTGTTGTTTGTTTGTTTCATTTGACCTGAAATGGGAATGGCCAGTTCAGTGCATTATTATTGCATTACCAGTCCTATTAATACAACAAATCACCTTTTGTTGTGCAGACAACTGAAATAATTACACTTCACATGACATTAATAAAACAAACCTTTCTGACAGGACAACTTGGCCTGATAAAGCAACATCAGCTTTGCTTGAGAGTTTTTTTACATTTAAACAGGATTGACAGGTTTTACTGATTTGCAACAATGTTTCTTTAGCTTTAGTGGATTTCCCTAGACGCGCCCAAAAGAACCCTACAGAGAAACGTAATAATACATGTTGATCACAGGGTTCACATACAGGAAGCAAAGTCATTTTTAATTACCACAAATAAATTACACAAAGGGTGGAGGTTCCAACCTTTCAATTACTGCATGACTCCCATGAATTCACCCCCTTTCTCCCTTTTATTAGGACACTGCCTACTAATTCAAGGGTATTTTTGCCCGGGGTTTATGATTATGCAGGAAATGTAGTTCTTAACCAGCATTACAGAAATCCAAAAAGAAAATTGGGGGTAACCACAGATTTTTTCTAAGACAATTCATGAAAAATATTTGTAAAAAGTTCTAAAATAAAAGCAATGTATAGCATTCTTTCTCAAATTGAAGCTTAATTAATTATCTCTCAAAAATACATGGTTACCCCCAATTTTCTTTTTTTGGATACCAAGAGTACTTACTAAGTCTACTTTCTCCAAATAGTTTTAAACTGGGCAAAAATATCCCTGAATTAGCAAGCATCACCGATAGGAAACCCAAGTATCTCGCGACAGGCAGAACGTATGCGCAATAACAATAGTAGGCACCATCCCTAATGTATACTAGTTAATGTTCAATGGGGCATTACTAAACACAGGAATGGAACGGAACGGAATATACCAGAATATGCCGGAATGAGGCGGATGAGGTGGGTGGACCCGAATGCCAAGGGAACAAAACATAATTTTTTATCAATTTCTAGACTGTGAATGAATGAGAATGCAGAATAGAAAGACTGACAGAAAAAAAAACAGTTTACATTAAAGGGGAGGTAATGCGGCTTGGAACGAGTCACAATATGTTCTCACAATGTGCATATGTTCTCACAACGATCAATCTTTTTTCTGTCAGGGGGGGGGACTCCCATATAAAAAGGGGAGGGATACTCATTGGAAATCTTACATTAAACGTCTAAAGCAGACCAGTCCCTGTGCTTCCGACTTCTTCCTTCAAACAAGGAAACACTGCGTTCAGGTTTGATGGCATTATTGCCAACAATCGGGGAGAGAAAATAGTTTTCTGGTCGGTTGTGCGAATCTATAATTATCTCCATCACGTGTGGGTTGTGGGAAGCAGGCAAGCAGCAACAGTAATTAGTTTGTGGTTCACTGTACTTGATTGTGATTGGTCAATACAAAATTGACCTGTCCGAATGAAATAAAAATGTTCACGGGTTTTCTGACTCACAAAGTGAAAGCCGCCTCTGAGATCCAGAGACAAAAACAATTAGAATAATATTGTTTCTCTTGCTACTGTATTGTTCACGAAAAAAAATATTACTCTCACAACAAATAATTATTCATTTCGCGACGGATATACCTGTCATGCAAATTTATCTCGTGATCGAAGTTTTCCAAATGTTACAAAAGGCAAAACCACATGCAATTCCCTTAGGGAATCACGTGACACAATAAAACCTGACAGAGACAACCGAAAATAGGTCAGCACTAACTAAAACACCAAATTTTGGCATTTTCAGGTTCATCCCACTATGTACTACCATTTATTTGGGTGTCATTCCACCTCATTCTTGTTTTGATCTGGTGTCATTCCGGTTCGTTGCGGTATATTCCGGTACCATTCTCATTCATTTCGTTTCATTCCGGTTTTATTCCGCCTTATTCCAGCATATTCCGGTTTATTCCGGTATATTCCGTTCCGTTCCGTTCCGTTCCGATCCGTTCCTGTGTTTAGTAATGCCCTGTTTAATGTTATACAATCCCATGTAGCTGTAGTAACTAAAAGTGCATCTAAACTTAAAGTCAAGATAGCAAGAAAGTCTCTGAATCATAATTACATCATGTAATAGACCTTTTCAGCTTGTACATTTCGTTTTCCCATTTCAGACCATGCAATGTTCTCACAAAAAATTTCCTTTAGTTTTTTCGTAAGTTATGCATACATATGCACATGTATTCTTTAATTGCACCTAGCGTCCAACGGCCATGTTAGTGGAAAGAACACTAGCAAAAAAGGCTTTTGGGAATTTGACTGCATTATTATGCAAAACTTAAGCTATGTTTTTCTATTGTTTTGGCACCAACATGGCGGTCTTCTCAGCGGGAGTGCAAATTATCAAAGAATACAGCAAGTTGGACAACATGTGAACAAAACTGTTCCCTTGAGTAACATCATGTGGTCTGAAAACATACAAGCTAAAAAGGACTACTATTTTGCCCCCTACAAAGGGTCTGGACTGTCCCCAAATAATTCTAATACTAATCTTGTTAATAATTATTATTAGAGCTCACCGGCACAGCACCAAACAGCCAACATGAGCGGAATGACAGGAAAAATAATTAGCATTTAAGGAAAAAATTCCTCAAGGGCACCTAATGAGGATGCCCCGAACTACCCTACAGCTGGCCCAGTTGTTCAAAAGGTGGATAACGCTATCCACCGGATAAAGCACTATCTATTGGATAGCGCAATTGGTTTCGCTGACTTATCCACTGGATAGTGATTTATCCGGCGGATAGCGCTATCCATCGTTTGAACAACTGGGGCCAGGAGAGCAATTTTGTTTGGCTGCAAGATATGGATGCCAAGATTTTTTTTTTGTATATTATAAACGCACGCAAATTGATTACAATTTTGGAAGTACAATTTTCAATTTAAATTTTTTTTTTCTATACCTTTCGCCGTATTCAGATGTCGTGCATTCCAACACAATCTACAGCAAGACGGAGAAAACATCCGAAACCAACATGAAGAATGAACTCTTCGCAAAACATCCGCCATGTTGGATTTCTCGAAAGCCGAAGGGCTTTCAGGGTAATTTTTAACCCTCCCCATGGTAGACGTTTCTTTTAAATCTTTGTGGGAGGTAGGTGGAAAAAAAATGTTTATTTGCTTTCAATCACGACAAATCGAACTGATTGCATAAAAAAATAATACTTCCATGGCATTCTAAAGCTCGATTAAAATATATTTCTCTGGCCGAGAAAAACCGTATTAATGATTTATGAGCGTAGGATCAATCAATGTTTTGGCAACACATGTAAACATTGCCTATTGTCCCCCACTTTACCCCCCTCGCCAGCCACTGACGACGAACTGAACTGGAAATTATTGCACACGCTTAGGCCTCAGTTTGTAAATTTGTTTGGTGTGAAAATCACTTTATAGCC
This sequence comes from Montipora capitata, assembly GCA_949126865.1. Lineage (NCBI taxonomy): Eukaryota > Metazoa > Cnidaria > Anthozoa > Scleractinia > Acroporidae > Montipora > Montipora capitata. The sequence goes on from OX421451.1 coordinate 30,485,574, forward strand.
TGTAAATGGATAAAGGTATATATTTGCTTTCAAGCGACTACCAAATATCAGCGATAATTTTAGCAATTCTCGTGGGAGACGTATCAACGTAACCTTGGAAACTACAACGACCAGGTTTAGTCATGGCGGACAACGTCAAGGTTGCAGTGCGAGTTCGACCATTTATATCCTTTGTTATAATTTAATGTACCAACGAAAGGGAGATTATTTTATTCACGTGGTTAAGCTAATATTGACTGACAGGATTGTCTTCATCATGATCTGTTTGTGTAGAAATTACAAACTGGAAGTTTCGTTCCGGTTTTTGCACCTGTTTTTACATAAGCGTAATTAAGCTTAAGTATTATCGCCTTGAAATTACAAGTCTATTATTAAACTATAGAATGAGAGTGTGATCTGTGTTTGATAAAGGCAATAATTAACTTGTAAACCGTTGTTTTCATTTGGTGACCACTTAAAGTCGTAACGAATGATATAAGTTTAAGGCTTACTTTTTGTTCAATTTAAACAGGCAAAGAAGTGAATAAATTTGCATGTTTGCGAGAGATTACTATCTGTTGAGTGGATTAAAGGATTAAGTACTTGACAACAGTACCACCAGGTGTCTAAATTTGGAAGAGCTGATTCAAAGACACTCAAAAATTGCAGTGTCCCAAGTCATACAAAGCATATGACGTCCAATAAAAAAATACTGATTCATTGCAGAAAATGTGAGGCAGAGTGGGAATTTAATGACAAATGCCTGGCCAATCGTACTAAACTTTGTTTCAGGGTTAATCAGAGTCTGTGTGTGAACCATGTTCTGTCGCTTGCACTTCCCCTTGAATCTTGTGAAGACAATCTCTCATAAACTTAATTCATTTGTCTGCATGGCCCTTTGCCTTCTTAGAGTCAAAAGATTTTACTCCGTCTAATGCCAGACGATTCAATCTGTTCATACAAATGGAATGAAGAGTAGTTTCAATGACACGTCTGTTATAATTATAATACAAATTATAAGTGTCAGAACCCTAATATGGTAGTCTCTGTAAATCAATTTTATTGTGAATGGGATGCAGTATGTGTTTGACAATGTCCAGTGATAACGTATTCCTTACTGAGTAATAAGGAGGAGGAATAAAGTGAGTATGAAATTAAAGCAAGTATATGAGCCTATGAAAAGCATTGACTGAGAAGGAGAGTTGTTTGTTCTATATAGTCCTGACTCCTGATTTAGGAGCAAAATTCTCTGGTGAGGGACAGGAAACCAATTAGAAGTTGTTGATTGAAGGTTGGCTGTGGTCTACTTTTTAGTGGTGGTGTTAATGTTGTGTGGTATTGGTCAATAAGTCGTGGTCATGGGTATGGTTGTGGTGGTAGTTTTGTAAGGTTGCCAAGATCAACTGTGAACAACATACTGTCTACTATTTTCAGGTATTAGCCCTAAGGCTTACGACGTACAAGTACCATTCATCTAATTCATGAAATCTCACATTGCTTTGCAATCTTGTTACGGTACTAGGATGGCTTAGTGGTTATCAAATGCGCCTGCCAGTGAGTCCTCTATGACCCAAGTTCAACGCTGGCCTGGACGTCGTATGTGGGAAGTCGATCTCAATCGGACTCTGAGGGTTTTTCTCCGGGTACTCCGGTTTTCCTCCCTCATCAAAATCGACTCTAGATCAATAACATCCGGGCAGATACCTTTGTATAGGGATAACCTCTGGTATCTTTCCCTTTCATTGTATTGAATGAATAAAGTTGGTATTATTATTGTTATTATGACATTATTATTATTATTATTAATATCGTTATTATTATTATTAAATATTATTATTGTTATTAAATATTATTATTATTATTATTATTATTATTATTATTATCATAACAGTATACAAGCTGTATATTTAGCATCCTTGACATGGAACACAATTCTCGCGAGAAAGCTCGTAATGCAGTGCTTATCATAAAGATGGTGGGAAATAGTACTTACATTAAGGACCCAGCAACACCAGACCAGGAACCAAGGAAATTTGCTTTTGATTATAGCTACTGGTCTCATGATGGCTTTAAGGAACGAGATGATGGTTACCTTGAACCAGCAAATAGAACTTATGCAGACCAGGTGCAATATATTAATAATAATTATTAACATTTAATGCAGCCCTAGTTCCAGTCTTTCAAAGGGTGCCTTATGTTCTGAATTGGCCAATGAATAATCAACTCGGATCGCTCAGCTTGGATAAATGTAAAAAATGATAAGGCCTTGAAGAAATCACTCAGACCCTTAAGGCCTATCCTTTAAGCTAACCTTGGTGAAATCAGGGCAAACATTGAATTGTTTTGGTTTACAAAACTGCCATTTTTCACTTGATCTGAGGTGAGCAATCCGAGTTGATCCAGCCACACTTTTGTACCTGCCCCAATTATAGGTCATGAAACCCTTGTGTGATAAATCTTATGTGGAAAAACTCTTAATTCTTCTAATGGTGCTTTGGATAAGTAGGAAAAAATGCTTCTTCTTTGCTTTATTCCCTTGATAAATGCAAACAGTCAAATGTCCATCCACACTGCCTTGAATAATACATGTAAGTGATATTAAATCATGAAACTGATCTTTTTAATTTCATAGAAACTGGTTTTTGATGACCTTGGCAAAGGAGTACTTGATAATGCATGGAAAGGATATAACTGCTCTCTATTTGCCTATGGACAAACAGGCTCAGGGAAATCTTATTCCATGGTTGGCTATGGACAAAATAAGGGTACCGTAATAATTTATTTATTACAATACTGGAAATTATGAAGGCTTCATTATATATGTTGTGGTTTAATTTTAGTTTTCTCTTGAAAACGCCTAGGAGTATTTTCTCTTGACTCAGCTTTGTCGTGAATTTAAACACAGAGATTCGTGTTCTCTTTATAAAGAGTGGTCTGCAGATGTTGGCCAAAAGGGATCTTTTCAGTAAGGCTGAAAAAATTTTATTAAAGCCCATTGTCAGATTGTCCCACATAACCAGTCAGGTTTCTTAGTAAGTTGCCCAGGGGTTTCAATAACTTTTGAAGTAGTTTCCTGCAGGGCTAATCAATGTAAGCAGCGGTCACTCCTGTCTTTTACAAGGGTTTGAGTGACAATCAAGGCAGAGTATCCGGCGGTGAGAGGCAAATTTCTGACAACATAGACGGCAGTATACCACCACTGGCCGGCTTCTAATGAAACCCCTGGCTGCCTCAGATTATTTTTTCTGAAGCTAGTACATCCTTGATTTATCCAGCTGTTTTCAAGCCCTGCCTCCTCATTTAATACAGATAGAACAAAGTAGGTGGCAATTTTTTTTCCCAGCCAGCAGCCCCGTTTATTGTAACTGTAACCTTCTGTTTGGTTACACCTGGTTTCTTTCTAAAAAATAATAACTGGCTGTACATGCATGCATGCTTGTTGTTGTTGTTGTTGTTGTTTTTGTTGAAGGTATTATTCCAGTGTTTTGCGAAGAGTTATTCAGTGGTATAGAGGGGAGAAGAAAGGAAGGATCAGAGACAGAATATCAAGTAGGTTGATCAGTTTGAGCTGCAGGGAGAGCAAGAGGGTGAATTAAGACATTGGCGCGAAAATTTTCTAACATTGATTTTTTTCTGCAAATTTTACCATTGAAAGATGAGTTAGTGATGTCAGAAATGTAAAAAAAATGGGGGGTCACCAACTTCGTTTTGGAGAGAACTTGCCCGGAAGAACACCCTAAACCTGAGAAAATCCGGCTTCTTTAGCGAATTAGGCCGCAGTGTCTGTAAGCCCCAAAATATTGCAATTACATCTTTGAAGAGAAATGTTCTCTACCAAACTTTGTTTAAGTGGACCCATCAAATGAAGTTAGTTTACTGTTGAGATTCCTTAAAGAACAAGTTCGCATTTAGCGACAATAGTTTCATGCACCTTGCAGCCGCAAAATGGCAGGATTCCATGTCCCGAGGACAGAAATCTTGAAATTTTTTTAACTTCCCACATTGATTTTTTGTTCATTTGTGGACAACGTGGACTAGATAATTGTAAATAAAATCTGTTTCTGAAAAGAAAAGTAGGGGTCTCCGAACATCCAAGGTTGCAAAGCTATAGCAATGGCCATCTGCCCTATCATTGTTCATTGTCATACTTAGCTCGCGCTTGATGCATGACGTGGCATGTGAGTTTGCGTGCGCTGTAAGGATGCACAGTAGCAATGGGCGCAAATGTCCTTAAGGGAATTAAGAGGGATGAGGAAGGAACAGGATGTGAGCTTGAGGGCTGTAAGTATTATGTAGCCTGCATAGCTGGCGGTCTTTTCTTTTTTTTTTTTGAGAGCTAGACCACTGAAAAACTGCCAGCTATGCAAGCTACAAGTGATGATATGCATCAGGTGATTTTGACATTACATGTTTAACTGAACTCTTACGTACCCAGCTCAACAAATTAAAGAGTTTTTTTTTTTAGAAATAAATGTTACTACAGTCTAGTAAGTGTCCCCCCAACTTGACTCCTCAAGGATACTTGAACAGTTTTGAAAACCATACTGTAACTGTAAGTTTAACGTAAAACCTAGGAAATAAAACTCTAATTTATTGCTGAAACGCGTAGGAAACACTTAGACTTAAGGAGGCTCGAACCAGTTTCAACACTTCCAAGTGACGCTCTTAATTATGAGAAGGAACAGCACCACAACCTTGTATCATGTATTGGCAATATTGTGGTACCAAATGAAACATGAATTATTGCTGAACAAGATACAGTCATTATTGTGATGTAATATGTCACTGTGGCAACAGGCAAGCACTGTAAAAACACTCTTTATTTTGTCTTTAGTTGCTTTTATCTCAAAAACGAACTCGGTCACCCCCATTTTTTATTTCTGAAATAGAAAGGGGAAAGGGGGGCACTGTGACTTCTACAGTGTATTACTGGTAGTAGTGATCTCAAAGTATTTGCTCTTGGGCTAAATGTGAAAAGCTGGGACAACTCCTTAAAATGAAGTGGAAAAGTAGTACTTTATGGGAAGGCTGTTGACTTCAGAACGAAGTTTCTCAGAATGATTTGAAAATTCCTGTTTCTCAGAATAATTGCTATACCAGGGGTAGCTAGCATTGGCTTAGCTTGGGTGTACTAGCTGTGAATTAGCTGTTGTGAATATGAGAAAACTTTGATTTTACTTTGTTAATTAAGCCACCCAGTGACAAATAAGGTGAAGTATGGGAAAAGACTTTTACAATGACTGCAAACTTCTCGTGAGCTCATTGGCTAATTTTTATTGTCAATAAGTGGACAGACACACAAATTTATAATATATGCAATAATGACACGATATTGCTTGCGTCAGATTGAAGTTTCTCACATTTTTGTCTCGCCTTCTTCTCGTGTTTTGACATAATTTTGACCCCTCTGCCTTTTTGTTATTGTAAAAAACAAATTGATGTTAGTTTTTCATGCGTCTGTCCTGTTATTGACAAAAAAAATTGTCATAACATTGTCAAAGTAGTCTGCGGATCCACTCGGCTATCGCCTCATGGATCCACAGCTACTTTGACAATGTTGTAACAAAATTCATGATCAGTAACAGGACAGACGCATGAAAAACTGCCACATGTATTTGCAGGTGATGGTGATGATGATCATTCTGAATCTTTTATTCTTACTATAGGTCACATTCAGTATGCTGGAAATCTACAATGAACAGGTACAGAGATTAAGCATGGTCTTTACATGAAATGGCAGGCAGCTGTTTTTTATAAGAACATGAAAATCGTCTCAATTCTGACTACATTCTGTGCACTAGCCCGTCAGTCAGTTTCAATGTGAAAGTTTATTGACTGATGTGTCAGTCTGAGTCATGTAATGCAAACAAATCCTGATAACAGCCTATAGGACCTTACAAATACCAGTGAAGGTTTACATGATTGTATAATCTCATGAAAAGAAGTGCTACGCCAGATACAAAAAACCACTAAAGAAACCACCCTTTACAAGGGGGCCAAAAAATATGTGGAAGCGTATTCCTCATCTAATCTAACTATGATCTAATGCAGCCGCACAAGACCCCGAGGAAGGAAAGGGAATAGAAACGCCTTACACAATATAAACTGGTAGACCACTGAAAAAACTGATCGAACTAAGAAGAAAAGTAAGCGAACTGGGAGACTGACCGACCCAGAATAACCAAAGTCTCCCGCCAAAAATACGAAATACTTTTAAATGCTGGTCCACACGAAGGAATTCACGATGGACGCAACATGCAACACATTGAAATACGCACGCGCAATTGAGTATCCCAAGATGGTCAACCCTAGGGGCATGGAACGAGTATTTTCACCTTTCGTTTCATTTGTGTTTCGTTTTGCGTTTGCGTTGCACCAGTTCACACGTAAGACATGCAAACGCAAACGCAAGCGCAAGCAAATGGAAAATTTTCCATTTCTTGCGTCGGTGCTTGCGCTTGCGTTTGCGTTTGCGTTTGCGTTTGCGTTTGCGTTATGGTGGTTCACACATGTATTTGCATGCGCGTGCACTTGCGTTTGCGTTTGCGTCGCTCGTGTGAACCAGCCTTAACAGCTCCCATGATAGCCTGGGGCCTCTCTATCGTGCCGACATAATATTAATTTCTGAATTTCTGATTAATTCATTCAATTATTCAACCGTCAGAAATTTGTCTTCCTCTTTTTGAGAACCTTGGTCGAAACCGTGAAGATAACAGTCAAGAAATGAGCTAAATTAAAACAAGTTTCTCTGATTTTAACTGAAATGCAAATTTCATCCTTATGTTCACCGTTTGCTCTAAACGCAATGCTTTATTATACCTATTATTTTTATTACTAAAAACTACGGAGTGTGTAAAGTGCTGGTTGCATTGTCATTGTCATTGTTTTACCGCCTTAAAGTCAAGCAGTTTCGACGAAACTCAAACAACCCAATTTCCAAATTTCCAATTTCCAAAAAAAGCATAGTGTTTAACATTAGTAAAGGCTTGGGATTGTTTCAGCCATAGTGAAAGAATAACCTGCAACCCTAACCTGCACAATCTAGCAGGAGTGTCATGTTTCTGTCTGGACAACGTTAAAATTCAGGTTTACCTTACCTTAGGAGACTAACGTCTATTTTTGATAGCTTTATAATTTTAAACAAGTTATTCATCATATCAGACGTCATTTCAGTTTGACAAATGACATCCGTTGGACGAGTTGAGAAAAGTAGCGTTTGTGCTGTCTATTGTGTAAGAATGATGGCGTGTGTCTTTCTTTCTAATCGTCAAGGCCATGATCGAAAAATCTTAACGCGAAGTTTACTTACTATAGGAGAGTCCTGTCCATGTAATTGTCCTGTTTTAATCCTTGTGTTGCAGGTGCGAGATCTGTTAAACCCAGCAAGTAACAAGAAAGGAGGGCTTAAAGTCAGGCAACACCCTGCAAAGGGCTTTTACGGTAACGCGTTCAATTGCATATATTAGATTTATGTACGGGGAGTAATGATGGCCCTGTGGTTACGCTCGTAACGCTCGGGATCGTATCCTAAGTTCGTATGTCGGCTGAGTTTCAGTCGATCTCAATCTTACTCTGGGGTTTTTTTTACCGGGCATTCCGGTTTTCCTCCCACAGCAAAATCGATTCCCAGCTTATTCCATCTGGCTGTGGTGCTGAGCTCTGAGGTCATGCATTGGTCGTATTTAGGGAATTTTGTTGTTTCGATGTCCTTGCAAGCCTACCCGGCTGCACGGCTTGTTCAGTATGACCTCGTTGAGCTGCGGCCTTAACGATTCAGTCTCTGGCTGCGAGAAAGGGAGTCTAGCAAGCCAGATTCTAAGCCAAATATTACAAACACCGCTCTGAAAAGCTATGAAGCCATCCATGTCCATCACACACAAACTGATCTTGGCCTATTAATGTGATTCCTCAGTATTGCACTGCGCATCCTGTACTGCGCATACGGTGTGTCAATAATTATAAATTGGTCAAATTTGTAACATTGTAAATATGGTGTAAGTCGATCATACACGCTGAAACAGTTCTCAAAACACGTCAGAGAAGTTGTGAATGACCATAATTATTTGCGAATAAGCGCGTGCATTCCGAGAACATGGCGAATTTTGTTGCTTCGATCTCCTTGCATACGGCGAGAGCTACTGAAATTTAAATTGACCAATCACTGATATTCAGCGAGCGGGAAAAACTGTGTTATCCGACGTCACGTCAATTATTCGCAATTCAGCGCCAGAAAACCATTTAAAAGATTTTGTGGCAACGTTTTTGTCAATAAACTTTGGCGCCAAAACTGGGTTGCCAGCAAGCGGCGATTCAAACGTCAGCTGCTGTGCTTTGGCTGTTATTTGTGCTTTTTCTAACTAATTTAAGACGAATTCAGTCAATTATTTTCGAATAAAGTGTAAGAAGACGTCAAAACTGTTTTGATAATGAATTTATTTGTGTTAACTTCGCGAAAAGGGACTTTGATGGCGTCCTTTCGACAGGGTAGATCGAAAACAACGTCTTTTACGCACCGCGAGCACCTTTTCCAGTGAAGGGGCAAATGATTGACAGGACACCACAGTTTTGACTGCCGCGCGCACTGCGGGCGCGGGTTCCGTATGCACGGCTACGATAATCGAGATAAACAGCTACGATGGTGTTTTACTCTTAAACGAGCACAGTGACCTATATTTTTTATTTCATAATTTTGGTGTACAAATTATCCCCTTTAAAACGAGAAAAAAAGATATAGCTAAAAGCCCTTTACCCAGGAATTTAAATTATGATCTTGAAAACAACGACTCGAAAACGTCGGTTTAAGTTGAGTGATTTTCCATAAACTATGTAAGACAGTGTTCCATATGCTCTAGACTTTCTACCTATCAGGTGTTTTTTCAAATGTTACTTTTAAGACCCTCTCGTTTAGCTACCGCAAAATGTACCGTGAGCCGATGAAATAACGCGCGTGATTAGTATCAGTACCGGCATCAATGGGGTAAGATTGGCCCATTATGTCTCTTAAGCAAGCACGGTGACATATCTTTTTTATTGTATTTCTCCAAACAGGGATTAGTAGGGAACATTCAGGGAAAGTCGACAACTTTTTTTTCTGAGGAATCACCTTAAAGGATCCCTACTGGACTGTACTGAAAATGATGCTTGTGGCAGGGTTTTCTACTTTTTAAACCAATAATGCTCTCCTTTCTGGCGTCGTCGTCCAATAAAAAAGATAATTCGGTCCAAATACATTCTGGTCCCCAGAGCTCTCCGTTTCTTTTGGTCACGTGGGCTCTGGTCGCAACTAAAAATTCCAATTTTTTCATTGGCTCATAAAAGTTGATGCGCAGAACAAAGTAAAATTACAAGCACTTCGCATAACATTTTACTTCCGGCCCTCATGGTGGGAACAACTGAGAGATAAGCGCACGTGGAAAGGCCTTTTTGGTTCTCTTTTGAAAAGATTAAATAATATCTTCTGAAATCCTTCGACCACGGCGAATTGAAAGAGCGCTAGTTATTAGGGTCTTTAATGATTTTCCGATTATTGCAGCAGTCATTTCGCGTGGCAACAGTGCCCTCAGGGACTTGTAAGTAAAAGACAATCACTGTTGCATCCGTGTCTCGGCTAAGTTGGTCGACCGTGCGTACTAGTTTTTTTACACATATAATCTTATCTGCTGTATAAAAGTTGGAAAATACGCTTGATATGACCTTTGTCATCCTTGTAGTGGAGAGCTTGGTTACGGTCCCTGTGAAAGACTATGCTGATATCGATAACCGCATTGAAGAGGGCACTCGAAACAGAACAGTGGCTGCAACTAACATGAATGCTACCAGCAGGTATGGCCTCTCTTACTTATACAGCGCAATTTATGATGCCACACTACATCAGGATAATAAACTGTTAAGCTGAACGAATGAGGTAGTTCGCTTTACGTACGCACGTGGAACTAAGCACCCCTCAAGGCTCTTGGAGGTTCTTTCTTGCTGTATTGACAGATGAAAGTCGGCTTTCGTTTATCCCTGCATCCTCTGTAATCCGGGCCCCTCAGGCTCCGTCTCGTTTCGAGAGCTCACAGTGCACGTGCCGGGTACCTGGGACCCGTTTCTCGAAAGTCCCGAAAAGCCATCTGTGAAACTGCCAACCGCTTGTTATGGAAAGCCGATCTTTTAACGTGTTTTCAAGGTAACAGAAAGAAAAATAACTGTGAAATTTGACGACTTAAATCCTCTCCGTTCTTGGGAGACAAAGGGAATTGTGACGCCCGAAAATGGCCCGTAAAGTTTTGGGACGTTTTTGGGACGTTCGGCCCCTGGGCAGGTGTATATATCTGGGAATGCTTTCCACGGATACATTTCATGGATCATGGGCATAGATCCCTCCAAATGCTTGGAGTCCTATTGATACGCAATCCTGAATTGTTGTCCCGGCTTTGGTCATCGCATTAAGCATTTATAAGAGCGGGTGTTTTTGCTTTGTTTTTAGCCGTGCACATACAATTGTCGCCATTACTTTCATCCAGAAAGGAAAGAATGAAGCAGGACAAATGATGACAAAGACCTCCATTGTTAACTTAGTAGATCTTGCTGGAAGGTAAAGTGCTTTAGAGTGCCTCCAATGTCTCGGTCTTCAGCCTTTTGGATAGAATTTTTCCAGAAACAGGTGTTGTAGAAGAAAAAGTAGCCGACCAAATTTCAAGATCCCAAATTACGATATATGTTCCTTGTATTTTCAGAGGCAATGGGTCCTAATGTGATCAGGCGCAATGCCATTAATTTTCTTAAATACAAACAGCAACTGCGTGGCAGCGACCCTAAACTCAGACGGATTAATTAAAAAGAAATTAAAATGAAAGTTGTAATCTTGAATGAATTAATAATCCGTCAACGTTGCCATCGTGAATGTCAATGTATTAGCAGCTTATCAAGTTGATGTCGTCTTTGTACCTGCGCATGCGTATGAGATGTGTTGTTGCAAAATCCTTCACTTCACATCGTGGAAAATCACTGAGATTTTTCATGTTTATAGTGAGCGAGCAGATTCAACTGGCGCCACAGGAGACAGACTGAAGGAAGGGTCAGCGATTAATAAATCGCTTTCCACTTTGGGGAACTGCATCAAAGGTAAAGCTTCATGTCCAGGGCATGGTGAAAACTTGGATGAAAACATATGGCGAATTTGGCATATTTACCAGTGCCCTTAATCGCAGCTTACATAAAGCAGTACAGGGAAGCTATGAATGAGCAACATGATCGCTTCTCTAATTAATGAATTCCTAATTTGCTTTGAATTTACTATTATCGTTAATTTATAGGACACTGTGCCCCAGAACTTTTGGTTGCTGAGAGAAAATAAGGAAAATAAAAATTATATCCGGAGCTTCTACTCTATAGGAACCGATTCTTTTCGCTTCATCACTGAAGATCAAGACACCGCTCTCTCAAAAAGAGATTTATTTAAGTCTCCCATAGAATACCGCCGCTGAAGATTAATTAGGCATAAGCTTTGATTTTAAAATGTTTAGCTTTGTCGTGAAGTTTGTTAACCGACCTTTTGCAGTGTGCTTTAATATTGTTTGTTGCCGAGTTATAATATAGCATCCAAATATTGTTTAAAATATTGTCCCTGAGCAGCTAGCGGTGTGGTGATCAAGTGGTTAGGTGACGGGTTAATCAACATTGCCAGGTTCGAGTCCTATGTCCATATACTTGCGTTATCTTTTAAAGAATACATGACCATTTCCCATAATCCATATCAAGCTGTCAGTCTCTCGAAATTAACGATATTAGTTAATTCAGAGCAAATTAGAGGTAGAGAATGGGTTGGAATAAGGGAGTAGAGAGGGAATGGGCATAACGCAAAGATTGGAGTGGAATGGAGGGAACGGGCTTACTTGAACCTCTCTGTGTATGGTTTGTTGTCTTTTATTGTTATCTGACATATCGCTATGTTTTTTTTACAGCGCTGGCTGATCAGTCAATGGGAAAGAAGGGAGCTCAAGGTATGATATCTATACAAGCAGCACGTTCTCAAGAACAATTAGTGTTGAGTATTTCCTCAAGTAGAATGAAGTGGCAATAGTCTATAGGTCGAGGCGATCCTCAATAAAATGATTGCTACATCAAATAGCAAAAATTAACCCTAACTTCCTCCGATTATCTTTTTTTAGGCTCAGTTTCAAGGTCATGTAGGTAAATTGTCTTAACCCGACTGTAGTAAAGCACGATTAAGTGTGGTGTGGCTTTCTCCGTAGTGGAATGGTGTACAGCTTATGCAAGAGAGCGAGGCGCCATAACCAGTGTCTAAAACTAATAGCCAAACTGACTAGTCCTTACTAAACCATTTTGTTCGTTAGGTTTAAATTGGGGTCAATTCAGACTTTGCCTGAGCGTAATGAATTTCTAAGCGTAATGAATAAAAGAATAGGTAATTGCAACTGTCGATGTGATTAGAGCTTTTTTTTTTTTTTTTTTTTGTTCTTCCGCAGTACCGTTTCGCGATTCGGTCCTTACCAAGCTGCTAAAAAACGCCTTGGGTGGAAATAGCAAAACAGTTATGGTGAGATTTTGAACTTTTTCATAGGGGAAAATCGCCATTGGTACTAGACAGGGGCACCCAACGAGAATATAGTTGAAAACCACTTAGACAGCGTTGTTAAACGTATTTTAGTATTTAAACGGTAGATATAGGCATATTTTTATCCCCTAAAAATTTTTCATCTGTTCGGATTTCCTAGCTGAAAGTCTAGTGATCCGAAAATTATCGGAGTCAAAACTAACCTTTCCGAAACTTCCAGCCAGAAAAAGGGCTCCCGAAAATTCTAGGTGAGCAATCCGTTAAAAATGGGCTATTATACCATCTTTTAGATGTTCGAAAATCCTAGGACAGGCAGGCAAGCAAGAAATTTTACAACAAATGTTCCGAAAATTCTAGATCTCAAACCGTCTTCCGAACAGATATTTTCCGAAAATTGTCGTTGGGTGCCTCTGACTAGAGCTCTTTTAGAGCATAGCATCGTTTCGCATATTTAGCCTTTTCTCTTTTGTCCGATGTCCGAAAAGCCTGAACGCTTGTAGTTTGGGACCAAAATGGTAAGCCACCCTGCTGAACATTAGCCTGGTTGTAAGATTCCTCTAGGTCTCCACCGCGGTATTTCAGCCTTGCAGAATGAACCACATAAAATTCAAATAGTCTGATTATGTCACGCAGAATACTCCTTAAGTAGCAACTTTTCTTCACCTTTCCCATTTTCGTCCTCAGAGCTAGGCCGAGATTCATTTGGAAAATAATTAATGCCGGCTCTCAAATCAGTCGAATCGATGACAGCCACTATTGTTTTAAATTATTTGCCAGTGTGGGTCTTCACAGACGAGCGGTAAGGCCATGATTCGCGCATCAGTTGCTCGCCTTTTTTCCTTAGTGCCAACAAAGAGGACCGTGTCTCTTCAATTTGGGGCTAACCGATTTCAAACCAGCCGCTAAGTTCCTATAACGTTTTTCAGTCTAGAGTTTGGGTATCATCGAAATGACCATTAGATATATTTGTCTAGAAATGCCCATCATTTCATGCACGCTGATTTCAATTATCGTCACGAAGTGTCCACTTGCTATTTTCCCAAACTTCAACATCACTCGTGTCTCGGAATACAGACAATAATAATTATTAATGTCACAAAGTTTCCCCGAAATGCTTCTCCTCAAGTAAGGATAAACAGCTGCATTTACCCTAAGCTAAAAGTAACTCTAACCTTTATCCTTACTTTATTGTAGGATATAGCTAGCAAAGGCATAGACTTAAAGGGACACTTCGTATTGGATGTCAAAATTGTGGGTGCATCGAATTAAGTAGCGTGATTCTCTTAAATTCCCACGACCTGCTCCCGTCTGACCTTGTAGCTCAGTCGGTAGAGCAGCGGTGATCTAACCCGAAGGTCGTGGGTTCAATTCCCACCCTGGTCAGAGTTTTTCTCTGTCCTTGTTTGGGCCCATTTCCATTAGTAGGGCTAACGCTCTCATGGTTCATATGGATAGAATACTAGCACTTCACTTTGAACTCTGATAGTTAAGTCTGTTGATTCTCAGACGGTCCAGGTCGCTCGTGTCACGCACTCGGGAGAAGAGTGCGTAACACGAGCGACCTGGACCGTCTGAGAATCAGGCTAGCACGAATTAGGTGGATTTCTGGACATAAGTGCCGGACGACTATCCTAACACTATTCTACCCAATCACAGCACTTGTGTTTCTTGCCCCAAGAGGCTTGGTTTGCTGTCTTCTCGTGACATTGTCATCAATTATGTTCAGCTTATGCCAGGTGTTTTGAGGCAAACCGATTTGTTCATAACAAACTCAAGGTCCTGGTTTCATCGTTCTAGTCTCTAGTTTTGAATTTCATCTTGTCCGAACGATTGAAAGGAAAACAAATTCAATACTGTTTTAACTGAATTTCCTTCGTAACAGATTGCTGCTCTGAGTCCTGCTGACATAAACTTTGAGGAGACACTGTCCACCCTGCGGTTTGGTAAGGCGATAGTGTTCTTTTGCATGGTACCTTATTTTGCAGGTGCTAGTCTATATGCGTCGTTCTTTGCCTGATGTAGCTTCAAGCCTTGTTTGAAAGACAAGCTTGGTTCAGTAGACAACTGTTCATCGTCAATTTCGTAAAACAATTGAAATTAAATGGCTCTGTGAAACAATAGTACATATAGAACAATTTTCAATTTGACTGCCAGCTTTCGGCAGAAACTTCTGCTTGTTTGCAAATTGCAGTAAATGCTAATAAGCTCGAAATTAAGTCTGAGAATAGTTTAAAAAGACAGGCTTCATTCATTTCGAGACGTTTTTGTTCATATAACGTTGTCGTTTTCATTGCAATGTCGCTTTTATTATTAATGGTTCGCCAATCTTGGCTGAACTTGTATTTAAACTTCATGACCGAAGACACTCCAATTCTGACATGACATCACAAATTGCTTTGGATTCTATATTTGAAAGAATTGCAGTGTAAAAGCATTCTCAGTCGTCATTTCATAAATAGACTCTGCTTTTGAGTTTGCAGTTTGGTGGTAGCTCAAGTGACTTCTGATTTTTTGGCCCATGGAAAAAAAAACGACAATTCAAGGAGAAAATGGGAAAATGCGTTTACTGTAGTTGAGGAACTTTATGTAAGGAACGAAACACATTTGAGGCTATGTACGTTTGAAAGGATGGAAAACTGCTGAGGTATTTTGTAACTTTGGAAATTATCTTGCGGTTTAATTTTTAGTTTAAAGCCTGGATCACTTTATTCTGTCCGACGAGTTAAAAATCGACAATTTCAAAGAATGGAAGCCCATGGTATTATTCGTAGACGCTGGATGAAACCATCCAGGCTTTGAAGATATGGACCTGTTGCTTAGGGTGTTTTATCCAAAACGTCTGACGTCAATGTTGATTTTGTTTGCCCAAATAGTTGATGATGCTTTTCGCTTGTTTCTAGCTGACCGAGCCAAATCCATCAAAACTAAAGCCGTCGTCAATGAGAGTCCGACGGAGAAGCTGATTCGGGAATTAAGAGAAGAAAATCAAAGGCTGTTGGACCAGCTGAAGACGGCCGGTCAACCGATTGTGGTCCCAGGAGAGCCAGGAGAGCCACAAATGGTTGGAATTTCTGAAGAGGGTACAGTGTTGCGTCGTATCCAATTCAGCATTAAGGTGATGTTACACGAGCCGATTTTTAAGGCAACATTGTTACGTTAAAACTTTTGTCGTGTAACATGGCGCACAGGACAATTTTTAACGCAATATTTTGTTGCCTCAACATGTCGCATGTTTTTGAATCGCTTTTAAAAACCTGCAACATTATTGCCTAAATTTTGTTGGAGTTGGTGCGTGTAACATCCCCGCCGTCGACTTTTAACGCAATATCGTCCCAGAATGCTCCACGGAGAACCAAAATGAGTCACGTCGACAGTGACGTCAACAATGTCCGCCATATTTGTCGAGGAGGAGCCTGGGTTCAAATATTGCGAGCAATGTTGCGTTAAGAATCGTGTCGTGTAACATACCGTTACTGCAACAAAGTTACGCAAAAAGTTGTCTCGTGTAACATGGATTAAAAATCGGCTTTGACAATCGGCTCGTGTAGCATCACCTTTAGGGAGTTTAAGCAAGGACAAGTTCCGGCAACGGCAACGAAAACGTCACTCCAAAATATAACTTATTGCTATCGCAAGTATTTCGCAATTATTCCGTCTCGTTCACCATGTACAATACGGGCGAACTGTCCTGTAACTGGATGGGCACGAAGGGTTTAAAGTAAGAGTAGAAAATGAATGGTTCATTGTTATGTGCTCACGTTGTCGTCAAAGTCTTAAATGTGGTGATTTTCACGTTGTTGTTTTGTGGACTTAGTACTGACGTCAAAGAAATGCACGGAAATTCGTGCCGCAACTGCAGCATGAGGATTTTTCCTTTTTTTAACCAATCACATTCTTGCTTTGTGGCGATGTCATTGTCGTAGCCGTCGTCTTTGCTTAAACTCCCTGTTCAGTAGAAAAAATTGCACAAGATGATTCAGTCTAACTGAGACGACTGAGCAGTACCTTTGCGCCATGGAAAAATCATGTTTTTGTGCAACAATTGATGGTAGAAAGAAAAGAAAACGTCTCATCAAGTTCTATGGTACTTCTTCGTGTTTAACGACGAAAGCAACGGACTTCCATTGGTCCCGCGCATTTCTTTGACCTCCTCGGCAAAATAAAAAACTCCACCTCCCGCATAGTGGATACCATCCATGCAGACCATCCCTCAATCGTCTTTTCTTCTACCTTCTACACTTATATGATTTAGTTTCTTTTGGGTTTTGTCAGTGATTCCTAATTCCCAACTTCAATCACAGCTTCATGATTGATGTAACCATCTTACTGGATGGTTACATCAACCTTAAAGCATTGTTTGGTTGTATGATCTTTGACTACCGTGTCGGGCCTGTTTTGGTACAGTTGTTCAGAAACCTGTATGTCCCAAACATTAGTGCCTTTGTCTGTTTGGGGTTTATGTTCACACTACTTCTTTTAAGCTTCAATGCCATAATTTCTGTAGATGTCCTTATTAACCTATGGAGTGAATTTATTGCGCCATGTTTCAGTTATTATCATTATCGTTTTTTCCAGAGGTAAACGAAATGAAACGAGAAATGGAACAACAGGTAATATGGCTGTTCTTTTCACGTTTATGCGAGGAGAGCATTTCTTTTTGGTGAAATGTTTTGTGTCGATCATTTTGGTTATAATGGAGCTACTTCAGGCCACAGTTGTTCAAACGATGGATAGCGCTATTCGCCGGATAAATCACTAACCAGTGGATAAGTCATAGCAAAATCAATCGTGCTATCCATTGGATAGTGACTTATCCGGTGGATAGCGTTATTCACCTTTTGAACAACTGGGGCCTGGTGATTAAATTGCTCGATCCAGTGACATGATGGATTTTTCATCAAAAGCATCGCTCTTGTTTTGTTGAGTAGCAGTTATTTGGACCAGCGATGGAGCTTTGGGTGCGTTGCATGAGTTGGTCTGATCTTCGTTGACGTCACAGACTGCTTTGCAATAAGAAAGTCTCTGAAAACACGAATGAAAAACAATTTGGAACGTCAAATCATTAACAGACACAAACCTCTTACTATCACGGGCGTGGGCCAAATAGTCGCTACTTTTTTTACTTACCTTTACTTAGCTTGTTTTCATTGGCCACAAGTCCATGAAAAGGTTTATCTTAGCAACGAAAATAGTTCAGTTTAGGTACACTTTAAGGAATATCTTTCTGTAGCTTTAAGATACATCTGGGTTAAAAGCTTTTAATCTTGTCTTTCGGTTTCTCTACATTTTTCTAGAAATTTTCCTCCTTGATTTCGCAGAATTTGCAGACAAACGTTTGGAAAACGAAAAGAACGCTGCTCTTTAAACAGGGAAATGCTTGGACCTTTGTTTTATCTCGGGCCGTATTAAAGACATAAGGCATATTATATTTTCTCAATATGAATCTACCGACCGTTGAGCAACCTACATTTCCACTTGTGGCCCTAACGGCTATTCTACCAGGCTGCTGTGTGAATGAGTTCTTAATAAAACTTTGTGGAGAGCTTCCTTAAACCTTGCAACTTATCCCATTTCACATTCTACTTTTCTTTTTGCAGTTGTTGCAAAATCAGCGGGAAATGGAAGAGATGAAAAAGTCGTGGCAGGAGAGACTAGCTGAGCAGGAGGCTGCTAACAAGGTGAGTAGATCTGTCCATTGGGCCTTAGAATTTTGAGATTTGGACCGGACTTGGGATGCTCAAGTCCATCGCGGTTCCTTGATTTATCACATACGGAACAAAATTACTGAATGCTGATTGGCTGAGACGGAGGGCATTTTTCTTCAATCACGAGGGCACTTTTGGTAATCAAGAGGGCATGATAACTTGATCCTGATAGGTTAACAATTGCTTGTCCAGAGCAAGCCAAGTTCCAAGTTAGGCTAAATAGGTTCTTATAATGGTATTTACAGAAGTTCCAGGCTATCTAGGTTCTTAAATTCGTTCTTATTTCCACAAAAGATATCTACTCTTTGGCTTTGGTACATATGGTATGACTGATTTCCTCTGATGAGGACGCTGATACCTTTATATTTCAATCATTACCATGAAAAAAAAGTTCTAACAAGATCTTAGCAATTTAAATTTTGTTACAGACGCTTGAAATTTTAAGGTCATTTTCTAAAGTAAGAGCTTGCTTATTTTTTTAGGCTAAACTGGTTCTTATGTAAGGGGGGTCTAAAATGAAATTTTTAGCCGAACAGATTCTTAAATACTAGGTTCTTATATATGGGTGTTTACTGAAGTGCCATAACATTGGCGTTACGTGCTGAGTCAACCTCCTTAGAAGACAGTCTCTTTAAATTGTGGAAACTGGTTTGAATGACCTTAAATAATGAAGCTGCAATATGACACTAGATTTTACGTTCATGATTTCCAGGCGAGGGAAGAACAAGAGAAGAAAGAGAAAAAACTGCAGAAAACAACACCACACTTTTGGAATCTTAACGAGGACTCACAGCTATCCGGAAAAGTTCTGCACTTTATTAAACCGGGTAAATTTCCATACTCCTTGACTACGCTATGATGACAAATTTAATTTTCATTTCTACTTTTCGCGCATGGGGCAGAAAATAATCGCGCATTAATTTTTATCTGGGCCGCGTTTTTCGGCAACTTTAAAACATGGGGGTTACAAGTCCTTAGTTTATTGAGGGAACATTTCATTACTTAACTTCGACATACGTGGCAAAATGACGTTGTTGGGATCGTAGTCCTGTCAGTCTTTCTAGTTTTCATAAATCCGCATAAAATTTCGAGAGCATTTGCGAAGACTTCGCTGTCGACCCCCTTAAACACTACTTGTGTCGCCTTTTTTTGTTAATCGTTCTTCTCATTCTGTGAACTTTTGTGAGCGTCTTTGTTTTCGCTGTTATTTATCTTTTAGTCAACCATACACGCAAACAGTGCATGGTACATGATTATTTGATTCAAAATGTAAAAACACGTGGGATTTTTATATGGGTTCTCCTTGGATATCAAAACTCGTGCACGTAATGGCGTTATCTCATTTAATATTTGCAATCGGAACAATGAATTGTTGAAAGTGTACAAACAAGTGTATTAACCCCAGTCTCTCAACGTACTGTTGCTAGGCAACCTGATAACCGATCATGTAACATGAACCGTTAAAATCGTAAATGGTTTGAACCCAGGAGTCATATCATAATTAAGTAAAGTACGATTGTCCGGGTAAGTGTTTGAGATGACATTGACTGACGTTTCGACAACCTGAGCGGAATCATCTTCAGAGTCAACTGATTTGTGTAACGTCAGTAGATGCGGTAAGAACTCCGGTCGTAGATGTGATTGGTCAACTTTATCGTGATGTTATTGGTCGACTGTCAGTTGAGCCTAGATGAAATTGGCGGGAAAGACTAAACATGATAGGGGCGTTTCGATCCGTCTATAGATCTGAATTATGTACGGGTATCGTAGAATACGTTGTGTAGTACTGTGATAGAGTAACTCGGGGTGTTGTTTGTCTGGTGATGTCGTCGATGAGTCGTTTGTAAGGTGTGGGAAGTTGTAGGCATCGGTTTATTGGTGTTTCTACTAAGTTAGTAAACCAGCTTTCGAATACGATCCGTTGGTAGTAGTTAGTGCTGTAGGTAACACATGCAGCAGAGTCCCAGTCGATTCTGTGGTTTGTCTGTCGATGGTGTTCTGCAATGTTATGTTATGAATCGTTAAGCAAATTTACTAGAAGATTTCCCTCTCCGACCAACCAGTCTACAGTAATTTTCGCCTTCTGCATAATAACAACCAAAAGCTCATAACACAGAAGTTTGGATCTCTCTCATTTGGCTTTACCGTAATTTCTAAATTTTCAATACAGGTCCCGCCATCTGGCCATCAGATTGAGCCTGATGACTACAACGCCTCTGATTGGTCTTCAACTAATTAGCCACACGAGGTCTTGCTCATGCTTAATGCAAAATCATGAATCGTGCAAGGAATACACTCTACCGCCACGTTTTTTTCACTTCCCGCAAAAACCTATTAGTAGCTGTTCTAAAAATAGGTAGTACCGAAAACTGATGGGCCGCATTCGATCGCAAATCGAGAGTCCTCGGTCATGGACTTCTGCACTTCCTTGTGCATTTGAAAAGTACTTGTCTTTTTGACTTGGCAAGAAACATGATTTTGGAGATGTATTCGTAAATGTTAAATTAAAATGACTTGGTATGGCGGGGATATTGCTTGCCTTATCTATTAAAACGATATCTCATCTGTGAGGCAATATTGCTGTATTGAAAGACTGTCTTGAAATGTTTTAAGCTCCTCTTATGTTTTAAATTCGGTAGGTCGCAGTCATTTGTGTGTATTTAGGGGCTATTACTGTTGCCGTTGAATTGCTTGCATTGTATTCTCGAATGCAATCGAAATGAGGTCTTCTACGTGAAAAATAAGGATAAAAAGATGAAAGATTGAGGCAAGAGCGAAATCGCAGTCAACGTAATGCCACTTCTGCAGAAAACAAAGTTAAGCTTATGATATTTACATGAAGACTTACTTTAAATCGGTTGTATCATTGTCAGTGCTAATAACCTCACAGTAGAGTGACTTCAATGTTCTAAATGTCAGTTAGCTTAGAGCTCTGCAAAGCAGGGTTTGAGTATTTCAAATGAAACTTCGAGATTTTCATAGGTTTGTTCCACACTAGCTAGCTTATCCCTGCTTCAATCGGCACAAGTAAAAACGACCAAGCCAGTTAATTGATAAGCGAATTGTTAACCCTTTACTATTTTAGGAAAAACGAAGATTGGAAACAGAAAAGCAGATCCGAAGCCAGATATTATTTTGAGTGGTTTGAGGTCAGTGGTTGAATATGATACATTTGTAGAGTGTTGGGAAACAAACGTCTCTTCGTAAACACGAAAAACGCACTCGGGTTTACTTGATTTCCCGGAACATGTCGTGAAGCAATTTTGGGAAAGTTGAGGTCACGTGATACTATTTGCTCTGCACGTTCACCAAACCATGTGCTATCAGTTTAGTGATTATGTGCCAACTCTTTCTTTCACAGCATTCTTGCAGATCACGCTACAGTGATGCATAAAGGAAATTCCATTACAATCCTTGCTCATCCTGATGCAAAGTTAATGATCAACGGTAAACCAACTCATGATGAAATAGAAATTCACCACAATGACAGGTATGAATGGTGTGTTGTATCAGGGAGCTCAATGTTCACTTTCGTTTTCCGACCGTTGCTAAAAAGCGTGTCGTGCTCGCTAGTATCTCTCACATAGAACTCGTTATGATCGAGCAGTTAGTGGGCTTTACTCTTTCTACATTACGCCCCGCTTAATTAAATTTTTGTTTCTTATTTCCTTAATTTCAAGACTTAAAAGTACTTAATGTTCATCTTTCGTCAGCATAACCTCTTACACTCATGGTCAATACCCAGCATCTTATTTGCATAAGAACATTGTCTATTGTTTTTTGACTCGTTCTTCAGAGAACGCCGCCGAATGCTAACAAAGGTGTCAGGGTATTCAGCGGTTACTCCGTACTGGCATCACACTGAACTGAAGATGATCACATTCAAAGTCTTTAGTCTTCGTCTTAGTTGGGATGCAATTTCTTGATGGGCGTGACAGCCTATTACACTCGATAAAGACATAGGATTAGGCATAAGTGTCGAAATTCCATTAAAAACTCCCCCCAAACTAACTTTAAAAAAATTTTGGGTTTTATCAACGGAGTTGATAATGTAAATTGGCCACCGTAAGAGATTCTAAAAGCTGACGTTTCGAGCGTTAGCCCTTCCTTCGTAGCGATTCGCTCTGACGAAGGGCTAACGCTCGAAACGTCAGCTTTTAGAATCTCTTACGGTGGCCAATTTACATTATCAACTCCGTTGATAAAACCCAAAATTTTTGTATACTACTTCCCCACCGACGCAGCACCACAGTTTCTTTAGAAACTACCCCTTCATAACTTTAAAAAAACAACAACAACAATAACTTAAAAGGGTGAGCGTCCTAAGACTTTTGCTACTCATTGTGTTTCCCGTTTTTCATCGGCTTTAAATGACCGTCTGCGAATATCCCGTGCTGTAAGCTTTGGAAAGTGCGTTGCGGTCATTCTCTGCCCTTCCCACCTCTGCGATTGTATGTGGGGTTAGTTACAGTCGATCTTAACCTGACTCGAGGGGTTTTCTGTGGGTGATCCGGTTTTCTTCCCTCGTCAAAATCGACTCAGCTAATTACATCTACCTGCGGTGCTGTGCACCGACATCAAACATGGACGTGTAGCTGCTGGCAGAGACGCCTTATTTATGCTTTCTGCCAGGAGCCCATCAACTATAGCCTCTATCTACACTTATTCCTTGAGTCAACCCTTTCCAGATTACATTTATTGTAGAGCGGCTTTTTTTCCCGCGAAAAGTGTCATATTTCCACGGGATAACGGGAAAACATCCCAGTGTGGTGCGTGTTTGTTGCGTTGTACGACGTAAAACAATAACACTGTCATACCTCTGTTTTGATTGGGCTTTTAACGTCGAAACCTCACGAAAGGCGTTCTGTCAATAACTGTACTCGAGAAAGGGTTGACTCGAAGACCCAGCATGAAAGATAGAGGGTCCATTTTGCCCGATATCGTGGGCTACGCTCTTCGCAGTTCAGTCCCCAAGGCTGGAAGAAAGTTTGCTTCGCACAGCTGTCTATTTGCTTCCTGCAGTACTGAATTGAAACTTTTTCAAGATTTCCCTTGAGCAGTTAATTCACACAAACTGAAAACACGCCATTATTAAACAAAGCTGAATCGTTTCCCAAACCAATGAAGAACTTATAATGTAACTTTCTTTAATAGAGTGATGTTTGGCTCAAGTAGTTTGTATGTCTTGCATCATCCTGTCGAACTTGAAAAAAAGAAGAAAGCCGGGGCTGGAGTCCACGTGGGCGAAATCACGTATGACCTGGCACAGGAGGAAATAGCGGCTAACTCTGGGTTTGATATGGCGAAGAGCGGTGGGCAAACAAAAAGTAAGTCTGAGTCATGTAGTGGCGTAGCATGACATGACATATTTAAAGTTAATCGTCTGTCTACGTTGGGTGTGGTTTTTATCATGGCCGCTTTTCTTGAGGTTTTCTCCACTGCTCCCCTGCTCTGTCATGTGTCTGATGCAGCAGTAATAATCACGACAGCCCTCAATCACTTTACAAGGGATCGATCTCACTCCAGTGTTATAGCTATTATCAAAAGAACTTTGTCGGGGCTTCGATGGAGTTTGCCTTCACACGTGCAAAGCTGATCGGCGATAAATTGCTAAGAGGCTATGTCATGCCATTTTGGATCAATGCCATTACTGACATTAATGTAGGCTGTGCAATCAGATTTTACCTCAGGTTAAGATTTTTTAGACAGGTTGCCTGTTTTACCTTCAAATGATGTTATCGTAGCTGTCTGAAAGCGACGTAGTTTGAATATGCTTTAATCTCTCCTTACTCTTGATAGTATTTTATCTTTTTGTTGACAAACTTCGGTTGACCATCTTAAGTGGTCACGTGAGCAGACGCAACTATGGTTCCCAAGGACCCTGGGAACGTGGTTGAACTGAGTTTTCATTGGGTACTATAAGGGAGTTTAGACGTCAACGACTGCGGAAACTCCACGTAAACCCTTCGTTTTAATGAGTATAAAATCACACTCAAGGATGCTTCAAGAATTTTAAGCCCTTTGCAAATGATCAAAATCAGCGGTTTTTGGAGAGGTCCGCACGTGATACGACTAAATTTCAAACTTCAAACGCTTCCCATACCCACGCGCTATTGACGATTGAGTTGTAGACGGTGCTCAATAGAACCGAGGAGAGCAAATAATTTTGACTTGCTAATTTACCATTTCAGATGATATGCTTTTACAAGAAGACCTGCTGCAAATGGTTCCTATGATAGGTGAAACAAACGCCATGGCTGAAGAACTTGGGAAGAAGGTCAGGCGTCAATATTTTCCTTTCTCATTCAGGTGATCGGTATCCGGGTTTTAACTGGGAAGATGAACTTTCCATTATAACCGCTTTGTTAATAGAGAGTGTTGAATTAGCAAAAGATCGAGAAAACCAAACAAATGAAAAATGGTATCAAAAATAGTTTTGATTTTATGAAAAAAATGCCACTAAACTTACGCTTGTCTCTCTGCGTGATATCACTGAGTAAACTGAACTACCGTATGGTTGGCTTTACTTCATGCTGTGCTTTCAAAATTGCAAAAATATATTATAAACATCTTATCAACCTGGTTTTCTAAGTCACAACGGAAAATTTATGCTCATATGCAATACACTCGGGTCACAGCTTGACGCAGGGAAAATCTCTGGCCTAACTTAATGGAACAGGATTCTAACCAGGGAAATATATCATGCAAGAGAGCGAATCATTATCTCTGTCCGGTCATATTCCATGGCTATTTCAAGGGTGACACCTTATTGGTCAGTGAAAATGGACCTCGCGGTCATGGACACAAGAGATAAAAATACCCTTCGCAGCGTGGGTGCAATCTAAAAATAGTTGTCAAATATTTATCATGGGGCACATGATATTCTCTCTTACCTCATACTCTCTTGTTTGAACTTAACTCCATGTTACCCACTTTTATGGTTAATGTGTGGTAAGAGACTTCTGAATCAAAATTAGTATTTCTGATTTCCAAGGTGAAGTTTGAGATTATGCTCGTGTCTCCTCAAGCACGAGGGCTTAAAGAAGGAAGGACAGAGGTACGTCCGATATCAAGTTAACTCTTAAGCAGGCATGCATCTTGAACTGGTTCCTTGGCGAGTTAAAGCCAGGGCTGACGTTTCGGAAATTTTCCGCCATGTTGAATCGATAGGATTCATACTTCTCACGCGCAGTAAACTGGGACTTGGACGGGCCAGCGACACAAGGTGGCCGAGGCAAAAATGTCGATGATGATGCGTGTGCCAGAATTCCTCTTTCGTCGACCCGGGCTGAAAAAAAAACATAGCAATTGCACACCCTTTGTCTATGACGTGTGATCCTCGCCAAAATTATTGTTTTCAATTCCGTATTACTTTCAAATTTCGGAACGTCTCTAAATTCGTTGTCTCGCCAAATCCTGGAACCCAGTATGTCCGCGTAAGCCTTGTTGCACAGCTCCTAATTTATTTCCCGCTTTTACATAATTTATTCATCCTCCCATCTCAATACGGCGGACGATGGATCTTTGGGAAGTGAAAACAGGTCAAATAGTGAAGGATGAAACTTTTAAGAAGTAGTTTCTTTGCTTCGGCAAGCTGAGTCGTTACTGTCCAGTCAGGGCAGAACGCTGCAACAGTTAGTTCTCCCAGTCATGAAACCAGTATTTCAAGTGATCGTGCGCTCACAAACTTTCGATGTTCGTTTTCGAGATACAGTGTACGTGGAACTGCGGCAGTTTCTTCGTGAAAGAAATTTAACGTGGACCCACGACTTCTTTTGTCTAGCTAATTACCTTCAGAACCAGCAGCCTTCAAGGGCCGAAAACTTCAACGTCAGGAGGCTTAGGCGAATTGGAAAGTAAAACGAAATTGAAGACATTAATTTTGGCGGGGATCACATATTATTTCAGCCTGTTTGTTTTTTGTTTGTTTTTTTTTAGCAGGCTGAGTATTTCCACCTGATACTTCCAAATTAGAGTGATTTTATGGCCTAACAGAGGCGACGTCTACACTTACTCGTTTTCGTTTTAAAAAGCATTCCAAACACCCAAGTGAGAATTTATATATATGTTGTTGAAATTGCCTCCATTTGAAACTCGGAAAAAATCCGACCTCCAGATGGGATTTCTAGTCGGATGCTCTAATCATTGAGCTACTGGTAACTCTATGGTGAGCAAGGGTGAAGGTGGGTCTTTGACTCAAACTGCACCGATAGCTCATAACTGCATCGCGCATACCTTTACGTCTTCCGTCTACATTAATACGATCGAATACACAGGTGTATGTCTGTGAAAACGGGTGTTTTCGAAAACTTTCCCAGTTTCACTTATTTAACTTGACTTGCGC
>OX421451.1:30517160-30522160 GCA_949126865.1 Montipora capitata
CTTGCTCTTAAAACCATTTTCCTCTCAAATTAACAGTTTGTCGACTACTTAATGAATACCTCGTTGGTTATCGAAGTTTGGGGAAAGCAGAGTGGACGGAAAGTGAGCCGAAAGGAGACTGGAACTGTCGTGAGGAATAACCCCTCGCCTTCCAAAAGAATATCCGAAGGAAATGAAATCCCCAAAGGAATGACAAATGGCACTGTTGTGGTAAGAGTCTGCGGATTTTAATTTACCTTTTCACGGTTTCAGCCGCCGTAGTGATGGAGGTGGGGCGGATCGTGCTAACAAGGCTTTTATTTCTGAAAGTAATGTATAGGGTTTTGCCCGAGTTCAAACTCTGCCACAACGTGACGGGTTTCAAAATTTTACACGACCCGATTTACGGAAATTTACGTTTAAGGTGAAACGTCCGAAAATGCAGATCACAGATTTCAATGTCGCCATTTTTTTTTTCGCGGCAATTTGCAATATTTGATTAAAAGAGTTTGTGTGAATTAGAAATTTCGTTTTCGGTGGTCATAGTGTGTTCGTCATGCTTTGCGAAAAATAATCATTTTGCTTAGCTATCCAAATGCGGCAAAATTGAGCAAATAGCATGTCGGAAACGGCAATTGGGACAGAGGGCTGAGAGGGCACTTCTTGAGGATTTTCGTAGGGCAATTATCTCATTTTTCTGTATTTATCCTGGTCATGTTGGCAAGTGTTTTTCTGCGCTATCTTAAGTTACAATTATTGACTCTTTCGTTTTAGTCCAAGGACGAATCGCGGAACATGAAGCTAGAGCTGCATAAGTCACAGAAGCGACATGAAAGATCTGAGAAGAAATTGGTAAGTGATGATTGACTTTACAAACATTTACCAAGTCATGCATTTCGAACGATTAAGGAACAGTGCTGTTTGTTCTTGCAGCTTTCCCTTGCATTGGGTAAAGGCCTTCTCCTCACTAAATGCGGCAAATAACTCCAGGTTATTTTCTATTTCTGCTCTCCTTCAGTGTGTAATTTCATTCCTGATGAAATAATCCATGCAGTTTTAAGGCCGCTTTCCATATGTTCGCAGACGATCGCAGATCGCAGAAAGTTCTGCGATCGTTCGATCCTGCAATCATATGGAAACCAAAGTTTTGCGATCTGCAAATCGAAACGTATCCCATAATATTTTTAATTCTGACCCATGATTCAACGCTTCTTAGCAACAAAGCCCGAATGTTCGTTTATAGCAACGCTCATTTGTTGTAAACATACATGTAGCTGGCATTGACTATACCTTCTGGATCGGGGCGAGATGCAGTGCCAAGAGAATTTCAAAACCTGGAATGACTCAATCCACATATTGCACACAGACCATCAAGCACAAATATGAGATCAAAGTCACCTGGAACAGTTGAGAGCTCCTCGTCGCCAGCGCCTATCAATCTATCTATCTATCTATCTATCTATCTATCTATCTATCTCTAATAAATCACAAAAAGATGATTTTATCTCATTTATTCCTGCAACGATTACAATATGTTCCGGCGTAAATCCCGCGTGAGTTGGTTGGAGGTAAATAGCAAAGGATATTCGCAGTTTGAGTAGCCAGTCAGATCGCGCCTTCAACGCTTACCTACGTATTAGTATATACTAACCAAATGCAAAGAACACAAGGGACCGCTTTGATACTCTCAGTGAGGAGAAAGTTAAATATATTTGTTTTAATTGCTGTTGTTGCGGGTGGTGTTGGTAGCGGTTTCCGAAAATGTTTCCCTTTTCGTCGTAGAAAAAGATGCGTGGATTAATCGAAGATGCTAAGAGGAAGGGCGTTTCCACAATAGAGGTAAGGGGGAAATAGTATGGCGTGAGGTGGAAAGTAAAGCTAAGTCATAAAAATCCTGCCAAGTAAAGCAGCGACTGCGTGGAAAAGGGAAGCGCACGGTGATATGCAAGATTCCAATGCAACAAGGTGGTTCTCAAGTGATTGTCGATAATAAAAACAAGCTGACAATCAATTGCAGAATAAGTCCATGTTCGTTTCGAGTCGCCCGAGGTGGTTCACAAGAAAGCACCTATCAAAATCAAAATAAAAAAATAACCCCTATATCTCGTTTTTAATGGTCTTCTAAGATTAGTTTCGATCTAGTCGCATTTGGGGACCTTATGCCTTCTACTCATTAGAGACATTTTTATATGGTATTTGGGCTACAGCGCATAGTCCGTCCTGTTTTTGGAAAATGAAACCTAATCTTACGTAGTTAAATTTCTTCGTGTACACTCCGTAAAATTAATAAAGGGGGTAGTTTCTAAAGAAACTGTGGTGCTGCGTCGGTGGGGAAGTAGAAAACAAGAATTTGGTTTTATCAACAGATTTGATAATGTAAATTGACCACAGTACAGCTTTTAGAATCCCTGTACGGTGGTCAATTTACATTATCAACTCCGTTGATAAATCCAAATTACTCCGTAAAATTACTCGATCTTATTGCAAGAGAACAGTAAACACTGTGCTCTGCTATGTCTTTGAGTAGCTGGATTCTTTTTGTTTACTTGAACAATTTCTATCAGACACGACCAGCTATTTGTGTCTGTTTTTATTAAATAGCTGGTCAGAACAAAAAAAAAGGATGGCACACTTTCATGCATTTAAATGTCCTCTTTTTGAACGTACAAAGTGATTTTATAGCACCCATGTTGCATCGAAAAAAATCTCCGCTTTCTAGAAACAAAACCCTGAGAGAACCTTTCCAATACAAGTTCACTAATTTTCGTATGGTTGGCAACAGGTGACTGCCCTTGAAGACATCTTAAATGGAGGTGAAGGTGACAAGTTCAAAGCAACCGCTAATATTGTCCTGCACGCTCAAAAATCCATTGACAAAGACGGCAAGATCACTAGTGCAGCCTGCTCTATCCAGTAAAAAAATGTTCATCAACTTTAATTGTTTGACAGCACTTAATTGAACCGTAACACTTGACTGTAGTCAGACAACTGTCAAAAATTCGCATGAATATATCTGATTTTGCGATTTGACGGAGTGACAACTGAGGCCCGAATTTGCTATTTTCACCATCCCATAATGCAACACGTTTTGGGGGTTCTTTACATAAAAACCATACAAGTTATTTACTCTTGGGACTGTGTCATGCTTCAGTGAACTGGATATCCATTGTTTTAATGCAAATAACCCCCAAAAATGAACTGTATTATGGGATTGATGAAAAAAACGAATGGGTCACTTTCAAAAATACCATAATACTCTTTGTTTGCCCTAAAAAAATTTTCATCATAAGCATTGTTTCCAGTTTCTCTTAAGACCTACAATGGTCCCAAGAGAAACTTGAAAAAACAAAGAGTATTATGGTCTTTTTGAAAGTGGCCTGAAGCTGTTTGTCAAAAGCCCCGAAACTTTTCGGGCCGGAAAAGAAATTCTGGAAACTGAGATCTGCTTATTCTGAAAAAATGATCTTTGAACATGTTTTGAAGACCAGAAAAAAGACAACTGCAAAGTTGAAACGTCTTTCCTTTGAAGATACAAGGCGTCATATGACACCCGAAATACGGGGGTTATTTGCATTAAAACAATGGATATCCTGTTCACTGAAGCATGATACAGTCCCAAGAGTAAATAACTTGTATTGTTTTTTATGTAAAGAACCTCCAAAACGGATTGCACTATGAGATTGTACAAGTACTGAATTCATTTTAATTGTACAGAAACGATCCATCCATGTGTACATTAATTCGTTCTTCATCCCTTTGGCATTATGGGATACTTTTTGTTAATCATTATTTAAGCCGGTTAACCCAAGAGTCCATCACCCAAAAGTAAGATTCTCTCCAAATTGGCCCAGTTCCCGTCAGCGTCAGAAAAGTGCCTATTTTTAAATCAAGTTTTGTGGGAAAATAAAGAATAGACCAGTGACATCGGCTAAACTCATTGTTGAACTCAATTCAAACCCTTTGGAAATAAAACGTTTTGTTCCAGGTATTTGCTTATCCTTTATATGTGAATGCTACATTATAATGCAAATACAATACACAAAGGATCTTAAATAGTTAACCCCGGGAGATGTAAATTGGGTACAACATTAAGATAGCCGATTTGGTCTATTACTTATATTCCCGCAAAACTTGGTTTAAAAATAGACAGTTTTCTGACGCTGATCGGGACAAACCTGATATCAGATTCTTACTCTTGGGTAATGGACTCTTGGTTTACCTTATTTAAGTATTTAAATCAAACCGTTAATGGGTCATCCCATAGACCACTTTCATAAATGGCGACCGATTTCATACTCTATTGTATTTATGTTAATTGGACCTACTGGCCTCATTTTGGTTAACATATTCTTTTAACTTTTGCGCATTGCAGCGAGGCTAGAAAGGATTATCAGTATGAAAACAAAAGAATATTTTGTAGGGCTGCCATTATGAAAAAGGTCTATGCATGGTACCGGTGCGGGATGAGACCTGGGTATTACCTGCGTAAAACCAACCGAGAAATCAATTTTAGAAATTATCGTCCAGTAAAACTCCAACGCTGGTCAGTTCACGTTGTCAAGGAACTTAAGCCAAAATGAGGTCGACCACGGCTATGACAACGTCATCTATTGCAGTAATATAAATTCGTTTTTAAGATGAAAATTGCGTAGCTCCAATCCAAGAATTAAAGAGGGAAAATTGAAAATTTTTTGTCGGGTAATCACGTCCTCTGAATAACCTTACATTGGTTCTACCGGGTCGTGGCAAAACATAAAAAGCACATTTACCCAATTGGTTTCTGTCGTTGTTTTGTTTGTTTGTTTGTATCTTGTTTGTTTTTGCTTCCTTGTAGCCGTCAGCAGATGACGGCAAAGAAATGTACGAAAACGCAAAACGTTCGTGCAGGGCGTCCAGAGCCATTGTTATTGCAAATTAGAAGCGTTTTTATGGCGTTATCGTTGCCGTCGACGGCGAGGGTGGTGTTATCATCGACTAATATAAATAATCAGCTAAAAATGGTAAGACTAGTGTCATTTTGT
>OX421451.1:30532160-30544660 GCA_949126865.1 Montipora capitata
GAAGCATAAAAGTTTTTACTCTTGCTCGTAAGAGGATCAAAATCTTTGTTTATACCACATTTTAATTCAAGTGTATTTAAAACGTTTCTTTCAACAGTGAGATTCCTTAAATACTTTGGCACAGCGCAGCGAACAGCAGACCACGTCAAGTAATTTGAGCCAATTAGCCCCTTGTCCTTTGCTATGTTAAAGTGGTACTATGATCAAAATATCATTTCCTTTTTTTCTTCTGATTTTGAAAGCGTGTTCGCTTAACACTTAACTGGCAAAATTTTGAGCTTTGAGTTTTAACCAAAGGCTGTTTATTTTGAGTGCAAGTTTTGGATTTCATGGTCCGCCATTACTCACGTTCAAAACTGGCCAGTTGGACCTCAGAGGGTTGGATCTAGAGAAAATGACGTCATTTACTCACTAGCTTAAAATTTCAGCGTGTAAACGCAATTTATTATATATGCAAAACACGGGTTGAAAAGTCTGAAAGCCCGAAACTCCCGTGCTGCATATTAATTAGGCCGCGTACACACGCATTGCATTCTTAAACTAGTGAGTGTTTGACGTCATTTTCTCCTCGACCCAGCTCTCTCAAGATTTTGAAGTTAGTAATGGCGGACCAATAAATAAGAAAATTCCAGCTAAAATAAACAGGTGTCTTTTTAAAATCAGAACTTAAAACTTGGGTGAGTTAGTGTCTAGTTAACATAGTTTTGAAATCCAAAGGAAAAACCAATTTTTTTTTTGGTCGTAGTACCACTTTAAAGGATTCAAGGGGATGACTCGATCCGTTAACAGACACGTCGATGTACCCTCTTGAAGGGGGTGGACGATGTAGTGCACTCAATAACTCCGTCACCGTCTACGTGGTATCACGTACCACTTATATCACGATTATGTTTGTAAGAAGCTGAAGTGTAATCGCATTTTGATGGCCAGTTCTTTGTGACTGATTTTTTTTCTTCGTGATGCAACAATTTTTACTTGTTACCTAGTAGACAGAAAGCAAGAGTGACGTAATAAGACGGGGGAAATTGCATAAAAGCTTTTTAAAGATTGGGGAACGCAAAATGGGAATAGCAGTTTATGCCATATTCGAATTAGAGTTTGTGTTTGCTTAGGAACGTTCATAAATGGGGCGCTGCTTTGTAATTATTGCACTTTATTCAATGAAAAACCTTTCTGTGTCTGTAAGCCAAATCGTACATCTGACTTTGTATTCAGGAAAAAGCTCTTGTATTTTCGAGTAGGCCTGGTACGTAATGACATTACTTCCTGTTTTGCAAATCATTTCCGCTTCCTCGTCTCTTATATCGATCATCTTTTGTTTACATCGAACACCTTTTAGTTGCGTCAAACATCCTTTAGTTGTATTGGGAATCTTTTATTTATATCGGACATCTTTGCTTATAGATTTATTGCACATAACATTCATGTATGCAACATAATATTGATATAAGCATATTCGATATTTTGTCCGTAAAGGTCTTTCATAGGGGGATGTTCTTTGCAGTAAAACAATGGATATCAAGTTCACTGAAGCATGATACAGTCTATATGTAAGTCACTTGTATTGTTTTCATGTAAAGATCCCCCGAAACGTATATTGCATTGTGGCATGGAAAAATAGGGAATGCAAACAAGTGTACAGCCACTTTTTTGCATCTCAAGGCAACTTCTAATCAACAGATGCAGGCGATTTTACATAATCAAGCAGTTTTGCTTGACTCCAATCCTCTGATTCAGACTCTCACATTCCATGGGAGTGTTCTCTTCATTTTCAGATGAAACGGTGCTAATTAATTTACTACGATTAAAAACAGTTAGAGAGCACACTTGGTCCACAGTCAGCACAGAGCTGCATGGCAACTGAGTTTTCTTTATCCAATGATCCTCGTCAGGATCATAACAAAAAATTATTATTAACTTGTTTACTTCGCAATTAGCGCCATGACTTGAACTGAACCGATTCCTCGAACAGGTGCAATCTACAGAATATTCGCACAATGCATAGAGTGAATCATCGATACACATGAAACCAGCTACACTTCGGTGGGCAATTGTGCGTGGAAAAGGCAAACTTGCCGTGATATGCCATTCATCTGTGGTTTCGTCGTAAACCTCACAGCCTATTGGATATTCACCAATAAAGGGAATCTTAGGATTCTGACAGTATTCTCCTATTCTTCCAATGACAAAAACCTTCCCATGGGCAACAGCTCCCAGAGCATGGCATCTCCCTTCGTTCATGTCAGCCACTCTTTCCCACTTGTTAGCAGATAGGTCGAATCTGTGGGCCTCGTTTAAGCGGCTAAGCTTCCAACAATATCCGAACCTGCCACCAAGGAAATACACGAAATTGTTTTTAATCACGATGCAAACGCCCGTTCTTGAATCCCAAATGAACGTCGAGACATCCTCCCATGAACCGGATTCAGGGTTGTACCTTGTGATACAAGAAAGGTGCCGTTCCTGAGTACTTCCTCGACGTTGGCCAACCAAAGCGAATATTTCGTTTCCACCTCGGACAAAAATATGACACACTGGGTCTACACCTTTTGATAAAGCTAGTGATGAACACAACGTCGACAGCGATGTCAAACGATTAGAAAAGGAATCATAACACAACAGTTTGAAGTCTCCTCCCACGAAAGTCTCAGCTGTCATGTAGAGTTTATCTTGCGAAGAAAATGCCCTATGCCTTAGGCTTGGTATTACACTAGGGGTTCTGCACCATTTATTTTCTCGAGGAAAATAGCAGATATTGTGTTCTCCTCGTCTTCTCTCAAATAGTAGTATAACTGGAGTTTCGTGTGACTTTCTAGGTTTCTTATCCTTCTGCCAGAAAAGACTGTTAGCTTTTCCCGCTGATTTTACGGTGGCCTTTATCAATCTTAAACACCCTTCATTGCACTTTACTAATTTATTTGTCTTGATGTTGCTCCTCAGGTAGTCATTGGGAATGTAAGTAAGACGAACATGACGAAAAAGTTCCTCGAAAAATTTTGATCGTTCAAATCTACTGTGATCTATCCATGTTAAGATGAACTCAAACACGTCCTCTTCCTTTCTTACATTGATATCATCACTGGAAATCCACATTGCAACTTCATTATTTGACATAATATTCAAAAACTCTTCTGTTGTTGATACGGTTTGGAAATTGTCCAAGATAAACGTTTTTGACCTGCTGAAGAGCTTTTCGCAATTGTATGCTTCAGCAAGACGGTAGAGTGATAGACAGTTTGAGCAATTTAGTTTCTCTACCAATGCACTTTCAGCGAGACATTTTAGTCGCGAAAGAAACAAATAATCTGCCATCTCGATCAAGACTTGTGCTTGGTCTTCATTCGTTATTTGAACACAACCAGTGTACATAAACTCTAATATGTCCCCAAGAGCTGATTCGGTCAACATTTTCAAATGGATCACTCCTTCTCGCGACTCTTTCATGTCGGTGTTTAACAACTTTTCAAAGAACGGACT
Organism: Montipora capitata; assembly: GCA_949126865.1. Classification (NCBI taxonomy): domain Eukaryota; kingdom Metazoa; phylum Cnidaria; class Anthozoa; order Scleractinia; family Acroporidae; genus Montipora; species Montipora capitata. The sequence continues at coordinate 30,535,638 of OX421451.1, forward strand.
CGCCCCGACCAACACATCTTTATGAGCCTTTATTGTTTTCCCGTCATTAACCACCAATATAACGTCGCATGGATGATCGGTGCTGTCTCTTGGAGTGAAGATAGACTTTGCATTCGTGATCAGAGAACTACAAGACGTTTTTATCGTTTCTTCCATGCTTTCGAAAAAATGACGCCGATAAACCAGGTTCCCGACGGAAGTTGCTAGTTTGAAATTTATGCTCTGATGTCAATTCAATATTTGTAGTTTCCCTGAGTCATTGTTCACGCACCATTAATTTCAAATGACTGCTCAGTGAGTTGTATTTGAAATAACACAAATTGCGATAAACAGGTAGATTAGCCAAAGGCGGAAAGTAAGATGTCTTCACAATGGTTTTTTTTTCATTTTTTTTTAATTGTACTTAACAAATTACTTTGCATAACCCAGGACACCGTTCTGTTAAAGATCAACTCCAAATGCATTTTGAATGGTTGTAAGTTGGACAGGCAAACAAAAAATATTCAAAATTAAATCCGGTAAATTTGGCCTATTTTTACCTTGCAATCTAGAACTCAACGTTCTCTTACGCATAAACAAAAACATCCGCAGAAAATTCTCATCCTTGGGCTATGCTATCACGATTTAACGTTAAATCGTGAGCCCCAAATTAAAAATTAAACTTTACACCTTTCCTACGCAGGTTTTACGTTATATCCTGAGCGTATTTGTTCTGGGTGTTTTGCTGTTCACATCCTTACTGGAACGTGCTTTGTACTTTTTCCTTCATGTATAAAACTAGTTCCCTTTAGACATCTTGTTAGAATCCCTGATGAAGTCTGTTTGATCAGACGAAACCGGTCGGATAATAAACAAAGTTAACAAAATCAGTTGCTGTGTGCTGCTCACTAGTTTCCTTTTAAAAAATTGGCTATGAAGCCACACAGTTGGGAGCATAGGTTCGAATCACGTTGAGGCCGCCTGAATTTTTCAGGTGACTACAAAAAAATAATCGTCCAGTTAAGTGCGAGGAACACTTCTACATTTCGGCTTTTACCTGCACTTAACAAAGGAGACTTTTGTCTGATTGGTTGATGGTTTTGCTTGTACCCAGGTTTTTTCACGCGAGCGCGCGCGCGCGAAGTAACAAACAAGATGGCGGCCTAAGATGTCTTGTTCGATTACTTGCTGCAGGGAATTTTATGGCAGCAGCGACGTATACACGTTTTCTTCTTTCGGAATAGCGGTATTTCAGTGCTAGAAGCTGTTTTCTTTTAAGCCTTTCACTTTCGCACGATCGATTTTTCGTCCGTGGCTTCATGCACAGTTGATTTGGGCAGATTCCCGAGTTAAAAAATGTTCCTGAATGTTGTCATAGATCGATTGAGGTTGTTGTTCAGCCGAGGCCGTGCTGTCAAGTGTGCTAAGGTAAGATTCGCTGTTCCTTTCGTTTTTTATGTAATCTCAAACCAATACAAGCTAGCGCAGCCCATTAAATGTTCTTTAAAAAATTAATGTATTTTACCTTCCTTCTTGTCCACAGAAACCTCACAAGAAATGCCAGCGTTATTAACGCCTTCTTCTTCTTTACCAGTTCCCATATTTTAACTACTAGTTACAATTAGCAACGTGAATGGAGGATTTACTAAGTCGCCATGGAGTGAAATCGGACGGTAGATAATAAGGGGGCAAGATTTCCGCACAGGTCCCTACTTCATTATGCATACACTCCTTTGTTTCAAGAAAACAATAGCGATAACAATAGACGTCCTTTGGGACTGTGGCGCTTTGTTCTTTCTTTTTAGAGGTTTTTTTTCTAAGTCTACATGGACTTAAAAAAAGCCGGTCGAACTCCTGTCTGAAATACGGAAAATCGAACAGTTTTTCCTGCAATTTCGGCATTTTTCCTGCAATTTTACCCGTTTTTCAGTTTTAGAATGAGCGCAAGAAGTGGGGTTTCAAGCAATCGTTGTAATAGGGTTCAGATTCGCAAACAACAAACAAACCAAATAAAAGTACTGTCATAAGAAATTTAATGGCTACCTGCTCTTTTTATCGTGAAATTGTTCTTCCTGTCTGCTTAAAAATTCGCCGAGACACTGCGAAGTGTATATTTTCTTCCTTTTCTGTATTCAGGATCACGAACGGTGCATTTAGTGGGATTTTGCGATTTATCGCTCTTTGTAAAGATCGGCAATATGCTCAATGATACTTCCAAGTAAATAACTTTGGTAGAGATCCATGGATGTTCCCGTACGAGGCATACTTCGTTTCACTCCCCAACATGTCTTTTCAATTCCCTGCTGTGGGCTCGTTTGTCTGGGTCGACCAAGTTTAGGCGATGGTTAACTGTGAGATGATGTTAGCCCTTGTCTTGTAGGCGGTTATAAACTTTCCGGCCACAGGTAGCTTGGGCTAATATTTTTTCAAAGAAAGTTTACGGTCAGAAAATTTATATGTGTTCTGGAGGATTGAAGGCTATCCATAGCAGTTTTTTCTTGAGCATCGCGAAACAGATCCATCTCCCGATGCGGCACTTTGTCTTTGCCAACTGCCTGCGTTTTCACACAGGTTTTGGACACGGAAGACGAAAGTAAATTGTTTTCTTTGCACCACTGTATGCACAACTCTGGAAAGGCTATAAAGCAGGGACAATTTCCAAATGACCACTGAATCTCCCATTGCTGTGACGCTTTTACTTCGGTAGCCATCTTGATTATTACGAAGACACTAAGTTTGCTTCAAAAGAAGGGAAACATGAAACGATTTTAATTGCAATGAACTCGTGCATGAAAGTTTCCCATGAAAGATGCACCAATCAGACTTTAAGCGTGGTATACTCTTCCACGCAGTGAACTTATAAGTGTGCCGCACGCACGGGGAATGAAGGAAAAGCAGGTCACAGTTCACAGCAACACTGGAAAACCTAAAACTATCACAGGGACTAACCTTAAGCCTAAACAGTGCTTTTAGTCGTAATTAGGGTTACGGTTAGCATTATTAAAGGGATGGGTTGTTTCAAGAGTAGTAAAACAGGGATGTCTTAACGGTAACCTACAAGTGTAAGTTCGATTGTAGGTGCTCGGCGCGGCACGTGTATATAATTACGTATCATTGTTATGTAAATAGTCAGCCAGAATTCAAAATAAATATCATTTTCAAGGTGTGAATTAGCAACTTGACACGTTAGCTCAGTGGTAAAGAACAGGGACAAGTAATCCAGAGGTTTACAGTGGGGCGGAGTTCAAGGCAAGCTGCGAGTGACATATCATGGGATAAAATGGCAGAAAAAGCCGAGTGGGATCTGGAAATAAGAAGAAGACGAAGGGATAGAAAGAGGAAGGCTGCGACAAAAACGAGTAACGGTGTGGGGGATGAAGGGAAAGAAGAGAGAGAGGGAGGGAGAGAAAAAATGAGATCTATTTTTATTCACCCCGTAAGTACAAATTACCCATGTATATATTCAGTTCTCTTGGGTGTACGTATTGTTCTACAAAACAATAGCGCGAATGAATAATTAATTTATTCTGCATGCATAATGAAGTAGGGACCTGTACGGAAATCATTCCTAATAAGGGTACTGTAGTAATCTTTAGGTAATTGATGAATGTGCAAGCTATTGTTATTTCCTATTTTTCTGAGCCTTTTAAATTCTCTGGTTTTTCAGGAAAAATTAACTATTTTTGTGCTCATGGCTTGAGAAAAATGTAGCAAGCTTGTGTTTTATGTTGATTTAAAAGCAATAGTTTTGAACCTCTCAATAATGACTTCAATTAGGCATTTACATTACTTTACCTATTCTCGTGCAAATGCTGCAATTTTGTTCCTACTTTTAGGTAATAAAAAACCCGATTTCATCATTTTCTGACCATTTTACCCACTTTATACCCTGTAAATAGCAATTTGTTTAAATTATATATTATTTGGAGGGGAAACCTCTGCGACATGGCCCACTGAAACACTGTAGGGAAGATATTGTTTACCTATTGTCATTAATGTGCCAACCAGAGGCTCACTGGCTGTTGAAACAAAGGGTCTTTTGTTCCTGTGGTTTGCAAATCAATGCTTGTCAACAGATATCTTCCCTATTATCTATAATTGTGTAGATGAACTTCAAACTCACATTAGCTCTGAGCTACCAAGATTTATTAACTTTAAATTTAACGAAAACTAAATATCTTATCTTCAATCCTAATCAGAAAGTAAATTTCAACTTACTTCCTTCATTAACTTTAGCTGGTCAATGCCTTGAGCAAGTTTCAATCTTTAGATACTTGGGTATGATATCTATATTGGCCATCACCTTTCCTGGCATGATCATATTCATTATATTTGTAACAAAGTTAATAAATTTATTAACATCATCACTACAGTTAAGCAATGTCAGTAAACATTGTTTAATCAGTATCTATTATTCGGTTATTTAGCCAGTTACTGTATGGCTGCATATTGCGGGGTATTAATTATGAAAACCCATTGTCACAGCTTATAAAATTGCAAAATAAAGTTATTGGAATCATCAATGATGTTTTCCTACAGGTCTATTGAAATTTCACGATATTGCTAAAATGTACACATTTATTTATCCATAATTGTCTTTGTGGTGATAAGCCATGTAATTTTTTTCCATATTACTGGTTTCGGAGCAACGTAATCATTCAACTTAGGATGCATCTTTACAGCATTTATTTCTTCAAACTACAACCAATATATGTATAAGAAAATTTTGCCTATCCATTATTGGAAAATACTTTTGGAATGACCTTCCTCTTTAAAATCGAAACAGCACATCTAAAATCCCATTTTGAACACTATTTTGCGCAGTACTGATTTCCTTACTTGCTGGTATGTACTCCAGTATTGCTTGTTTAAAAGTCTAAATATTGCAACTGAATGGGACATCCTGTTCTGTAGATTGAGTACGATTTAAAGTTAAGAACATAATCTTATTATTCTTTGTCTGAGACAGTTGTTAACTTGAATATATTCACATTATGGATTACATTCACAAATGTTTTACCTGTTTATGTCATTTTGAAATGATTTTAATAAAGCATTTCAAGCAATATTTACTAGTAAAATGACTTTCAAAAATCAATTTATACTTTCTTGAACATTCTTGTAAATAAGGTGACAAAGTTTGAATACGCTTCCTTTAATGTTGTAATAATAACAGTATATAAATTATTCAAGTACAACCCTTGTAAATTTTTTTAAATGGAAAGAGGTAAAGTGCATATATTAATGGTAATTATTATAGCTCTTTTTCAAAGTTAGTTAACAACTTGAACACATTCACAACTAATTGTTAAGGGGATTTTTTTGGGTGGGGGGGGGAGGAAGAGGGGCACTTTGTAAGCTTTAATACCCAAACAAATGAATAATTTATTTAAAATAGAAATCAGAGTCTTTCTTTTGTTTTTAGTACAGTTCACTATATGCCATTTATTTCTAGTGGTGGCATAGTGCATGTCATGTTCTCTATGATATTTTTGGGTTTTAAAATTCCTGTGGTAAGCAGTTTTATGTAAGTGTAAATAGTACTTCGCCTCGGATGAGCAAATTTTGTGCAAATAAATAAATAATTTAATTATGAACCATTGTCAATCTCCATGTTTTTTCCCTGCAAAATTAGTTTATGATGTATCCACACTGATTGGGATTTTTTAAAATTTATTGCAAAGCGTCGAAACTCACTAGGCAAGATATCGCTGGGTAGCATTAAGGAAACGTCCGTTCAAACAACTGGCTCGAAGTGACAGATTTCAATAGGACAATAGGCTCACTTTGCTGGTCGCTTGCGCGCGCCTTGCCACTTTTAAATTATAAATGTTCACCTCAAATTATTCTTCTGATATTTGTGTGTCGGCTGTTAAAGGCGATTCCCATATCACGAATTATTTTCTAAGATTTGGCCACGAGAACGCATGAGCTGCCGACTTGAGTTTCGTTCTCCGAGTTAGAATTATTTGTGCACGTCATTTTATCACCTTGAAACTTTCGCAGCTTGGGGCAATATGACAATACACAAATTGAAAAAGGCTTCAAATTTAATGCTTTTTCAGTGGTTTAATTTTCAGACGTTAAAGTTTGCCAAGTCAAAGACACAATAGGGCAAAGTGAGATGATATCATAACAAGATTTGGAGCCATTTTGTAGACAACACCGTATCACACGAAACCTGCTGTGTTGAGCCTTGCCACTTTTAATGACAATTTCTTTACACAAATCTTTTCTTTTGTTGTTGGGCTTACTGCAGCAATCGGGAATTCCCGTATCACGGCCTATGACAAAAGTCTCGAAAAAGGGAATCAAAATAATTTTTGCCAAGGAAATTTAAGTAATCTGGAGCACTCGTAAAGGAAAGCCTTGCGTCTTGGCTTAATCTGTTCGCTTCACGATTCAAAATCAGCCCTATTTCTTCTCCAGAACAATTCCCGACTCTATTTCGAGCATGTGGTTCAAAATTTCAAGGCTGGGAAGCTTTATAGCGAATTGAGATGTTCTTCACCAGTGGGCTGTCATTTTTCGACTCCATCTTGTTAGCTGATTTATCATTGTCCTCGCTTCAAACGCCAGTTTACCCATATTTTTTAATGTAAACTCACATTTCAATTTAAATCCGACTTACCTGATTATTAAGTAGCACTTCATTCTGAGTTGAAGTCTCTTAAATAAGGAAAAACAACGCCAGGAAGGCAAAAGTATCCTCTGCTCCTTGCAAGTTCTGCAGTTCATCGCCACACTTTTGACTCGCCATGTTCCCTTCATTTGTGATCCTTCGCCGTATTTCCCATTGTACTGAACCAGTATCGGTCATAAGTATGGGTTATTGACCAAGCGTGAGGTCAAGATGACTGGATATTGGCCAAGTTCTTTTTTTGCGTGTTTATGGACCGAGACGAAGTCGAGGTCCATAAACACGCAAAAAAAGAACGAGGCCAATATCCAGTCATCTTGACCGAACAATCTTGGTCAATAAAGGATTTATTATATGACTTAAAACACCAAAAAATGATCTTTGATCTTGCGGGACTAAGCGAGAAATCCCGAGCGGGCAGTATCGCTCCATCTTGCCCGCTCGGGTAGCCAATCAGAGCGCGCGATTTGGTTCATCTTGCCCGCTCACGGAGCTAGTCATATAATAAAGAGAAGTTAATGCCCAAGTATTTCAAATGAATCTTCATCTTTGCATTCATTTTGTTCCGTCCTTTTGGGAACAGGCGATGAATATTAACGATGCCAGCACTACATCCACAATTTCTCATGTTCCCGCGTTTCGAAAGAATTTGACTGAATTTCAAGGGCTTTTTGGGGCGATGAGGCGCTTGCACAACATTAGTCTCCTTTGTTCCTGCACTTCAAACAGATACTAGTATATTTTTTTTCCTTTGCCATTAGGGACCGTTCAGTTTTTTATGGGGTAGGGGGGGGGGCTGGTGGAATTTGGAGGAGTGTAATTTGAAAATTGTATGACCCCCCCAATTTCCGATTTTTTTGTCCTGCCCCCCCCCCCCCCCCTCATCAGAGTACTTTTTTGGAAGGCCCCCCCCCTTGAATAAAAAATACATATGGTGTTAAAAGTTACTACAGCATTAAAATTTCGTTTTGTTACATTTCACATAATTTATTGAAAGAAACCTGAAAGCTAGAAAGCTGCTTTTAACAAATCAATCAAAAGAATGAAAAGTCAATTTCTGCTCTTCTTGTTACAGCTCGTCCTGAGCGTGTTGTGGCTGGCCGCTCGTCTGCGTATTCCTCATCTGAGGCGATAAAAGCAAGAACGACATCATTTGAGTCGTCTTCAGAGTCAGGGGCATCACTCATGTAGTCATCATCAGTTTCCTCTCCCTCACTGCTTTCATTACTGCTGTTTAGTTGACCTGATTCATTCCTGCCTCCCACTTCGGCTTGTCCAGTTCTGAGAGTATTCATTCGCAAGAAGTGTCCCATAATTGTCTTCACTTTGTCATTCTTGTTGCTCTTCTGATGCTGTTTTAATAGCCCATGATGTTTTACGTATTTGTTCAATTCTGGCACACGGAGCTTTTTTAGCTTGGTGGCATCTTCACACAAATTAGCCCAATGATAATCTTCATAGGACCGCTCACCTACTGCAATCAAACTACTTCAGCAACGCGGCAGGAAGCAGGCTGATTACCAACCTTAAGCAAGAAGTAAGAAACAGGATGTATTGTCTCCTGCATCCTGAAGATTTATAGCTCAAACGTCGGAGACACGAACAAAGATGAAGAAGAAAACGACGAAGAAGAGGAAGAAGGGGAAGACAACGAAGAAGAACAGGAGGAAGAAGAAGAGGAAGATAGCGACGACGAGATCAAAGAGAACGTCGAAAATGATGAATTGGACACCTTGTAGTAGTTTCATGCCCCTCCCATTAAATTTCTCAGAGAAAGCCTTGGTAACGAGGTCAGTTTCAATTACAGGACTCAAATTATTGGTCTTTGTTTAATATGCGCTTGACAACAACATTTTTATGAATGAAAAGAAAGTTGTTACTATTCAAGACTGTTATTATGGTACGTTCACTGTTATTATAAAATATATAAAAAGCTGTCGAGAAGTTTTCTTGAATACCCTGGAAATGTTTTAGTATATTTGTTATAAATAAAAGAGGTCAATTTTTGCCTCAATCTCTTATCCTATTTTTAATCAATTTTTTTTTAGTGCCCCCCCCCCCCCCCTTTCTCATGAAAAATGAACGGTCCCTTATTATAGCTAATATACACAGCGCACGGCGTGGTCAGCTACGACGGCGAAACATCAAACCCTTCATCATCCGGGTGAAGCAAGGGTGTGTCCTTGCCCCGACATTATTCCGGCGGGATCTTTTTTCTTGCTTCTGCTCCATTTCGCTTTTAAGCGCTCAACAACAGATGTACACTTGCACACCAAAAGTGACGGGAAGCTGTTTAACCTAGCCCATCTGAGAGCCAAGACTAAGGTGCGCAGTCCTCATCAGAGAAATGCTTTTCGCTGATGATGCAGCCCTGACTTCGAACACAGACGAAGATCTCCAACAA
>OX421451.1:30549660-30592160 GCA_949126865.1 Montipora capitata
TGTCGGTTGTAACCCTAACACGTGAAAGAAGGGGGCGTGCATAAATTAGGGGCATGTTGGGGCATGACGCAATAACGGTTGTAACCCTAGCACGTGAAACAACACGTGAGCAGCGCAGCTGTAACCCTAACACGTGAAACAAAAACACGTGCGTAACCCTAAAATAATGTTTCGTAAGGTGCGCATAAAATAGTACTGTGTGTGCATATCATTTTTATCGGTATGCTACTAGCCTGGTTTGGAGAGAGAGAGAGAGAGCTCTGGCCTGCTCTGGAGTTGAACTGTGAATAAGAGATCGCAGCAAAGCAAAGACAAGACTAAGGAAAAACAAACCAATCACTTCACAACGAATATTTATAATTACAAATCGAGAAAAATGATTTCTTCTTTTAAAAGAGTGAACCATTAACATCTTCGCGGATGCAATAAACTACAACTTGAAAAAACCTCTTCGTATACTACAAAGACTTACTTGCGATTCGTTTCACTTACATAAAAATCTACTGGAAAAAGTCATTTGCATTGTCAACTTCACGCCTTAAAGAAGCTGCGAACTTGTCCAATTCCCGAAACGGATCTATGGTACATGAAGCGATGACTTCTCTTATTATGTTATCAATCATTTTTGATCGTTCTCTTGATTCCCTATCGCGGGATTCTGCTTTTGCGCGATTCGCACGTATTTGAGCCAAACGTTCTTGCGCTGCGTCGAAGAGGTAGGATCTCACTCTTTGCTTTTCTGTAATTCTGTCCTTTCGTCCCTTAGTCGCCAGTATGCCATAAAAGAAAATCAATCAACAAAGAAACATGGAAATTAAACCCTTTAACACCACCAAATATGTTTGTAAGAGTCTCTCAGATAAATCATTTTGCGAATCCGTATCAAAGAAGTCAGAAGAATGAAAACGTTTTTTATCATCATCGGAATAAACCCTTAACATTACCAACTTAGATAGTTTTAAATTTGTTTGTAAGATCATAGAGCAATGTACGAAAACAAGACCTACCTTTCTGCAAAAACATGTTTGCTGATCTTGCGTGGCTAGAATTCTTTCGTGCAATAACTTCTTTTCTGGTTCATAGCTTCAATCTGTTTGCTGTCTTGAGATGTTTGCAAAGCGCAACAGTTCTACTCTGTTCGTTCCTTGAACTAAATGATTGCGTTGACGCGCTCTTGATCACAGACGCGTAACGTTTGGAAAAACTGCAAGTCGTGTATTGTTTCATGAGCTCTCTGAATTTACTAATTGTACCGGGACAAAATCCGCGAATATTGTGTTATTGTGAATACAACCTGCACTTCATTGTTGTATAAACTAATTACCTTTCCTTTGTTGTTTACCGCCTTGTGAAGGTAAAGACAGATGTAGAATATCGGTTGAAAGTCGTTTAACATTTCCAATACAATTTGTTTTTGTATGAAGTACGGACAAGACAGGGCATGTTTGAAACGTTACGGGCGATTTTGGATTATATGAAACCAATTACTTCTTACCTAATTTTAAGACCAAACCTGTGGTTGATAGCAAATCTGGAAAAATTAAAGACTCTACAAAGCCTGCTAATGTTTCACATCTTTAGAAAAAGGCTCTCTTGTACCTATGCAGACGTTTCGAACTGGAAAAAACCGCATTTCAAACGCTTCTTTTTCCTTGCTTCCGCTTTGATCGCAATTAAGAAAATACGGTGTTATTGTGAATGAGATGAGCTTTGGTTGAAAAGGCGCTGTTTTGCGCTATTGTTCCTTCAGAGGGTCGTAACGTCCTAAAAGCAGGATTGCCGCTTTTATTTACCTCGAAACCTCTAAGGAGTTTTAGAGAGCATTTTTTATGTCGGCAAAGGGTTTGTTTAAAGGGATTTTTTATGCCGCAAAGGTAGATCAGTTAAATCGTTTTTTTTAATTTTCCAACATACCTCATACATCATGTGCTATTATAAATAGTCTTGATAAAAAACTGATCATCATGTTCCAAAACCATGATGAAAGTGATCGATACAGCAACGCTTACCTTGTCGGAGAAGGCTGTGAACCACATCATAGAGAGACATATCAAAAAGGCTGTGAGAGCTTCACAGTTTTACGATAATGTGGATGTGTCCGGTTTAATTCTCGATACAATCACAGAACTGGAGAGAAGGAAGCTGGAAGAGAACAGCAAATTGTACTATCCGCCTAGAGAGAAGCAAACTGTGCCTTATGTTTATGTATTGCCCAAAAATGGTAGTGTCTTTAAAGTTCGATACGTAAATATAGGGTACAGTATTGGACAATCTTTAGGAGGATGTGATACCGATCAACTGGAAATCATCATGGTGAAAACATCTGGGCGTTGGGACATCATCACCGCATATCCTTGCTCTTGAAGCAGAAACCTTTTTTAAAAAACGGCTCCTTTAGGAGCCAACAATTCTTGAAAAGTCAATAATCAATGGGTTTCAAGCAAACTTATGGCTTTACTAATATTGGTTCGTTGTTTTTTATCTCTTAATCTTGACGGATAATTGGACAATACCATCAAAGATTTTTTCTTATCCTCACAGGATAATCTCTGTGGGAAGTAAAAAAACATTAAAAGCATGTTGTGTAGTAATCTTTTCTAGTAATTCCACCCATGAAATATAGTGGTATAATCCAGAACCATATAAAAGCGAAAGACGGTCCCACACAAACCACTTCTATTTCCAACTCATTGAGTGAAAGCAGAAAAAGATAAGCGAGGACATACAAAAATGGAGAATATGCCATGGATTGAAGAATTGACAGACAGCGCCCTGAATCAAGTTTATGACGAATTCGAAGATGATTTGGTGCTCGTGCAAGCGCTGGAACAATTTGAAGAAGGTAACTGAAATACGTAAAAAAACACCATGATTTGCATTGCTTTCTTGAAGCGTGATATTTTACATGCGGGTACTTTCCGTGAAGATGAGAGTATAGGTTAATCGTTGGGCAGAGATTTTGGATTTGTGATAATGCAAACTATTACATGGGAAAAAAAAGTCGTAATTGTTGTTTACATTTGTCATGTTTCTCTTCTTGAAAATCATAATTTGCGATGCTGTATTGAGAAGCGTGATATTTTACAAACGAGTACTTTCCGTGACATGAGAATATATATATATATATATATATATATATATATATATATATATATATATATATATATATATATTTTTTTTTTTTTTTTTTTTTTTTTTTTTTTTTTTTTTGAATTAACAAGGCTGGAAATCCAACGATGTAGTCCCAAGCTAGTAGGATCCGAAGGATACACAACGCTTTGCTAGAAATATTAAGTAGTCGAGTGTACAAATAGCGACAGCGAACTACTAGCAGAACCATTGAATGAAAAACATATTGCCGTGAGTGGGAATCGAACCCGCGTCCCCCTGGTTACTAGTCGGGTGTGCTAACCACTGCACCATCACGACAACCCTGCTGGAAACAGAGCAATCGGTGAGGTGATTGGTTAGCCGCGGGGTTCCCCGGCGTTTAACATTCAGGAACAGGACGTACATCGGATCATCCGAGGATGATTCACAGGCTACCAGCTAATAACAAATTATATTTTTGAATTAACAAGGCTGGAAATCCAACGATGTAGTCCCAAGCTAGTAGGATCCGAAGGATACACAACGCTTTGCTAGAAATATTAAGTAGTCGAGTGTACAAATAGCGACAGCGAACTACTAGCAGAACCATTGAATGAAAAACATATTGCCGTGAGTGGGAATCGAACCCGCGTCCCCCTGGTTACTAGTCGTTTATATATATATATACATACATACATACATACATACATACATACATACATATATATATATATATATATATATATATATATATATATATATATATATATATAACTAACTGCAGCAGACAGTACTGTTTCGGCCTTCTGGGCCTCATCAGTGCAGTGCTGATGTCTGGGATGGAGGTTAAGCTTATAAAGCCACCCCAAATGTCCCACACATGTGATACATCTAAGCCATGCCAGAGTGCTCAAACTAGCGAGCTAGTGAGCATGCGCAATATATATATATATATATATCTGAGCGAATTCGCTAAAAGGTAGCTACTGAAGTTTTCGCTTGAGCACGGGCATAGCCCGTGTTCAAGCCATTGTGGCCTCTCAAAATGGAGGGGGCTTGCCGTCAAGGCCTGCTTTGCCAAACAGCCCAGGGACAGTTCTAGCTCTGAGTTTTGTGTCAAAAGCACAGGGCTGGGGGGGTTGCTGTTTTGAGACTTTAACTGCAGTTAGAGTTTGTGGCCTCGTTAAGGGAGATTTTACAGTATAGCGTGCCTTCATTGGCAATTTTCCCTGCACCAGTGTAGAGCTGAATGATAATTTGCTTTTGATCACCAATTAGAGTGAAGCCACACTGTGGTGTGGGTAGGTGATTGGCAGTTGTATGACCAAAGCACAGGGGTGGGGAGAGTAGCTTTTATTTAAGTTTGTCACGGCAGCAAAATTGGCTTGTTTTCACAACTTGTGCAGCCACCTTTTGACAAATCCAGTTATATATATATATATATATGTTCATCGTTGTTCAGAGAACTCGGATTTGTTACGCAAATATTAGAACTTATTTTTTTTGCTTAGTTACAACAACTGTTATTGATCTTGTTTTTTAGGACAAAACGTGCAAGATGCTGTTGAGTTGTTGCGTGAAATGGCAGAAGATGTTGACAGAGAGTTTAAAAATCTCCCCGAAACATCATCCTCGCCTCATAGTCAGCAACTAGGTGCTGGGCTTTTACAATCCCCTCAGGAATCTGGTCGCATAGACTTCACCTTGGAGCCCGTAGTAGAACGTCAGTCGAAAAGAATGGGAGTTCACGAACGCGTCTTTGAAACTCGAGTCCAGCAGATTGGGCCAATATTACAAGGGCAGAATTTAACGCATGCACTGACCCACGGATTACGCAGGGCATTGGAACGCTTACTCGATAATCCTGATATTGATGATCGGGACCGTATTTTTTTTCGTTTAAGTTCCAATCGGCTCGATAACAATTTTCACAGCGCGCGATTTCAAGCAGGAGAGTGGCGTAATGAAATTACACGGGTCGACGAATTCACGAATGTCATGAGTCGCATGCTAAACTCCAATGAACAATTTCAACTAAACGATACCTTTCAATTAGAATTTGTTCACGTGCGCGCCAGTCCACAGGGTGGGGGAAATGGTAGAGACTATAAGTCCGGTCACCAAGCCTCAACCAAGTTTCGATTGAAGAAAAAATGTATCATTAAGATTCCTAAGGATGCTAAAAACATGTGCTGTGCTAGAGCGCTGGTCACTGCTAAAGCTATCGCTGACAATCACCCCCAATGCCGAGGATTCAAACGAGGTCCAAATATTCAATACGAAGCAGCATTGTTCTTACATGCAGAGGCCCATGTCATCCCCGGACCATGCGGAATAGATGAGCTCACCCGGTTTGCATTAACACCGTCGCTGTTTCTGAAATATTGAATAATCATGGTAGATGTAGATCGCGCGTACACATGTTTTGCGTTTGGCGAAGGCGAAAAACAATTGGCGATCCTACATGAAAACGGTCATTACGATACTCTCACTTCCTTACCAGGTTTTTTTAGTTCCAGTTATTTCTGCGGGCGGTGTTTACACCCCTATAATGATTTGGGGCGGAATGCGTGTCCTAATGCGACCGGAATTCACTGCACTGCCTGCTGTCAAGAAACATGCTCTGATTACCATGAGGCATACAAGACGAAACGGTTGGCTTCCCACGTTTGCAATAGCTGTCGCCGTGTCTTCTATGGAACCTCCTGTCTGGAACTCCATAGTAGCAAAGCACAAGATGGGAAACCTAGCGGTCCTCAAAAACCTTCTGTCTGTCAAGCCCGACGGAAATGCGCCCATTGCCGAAAACTCCTCGTGGGGAAGAAAAGAACAAGGCGATCATTGCTGTGGTTGGGGTGAATGTCCATCGTGTCGCGAGCAAGTAGACCTTAACACGCATCGATGCTTCATTCAGAAGGCAAAGGACCCTGATGAGATCCGGGAAGAGAAACGAACTGTGCAACTGGCCAAGCGAAAGAAACGGCGGCGTCAGCAAGGAGAAGACGCCTCAAGGGGGCTACAAACCCTTCGATCCAATACGGAGACCGAAAACCAGGAACAACCAGACGAATATAAGGAACCCCTTTTAATGTTTTTTGACATAGAGGCAATGCAAAACACGGGGAAACATATCGCCAATTTGGTCGTAGGAATGACCGCAGGAAATACAGACCCCAAAATCTTTCGCAGACCCCAATGCGTTGATCATTTTTTAGAGTGGTTAGAAGTCTTGACAGAAGAGGAAACGCGCGAAATCACCGTCTTGGCCCATAATTTTAAAGGGTACGATTCTTATTTTATCGTCGACGCATTGCACCATCGCAAACAAGCATTAAAGCAGGTTCGCAATGGCGGTAAAGTACCGGAACTGACTTATCTAGGAGGCTACATTCGTTTCATCGATTCTATGTCGTTTATACCTGGACCTCTCTGTTCTTTTACAAAAACATTTGGACTCGACCCCGATCAATTTAAAAATGGTTACTTTCCTCATTTATTTAATACCCACTCCAATATGGAGAACGATTACCGCGGTGAACTGCCTCCCAAGAAAGATTACATGCCCGAGGGAATGAGCAAAGAAGGAAAAGAAAAGTTTGAGAAGTTGTATGAAGAGCAGAAAGCAAAGGGGGTTTAATTTCATCTGCGCCAAGAGCTCGAAGATTATTGCATCGATGACGTCCGGTTATTGCGCAAAGGATGTCTCACATTTTAACGCGATTTCCGCAAGCGCAACCCGATTTTGCCCCTTTGAACAAATCACCATCGCCTCGGCTTGCAATCGAGACTTGCGCCTCAATCGAATGGAAGAAAACACCATTGCGTCAGAACCTCTCTACGGTTGGCGTTTAGATGTCAATCATTCCAAAGCGG
The DNA here is from genome assembly GCA_949126865.1 of Montipora capitata. Taxonomy (NCBI): domain Eukaryota; kingdom Metazoa; phylum Cnidaria; class Anthozoa; order Scleractinia; family Acroporidae; genus Montipora; species Montipora capitata. The sequence continues at coordinate 30,556,624 of OX421451.1, forward strand.
CTATGGAATGGTTAACGTTTGAGGAACAGCAATTGCGCCGAGACGCCTGGCTTGCATGTAGCGATGACGAACGAAATCAACTGGAAGAAATTTTCTTGGAAACAGGCGATGATAGCTCTGACCTGCGGTTCCGTCAGCGAATACAGCATGCTAAGAATCAAGGCGAATATCGCATTCCAGACACCCGGTGGACAGTCGATGGGTATGATGTTGAGACCAACATGGTTTACGAGTTTCTTGGCTGTTTTTGGCATGGTTGCCCCAAGTGTTTTCCTCAGCGCTCGGAAACCTACCGCTGACTGAACGACCGCTCCATGGCCGACGTTCATCAAGAAACCGTGCTGCGATTACAAAGTCTCTCCGATCGAGGCTATTCAGTAAAAACCATCTGGGAGTGCGAATGGCAGAAATGTAAGAACCACGATCCGGAAATAGCTGAGATTGTAGCAGGGTACGATTTAGAAGAACCGCTTTCACCTCGAGACGCCTTTTTTGGTGGCCGCACAAATGCTGTTCGTCTTTAGTACGAAGTCAAAGAACATGCCGCTGAACAAATCAAATATTATGATTATACCAGTCTCTACCCCTGGACCAACAAGACCCAGAAGTATCCGGTGGGACATCCTGAAATGATCTACGCCCCGCCAAGAGAGAAACCAATTTCCGATTATTTTGGCCTCGCAAAATGTACAGTAATACCACCGTATCGCCTTTTCCACCCTGTATTACCATACAGAACTCATAACAAACTCACGTTTCCTCTGTGTCGTACCTGCATCGAAGAAAACATCGACCGTCCTCTCCACGGGAAAGTCTCTTGGTGTGGCCATAACGAACAGGAGAGAGCATTGACCGGAACGTGGTGTACGCCAGAACTAGAAAAAGCGGAACAGATGGGTTACGTGATCCAAACCATTCATGAAGTGTGGCATTTCCGAGAAACGCGAGTAGGCCTGTTCGAAGAATATGTGAGCACTTGGCTCAAATTGAAAACTGAAGCTTCAGGCTGGCCCGCATGGTGCGACACAGAGGAAAAGAAACAACTCTACATAGCTCAGTTTCAAGAGAAAGAAGGTATTTCCTTAGAATATGAGAAGATTGCCGTCAATCCTGGTCAGCGGACTTTGGCCAAACTGATGTTAAACTCCATGTGGGGAAAATTTGGGCAACAAGTGGACAAATTGCAAGTGAAAGAATTTATTGAACCTCAAGCCTTTTGTAGTTTCATGGACAGTGATCAACATGATGTCCGCTATGTCAGCTGTATCGACGAACAAAGAGTGGAAATCCATCATCGCGAGGAAGCGTTATGTGAAAATATCTCCCCCAATCTGAATATCTTCGTGGCCTGTTTCAGTACCTGCTGGGCGCGCTTGCGTCTCTATGAAGCTCTAGAAATGTTGAACGAAAGGGTGTTGTATTTTGATACAGACAAAGTGATTTTCGTGCAATCCCCTGGAGAAGTGAAACCCTTGCTCGGTGATTATTTGGGCGATTTTACGGATGAATTAACCAACGGAGATTTCGTCACAGAGTTTTGCTCGGGGGGGCTGAAGAATTACGGATATCGTACGAAGAAAGACAACCATTGTTGCAAAGTACGAGGATTTTCATTGACCGTCGAAGGGATGACACAATTCAATTATCAAGTGTTGCGTGAAAACACATTGAATGAATTGCAAAAACCTTTAGATTCACCGCGAAAAACCCGCGTCGCGCAGACACACAAAATCGTCCCCGTCTCGAAAGACTATCAACTATGGACCAAAGAAGCCCACAAAGAATACAAATTGGTATTCAATAAACGCGTTCTGGACCCACGAACAGCGATCACTTATCCATATGGATATCGAGGACTGGACTCTGAAGATGAAGATCTTATTATCACAATGGTCGAACTATTGGATGAAGATGATGAATAAAAAACGCTCTAATTATGTAGGCTCTTTAGGAATTCAAAAGCAACATTTCAAAGGCGCTTACAGTTTTTTAAAAATGATTTTCATTGAAAAAATCGCTATCACAAGGCTCTCTTAATTTGTTTCACTGAAAAAAAAAAAAAAAAAAAAAGTCCACCCAGTGGGATTTGAACCAACAACCTTCGGATTTACAGTCCTACGCCCTAACCGATTGAGCTATGGGCGGCAACTTAGCGTCCTACAGGACACGTTCCTTGCTGTAAAATAAGGCTATCTTTCATCATGATTCACTAAGAGATTCACTCAATCACAGATTTCACTTTTTTCAAGTTTTTATTGAAAAACAAAGGGACCAACTAGTCACTAGGACCGTCGACAAGTTCCCACTTGTACATAAGATTATCAAAAAGAAACAACAAGAAATTTTTTTCACAATTTGAGTTTGCGCTTAGCTTGCATGATCCGCTTCACAATAGCTTCTGTCCAAGTTTTCTTGCCCGGCAAACGGCTGATGGCGGCAATCATCTTGTCATAGGCTTTCCATTTGTCACGCAAATTCTTAGCTCTGGCGTACTCAATATCGTGCTGCTTCGCAATCTTATCCAATCGATTGATACCCGGGTTCCCGCGCGTTAACCGTTTCTTCAAATGTGTTCCAGGCCCCATGTATTGATATCCCGGCCACTGAAATTCAATCCCAGTCTTCCCCAACCATTTTTGAATGTCTAATCCTTCTCCACGTTGTGGGCGTTTGCGCCGAAGCGATCTGCGTGCTGGGACTTTTCGCTTTTTAGTAGTCCTTCCCATCAAGTTTGCGTCGGGTTCGACGTTCCTGGTCAAATGCTTCCCACCCTGGTAAAGATTTCAAACGTTCTACTTCCGTAGCCGCTTTCTTACGCTGTTGGCGTTTGAGTTTATTCACAATAATCTCAGCTTTTTCTTTGGATGTACTCCCTGGGGATGATCCCAAAACTTCAGCAAAGGGGAGGGGAGCTTCTCTTTGTTCCCCAAAGGACAAGGACGGCACTTGTAAACGCACGCGTTTGGGTTTGGGCGGTAAGGCGGGACGATGTGGTGTCTCCGCGGCGTTACCAGACGTTATGGTAGCACCTTTCTTGCGATGCGCTATTTTAAGCAAACTCCGCACCAGTGTGGCTGTGGGTCCTTCAACCATAGCATCTGTTTCATCATCTTCTTCTTCTCCTTCAGGCAGTGGGGCTGCTACTGGAGGCCCCCCTCGAATCTTTTTGATTAATCGATTTAATGGACGCGACACTTGTTTGACACGTGCTTCTTTCAAACCGCTTGGCATGTTAGAGTCTAACAATAAGTGTTTTTCAGCTGCCAAACGAGCCGCTTTAGTCAATCGCATGTTCTCGGTCAAACGTCCTTTGTATTCATCGGTCAATCGCGACATTTCGTCCGCAGGAACCATGACATACTCGCGAAAAGTACTCATCGTTTTTGGGGTGGCGAAATGAATAACTGTTTACACTCTAAGCACGAGACTTCAAACGTTCCTCCGTCGTTGAGTGTGTCCCAATAATGTCTACAGGCTTCGCACATCAAATTATATCTCAACACGAATAGGTCGCGCTCCAAGGTCTGTACCTTTTTACGAGAGAGCTCTCTTTCGTCCTGTAACGTTTGTAATTTGTGTTGCAACCCCTCAGCTTGTAGTTTCCAGCGCCTTGCTTCTCGATACGCTTCAATGAGATTGTGCAATGCTGCTCTATTCATGGTCTAGGATAACAGCAAAACAATTCCTCGTTCAGTCCTTGACGAAAGTCATTAGCTCTTTGTCGTATCCACGCGCGACAACGGTTTATCAAAGATCTCACATTCAGAGCTTCAAAGAAGGTGGGGCGGAATACAAACTCGATCATGATGAAGAACGGTGAACACAGCAACCATCTAAAGCATTGTTCAGTCCCCGCCAAAAGCCAGCGCCTTTCTGATTCATCAACAAGTCGCGTCGCTTTTTTAAGGAAGTTTTGCGGTGAGCCAGGGTTCGCAAAGTCTGTTTTTGAGGACGCCATGCGCGTACCGTGGTTGGCGATAAGGCTGACAGCATTGATTTGATCAGCGTTGGCGTGACGTAAAAGATCTTGACGCTGTAAATGACGCGCTTCTTTAGCTAGCTGTCGTAGGAATGTAAATTGTCTACGTAAACGGGGAGGCGGTGACGCGGGCATGACGTGATTCTATAGGTACAAACACGTGCGGGTACGCCTGCGAAGGTAATAGGTTCGTCCACAGACGGCGGTCATCTGAAGAGGCTGGGTGTAAGTCAAACATTAAATAGCCAAAGGGGTGTTCCGTAGCATGACGAAATATCTGCATAACACCTTTGACCTCGGTCGGAAACGCCTGACACGCCAAAGCTCGTAGCCCTGTGCAATCCCGAGGATTCTTGAAACAAACTATGTAATGCGCATTGCGCGACACGGTCTTTGCGTAAGGGCCCGGTGGAAACAGATCTTGACACAAATACAATACGGTAATGTTCCGATGGTGGGAATGTTTTGTGAATAGGTCCAACACACGCTTATCTCTTCCTCCTTCATCCAACAAATCATCCAACACTAACACCCCGCCACCTTGCGGTGCAAACCAAGCATCCAATTCCTCTAAACTAGGAATGCCTTCGTGAAAATGTATAGCATCCTCTTTTTGCATCATTTTAAACGTAGGCTGCCATGGTCCGTAACAATAGTGTTTGGTTGGAGGTGGTGGGTCCATGAAATGAGAAGCATGTTTCAATAATTCCCGCGTGAAGGTGGTCTTACCACAGCCCGAAGGACCGGTCACTAAAAGACTGCAGGGATTTCGAAAAAAAAAGCCTTCTCTCTCCGGTCGTGGCTGAGTCATAGTCCTATCTGATCCTCTCCCCCCCGTTTCACCGTCTTTTATTCAAAGCTTTTTTGATCCCGTAGCCTGCCGCGGCACTTACACCCCCTAAGACGGCTGCTTTAACAACGGCGGTCAATGCAGGAAGGGCTAACGCGAGTAAAGGAAAAATGCCTACCTTCTGGTGTTTGGTTTGCCGCCTCTTTCGAGTCACCCGTGTTTTATGGCGCGGAGCGCGTTTTCGACGTGTTCTTGTTGCAGGCATGATGTCAAATGATATAGGTCTATAAAGTGGGGTCTTTTTAAAAGAACAATGACAACGACACGGTTTTTTTTAATTGGAAACTTTATTTCAATGATGCATAGCTTCGCGCCAAGAACAACACGCCTGACTATTTTCTACATCGTCCACGATATCCGTTTGAAGTGATGGGGGTAACTGTACTAGGATGCGATGGCCTGCTTGGTGATCGTTGGCTACTAAATCATGTAAAGAAAAATCATCCATGAATTCATGCATGCTCTTGCCTCGACACCGTGCTTGTAGAAACAATAAAACGTAATGCCCGCAAGCGCGGCTGTTCAAACTTTGTAAGCTTCGCTCGTTGCGGTTGATGACGGGAAAATAGCGCCAGATCCATTCCAAGACATGAGGTACTCCGTACGTATCCATAGGAAGTCCATAACTGTCGAAAATCTCGCAGGTATCTCCCGAAGTCCACAAACCCAACCAATGACGTCCAGGTTCTCCTTTAGGGTCTGTGTTGACAATCATAGCCCTATGCGTTTGTCTCCCAGCGGTTTGGCGGAGTGGTGGTAATTGATCTTCAGGGTATACACCCCAAAACACGCGCCTCAATACAGGGTCGCGTTTTGCCAATGCTGTTAACTGTCGGTCGCTCAAGGCCCAGACCACCACCGTCAGATTTTGACCAGGATTAGCCCCAAAATTGATCTCCAGGGTGATATCGCCTTGTTGTTGTGGGTTTCGCAAGGGGCTATCTGCATCTCCTCCTGCGACATTATTAAATAGATACAGCGTGCAATTCTTGTTGTGGCCCCAATCCCCCGGTTTCAGCATACTTTCTTGGTGTTTACCCAGAGCACAGCTGGCTTGCAGGAAGCGATGGTACCCCCACAAATCTTTCTTGTTATCATTCTGATTGAGTTCCAAGGTTTCGTAGGTATATTCCTCACCGCGTATGATTTGACGAATGCGGGTCACCCCAAACTTTTGGAAGGCAAATGGGTAATGATCTAAATTCCCGTTGTAGGCGCGACTGTCCAATAATCCCACCATAAGACGGTCGGGTACGCGGCCTTGAAACAGATCTGTTTTCTTAAACATGGTACTCTCCCCGTCAAACGTGAATGTCCGGACATCCATATAGAGGGTAGGATAACGAGCCCATATGCCTTTGTTATGCCTTCGTTTAGTCAGTGCAGTGTAAGTGGTAGGGTTTAAGGTCAGCCTACAGAGATAAAATTTGGCTTGGATATCATTCGGACCCAGGGTTGGGTACTTTTTGTCCGCCATCCTTGTACCAAAGCAAAAGAACTCGGGACTGTTAAAGGTGATACGCAGCTTGATTTCAATACCAGGAACTAACACGGTTCCGGTATGAAAAGCTTCCAAATGCGGTTTCATGACCAGCCGCACCCATCCGTTCCCCAAAAACTTGGAAGTTAACACTTTTAAGGGATTCGTCTCTCCAGTAGCATACACACCAGCGTTAACGGGGCGGTCATCATTCACAGCATTGGTGGCTTGCAGGGAAGCATTCACATTCAAATAATTCACCCAACCTTGTGGGGCCAGCAATGTTTCACCTTCACTGGGCGTGTAATTCAGCAAGGTTTCACCAAAGGCTCGGTAGGCATACATGCCCGTCTGTTTAGTCATTAAAGTACCATTCAACCGCATGTCAAATTGCTGGATCATGGTGTGCGCCACATTATTGACCAGGTGTTTGTTCGCACCGGTAGGTAGTCTCATGTCAAAGGTTAAATAACTTTGATTCAAATCGACAAAATCTTCCAATTCGGAAATGGTGAATTCCAAGGGGGTAATACTGCTATTGTTGAGCGGGGAGTAACCCACCCATCGAGACCCTTGAATAGCCACATCTTGCGCTGGCAAAGCCCAGAAATTCAACAACCTGCTCATGACGAAGGTCAACGTCGTTTGTGGGTTGTTCGTCGACGTCGCATGGGTTTTATCTGTGTCATCCACCGACGGAACAGTTCGTAGTCCAAGGTTGTTGGTGGTGGTGACACGTGATTGGAAATCCAGCCACCACGCTGCCCCCACCCCCGCAATCGCCGTTCGCGTCTAGGAATGGATCGGACTACCAATCGCGGCATGATGGAGTGAGTGTCCCTGTTGGTGGTCTAGTAAGTCTGAGATCATTTGGAAGGAGGAACGGCTTGATATATGGGCCCATTGACGGTGTGGGGAAGGCCGCCGATTTAACCATAGCAAGAACACAATCACGCGCCCTACATTGATGGGCGACAAACTGACCCATAGGTGGGACAATACCCTCTGAGGGCCATTGCTCGATAGTGCCTAAGAGCTCTGTAGGGCAACAAGCACGCAAGTTTTATTCAAACCATTTTATACAAGAGGAAATGACAACGACACTGTCTTGGCCTGAAATGCACTCTCCTAATATGTCATTATGCTCCAGCATGCGTTCAGTCAACTTTCTCAGCTTCTGTTCGGCTTTTCGTTCATCTTTCAACATCTCTTTCAGTTTGGCTATTGCTAGGCGAGCAATGAGTTTGCTGTGCTCCTCTTCTTTCGTTCCTTCTTCTTGCAGGTTCATTGATCGCTCACATTCATCCGTTAACTTTCGAGGTGTGATGCGTTTCCGTTTTGGAGCAGGGGTGCGTGGCTTTTGGGGCACTGTGATCTTCCGTTTCAAATTTTGTGGGTCTCCATTCACTTCGGCCGCAGGCTCTTTCCTTGCTTGCTTGACTTCACCGATACTTATCTTTGGCAGAATCATCACTTTTCCGACCGGTTCTCGGATGGTTTTCTGCATCGTTTCTTTCCTCTCTGCATTCAACGGCTTTAATAGGTCCGTGTGGGTTAATGGTGCGCTGTGAAGTTCTTGTTTCTCTGCACAGAGGTCTGTGTGAGAGGTTTCTTTGTGAATAGACATGATGGAACGTACTCTAGATGGAGGTGTTTGTGCTCTGCACATGAAATGGTGTATGACTGTCAGGGAATGAAGTTGTCTCTTTTATAGAGCTTTTCTTGACGCTGATTGGTCCAAATCCTTTCTTGCTTTTTGATTGGTCCACATCACACACCCAAAACATCCCGCACATGATTGGTTGTTTGACGGACCTTTGATTTGATGCTATTCTTAGCACGTTTAGCTGTTTTTTGCATCGAAGACCTTACCGATTGACTGGCTTTTCTTTTCAACCCGCTGACTCCTGCACGCAAAACCGTGCCTGCTGCCGCATCAAGCGCTTTACCTTGTACCAAACTCTGCAACCCTTCTGTTACAGCAGGAGCCCCTATCTCCAATAGAGTTTTCCATAATCCATTTCCCACTTGCGGGGGTGTGTATCGAGTCAGACTTACTCCTCGCATGTTAACCGTTTCGTACTAAAGGTGATTCCTTCACGGCTGCTCTACTTATCTTGGATGAAATGCAGGGTAACCAAGGTACGGTTATATTTGTTGTTAGGAAATGTAACCAAGGAACCGTTTGTTTCAGCTACGTCCACTTGCAATGTTTCGTAGATGTTTTGGCGCACTGGATGAAATTGTTTGTGTTTGGGTTCGAAATACATCACACCTCTTCCTCGTCTCTCGTACCAGACTTCGCGCAATAAATCCGTCTTCATTCCTCCCACGATCGTCCTCTGCGCTACATTACAGTACACATGTAAGGTGCGAGAAGGCTCCCCAACCACCATTCGAAAGGCATGATTCAGGTTGGTGAAACGCCAATTACAACTCAGGCCTAATCGAAGGCAGTTTTTTTCTATTGCCCAGAACACACCATTTCCATCTTTATCCAGCAAGTCTCGGTACTTCTCAGAAGTTGTCAGATCAGGCACTTTGTCATCTATGTACTCTCGAGACAGGTTGTGGCCCAACTCCCCTGTTTCTGTCAACCATCCCATCTTGATAGCCAAGGTACCATTAATCCAAATTTCTGGAGTGTTGTCTACACCACCGAGTTTGATCTTTGTATTGTCAATCAGCAAGTCTTGCTCGTTTCCTCGCTGTATCCAGCGAAAAGTTATGTAGATACGCTTTCCCGTGTCGTCCACAAAATGACTCCCTTGAAAGGGATCCCTTAGGCGCATTTGGGTGAGAAAATCAATACAGGCTTTCATGAAACTTTCTCCATCCACCACCCACTTGAATTGATCGATATTCATCATGTTGACTTGCACGTCTGATCTAGCCCCAGATCTCATCAGCGTTGTGTAAAACAGAAAATCGTATTTTGGTACCAGATGGTAGAGGTTGACACGAGTGTCAGGCACGGACATACTGCTCAAGGCAACTCGCCAACCCTGCCCCGGCAATGTTAGTCGCTGGGGCAGCCGGACCTTAAAACTGGATGGTGAGTTATCTGGAAATTCAGGTGAGGGATCACTCGGTAAGGTCACGTAGAAATCACCCATGGTTTTCTTACCCTTTCCACTTGCGAATGGTCTTTGCATCGATCCAACTGTCGTATTTATCAGACCATCCTTGCCAACGCACTTTGACCTGATTTCCTTTGCGTAGTAAAACCTTTTCTATGCGAAAGAGTCCGTCATCTGGTACGGTCACCGGTTGCAAATCTTGTCTGTAAAATGTACCTTCCACTGGAGTCCCATCCCATTCTTGTACTTTGTAGGTGGGTACTACCCCTGGCACGACCCGACGGATCACAAAAACCTCTTCTGTCCACCCCGGCAAATACCCTTTTTCAAACGGTCGATGTTTCTTGTTCAAACGCACCCGTGTCCCTTTTAGCAAAAGCGTCTGCTTGTTCTTTTTCTTAGCTAGCAATCGTTTATCGTATAGACGGTGCCATACTTGGGCCTCGTTGACGTCCGTTACGTCTTTTGGAGCTATGCCGATGCTCCGATGAACGGTAGCGTTGTATCCCTGCACGATACTCTGTAAGACCTGTAAGTATGCCGCGTGTTCTTGGCTGTCAAGTACCGGTACAGTTTCTTTCAAGGTGCGATTGAACCGTTTCGCTATGGCTGCTTTAGCGTCCCCATGCGTGCTAAAATGATGAATACCGTTCGTTTTCATCAAAGTCTGGAACGTTCGATTGTAAAATTCTTTGCCCGCATCTATCTGCAATTTTTGCGGTGTGCGCCCGGCTTGTGTCAAGATGGTTTGCATGGCCTGTGTGACCGCTACCCCTGCCTTGTTCTTCAAGGGTTCGACCCAAGCATATTTGGACAACACATCTACTACCGTTAAGGCGTATCGGTTCCCTTTGTTCCAACGTGCTAACCCTTGCAATTCAATCAAATCGGCAACCCATTGTTCATCGATGTTAAACACTAAGGTGGGTAATGTAGGGAAATGTTTTCGGCGGGGACGGTGTGACGTGTAGCTTAAGACCCCTTGCAGTAGGTTTTGGGCCTCGCGTCTTTTTAACCCATGTGCTTTGGCAAAAGCTTGGACCCCGCCCAAACTACCAGGCTCCCCGGGGAACTCGTACGTTAAGGGTGACGGTTTCATGACACTAAGAACTTCACACTTTTACATCAACAATTTATTTATCTTGTAAAATGAAACGCACAGTCTTGCATCCCCCAAAATTACAATTGGACGGTTTCCAGCAAAGAATCTCTTCGGGCGTGCCTTCCACATAGGCTTCGTTTTTCTCTTCCATGCACAGTTCACACAACACCAAGTCTAACACATCACTCAACCGCGAGTGCCACAGGATCACCTCACGACATTTGGCCTCGTACAATGCTTGGTAACTCTGATTTAAACGTTTCAGACCGTTCAGTTCTCGTCTCATTTCCAAAACGCGATTATCTATCTCCTTTATATCCTCCTCTCCTTCTTCCTGTATGCGTTTTTGCGCCATTTACTCCTCTTGCTTGATGGTGGCCCATCGTGTGGTATGTTTGATGATAGACTTTTCGAGATGGAGGCGACGCTTATCCAGGTTCCGCACTGTTTGGTGTTGACCTTGCATATCATTGTCTTTCATACAATCATCCACAGACTTCAATTCCTTAACTTTTTCTCTCAATGCCTGTTCAACGTCAAAGGCTTGACGATGCCTTATTTGTCTTGTCCTACGGGCCTCCTCTAAACTCAATGCGTCATTCATGGTCTGCTTCTATCTCTGTCGCTGTAAACTATCGTTTTGGTGAAACGGTGAGTTCTTTTTATACATTGATCTGGACATTAATTGGTTGAGTGAAACCATCCAATGACACGCTTCAAGCAATCAATCTTTCTTTCATCTTCTCAATGCTATTTCTCCGTTAACTGTCTTTGCACCCATCGATCATTAAAGGGTACCATATGGTGTTGTTCTACAGGGGAAAACATTATCATACATTCTTCATGCCAAGGTTTTAAAATATCATTTTTGTTGATCGATAACATGGTTGCTTTTAGACACGCATCAGATTCTTCTGCTCTATTAAGCTTTGAATAACGCTCCCAAACATGATTTTCATAGCTTTTCCAGAACGCTTCGATTATGTCCTTACGCATTGGAAGGCGACATTTCTTTCTTTGGAGATGGCGCTCATGTAACTGCTGCTTTTGAACTCGAACCATTCTTTAAAACTCTGAGCAACGCGAGGTAACTTCGTCTTCATCCACCAGGTTTGTGTTAGGAATTCTTTCAAGACAGCCCCGTGTCTTTTTTCTCTTTTTAAAACTCTTGAAACCTCACTGTAGAAATGAACGTTTCTCATCCTCGGGCAATATGAAAAAACAGTGAGCAAGAAGGACGCTTTTCAAACATTTTGTCCCTCAATGTATGATGGACCGGTGACATCATTAGGAACCAATCACAGGAAGGTATATTTTGCTTTTCATTGGAACTCTATTTCCCCAAACGATTCGAAAACATGTTCTGTAAACTGCGCCACGGGTCTGTATGAGCTTCCATGTTTCGCGTACCGATGATGGCGCATGTCTTACCCATCAATGACGTAATAGGTTCGAGCCAGGCTTCAAACCTGTCCTCAACACGATCATACTCGAACCAGCGATTATGCGTCACCGAGTACAGATACAAGGGTTTGTGCATCAGGCGTGCCATCTCTACGTCCCACCCCGTCCCACCATCCACACACTCTAATCCATGACTGTTTTGTCCAAATTTCCCAAAAGCGTACACAGTATCAGCTTTCTTTATAATCCAATAATTGCGCAGCAGAAACCCGTTGACTTTACAAGATGAAGAAGGATATGTACGCTGTAACCGTTTATTGGCAGCTCGACAGGCGAGATCCGCTTCAGTGTCCGAGGAGTTACACCAGATCATGTTTATGCCCGGTACATCAAGAGATAAATCCCCCGGATGAGAGGCTGCTGAGGCATGAACAAGTTTGGGATCATGACCACCACAGAGACGCAAGCCTTTCCCATTCACTCGGGTGATAGGGTGGTTGTAAGGGAGAATGCACATAACACGCAACCCATATTGCCACGCCCATCGTATGGCCCAGGCATCGGTGCCTTTAGCGCCTCCGGTGATCACTGTGATCTCGCTCGGTATCGACATTCGTTCACTCTCACTCACAACGACAACTACATCAATCATATGGTTGTATTCTCTTTTTATTATAACATTGAACCAATTAAAACTTTACAATATTGAACACAGTTCATGCGGTCTTTGAACAACATCCATCAGATAGGCGCTGGGCCATGCGAGAGGTCATTTGAAAGGCGGATGGTGCTTGGGATGTGTTCTCGAACGATCTTCCCTTCTGCTTGTATGGGTGATGTCCAAATGGCACTACGTTCTGTTTCTTCTTTGGTTGGTAAGCCACCAGGCGTGGTTTAAAGTTTGGGTATCGAGGATGTTGCGGTGGTGGATTCAGTTTCTCTAAGGTGAAGACTAGGATCTTATGGTTCCAGGGAGTGTTCAGCCATTGGAAGTAGGGGCATGTGCGGCTCCGACAGCTGAAATACATGCGGCCAGGGTTCTTCTCAGATTTGCTCTGTTTCAGAGTGGAAGGTTTATCGCAGTAACACAGCATCTTTGGCCATTCGGAATGCATTTTGTCGATGTTAATCACAAGCTGAGGGTGCCGTTGTTTCTCCACGGCTTGTAAGTACTGGTTTACTTCTTGTTGGCTTGCAATGAAGGCACAGGGGTACTCAGGACATTTCACGTAGTTAAAACCGTTGTCTGATGTTCGGTACTCCAACAAACAACCATGATAAGGGCATGTCGTATCAACTTCTGTTGACAGGTCATCAGGGATCTGCCCCATGAGTTCTTCAATAGTGGTGGGCTCGTTGGGCTCCCATCCTTCCCTTGTTGGTAGGTCTGCTCCACGACTTGCACACCGGGTGTGGCTGGGGGTGGCAATTCCTTTATCTCCTCCATGGTCATAGCGTTGTTTCCTCCGCATGTTTGTGTGACTTCTGGCTTCTTGTTGGTAGGTGGTTTGGATGGCCGAGTGGGTTTTCGAATTGGAACGATTTGTTCTTTCTTCTCAGACATGATATAGTCTCATAAAAAAGTAAGCTACAGCGGCGCTTTTATAACCGCAAAACGTTTGTCCCTCAAGGTATGATGGGCCAGTGACATCATTAGGAATCAATCATAGAATGACCTATTTGCCTTTTGATTGGCTCTCGATGAGGTCATGGTTGTTTCTCATTGGTTTCCAATGAGGTCATCTGGTGTAATTGTGATTGGTTTCTTTTTCCTTAGTCTTGTCTTTGCTTTGCTGCGATCTCTTATTCACAGTTCAACTCCAGAGCAGGCCAGAGCTCTCTCTCTCTCTCTCTCTCTCTCTCTCTCTCTCTCTCGCCAAACAAGGCTAGTAGCATACCGATAAAAACGATATGCACACACAGTACTATTTTATGCGCAACTTACGAAACATTATTTTAGGGTTACGCACGTGTTTTTGTTTCACGTGTTAGGGTTACAGCTGCGCTGCTCACGTGTTGTTTCACGTGCTAGGGTTACAACCGTTATTGCGTCATGCCCCAACAGGCCCCTAATTTATGCACGCCCCCTTTTTTCACGTGTTAGGGTTACAACCGACATTGCGTCATGTCCCAACATGCCCCTAATTTATGCACGCACTGCGCCATTGTTTTCATGGTTACAATATATGCACATGGGATCGAGGTTTTTGGGTCTAAATAAGCCGATACAACTACTATCAATGGCTCAATGGAAACGTGTGATACTCAGGAGATCACCTTGCCAGGATGGCCGAGTGGTCAAAGGCGCCAGACTTAAGCCAGTATCAAAGGGATTCCGTGCCTTGAACTGTTTGGGTCTTCTGGTCTCCTGTTGTAGGCGTGGGTTCGAATCCCACTCCTGGCAGATGTTGATTAAACCACATTTTGTGCATTCGACTCCTTGTAATAACTTCCGTGATCATCCCGACGGGTATAGATCAAAGAAGAACAGTTCTTTGTCACCTATGATTGCACTTCCTCATCAAAAAGTAAACAGTTGTTGCTGGTCGATCTGGCTTGCAGGTTGATTGGCCACTGATCAGGAACCCATTCCATATAAATTCTTTGAATTTATACAGTTTTGTGCAAAATCACTTACAAAATTCTCGCTTCCTTCAATCCAATGGCATTATTGTACGATATTGTAAGGGAGCTCTCATTATAATGGACAAACCCTGTTTTTGACCTGTGTCGAATTTGAGTGCGGAAGATCCTGACAATACGATGGGACTAAGGTAATTAAGAATCGTTTTAATACAGATATTAAAAAATCTCTTGTCAGTGGGAAATCTCTTCAGGAAAGGGTCAGATTCTAAGTTACGTTTTCCAAGAAACGATCCTTGTACAGAATTCTTTATGATGCAATACTCGCCTGCAATATCTTTTCAACATGAATTGAAAGTAATCAGTCGACTCAATCACTTAGCTTGAATGTCCGAACCGTCAGGATGGCCGAGCGGTCCAAGGCGCCAGACTCAAGGTTACATACCTTTCCATTATTAGAATGGGATCGTGGAGCCTTCTGGTCTCCACTTGGAGGCGTGGGTTCGAATCCCACTCCTGACAGCTCGTTTTCTAGCCTATTTATAGTAATTAACGATTGAGGACTTTGTACCAGCCGCTGAAAGGCAGAGAGCAAAAGCAAACTCAGGAAACTGTGTAAAAATTCTCCATTACGCTTTTTCAAAACAACCATCTAGTACATTCTTGAAAGTGAAATTAATGTATTTCTCTTTTACGACCAAAACACCTCTTAGCCTTTCTTACACTATTTTTCAACCAACTGCCAAAATCTAGTCTCTCCTCAATGGAATACGACTGAACAGTTATGTATCACCGGCTCGATGGAAACGTGGGATACTCAGGAGATCACCTTGCCAGGATGGCCGAGTGATCAAAGGCGCCAGACTTAAGCCAGTATCAAAGGGATTCCGTGCCTTGAACTGTTTGGGTCTTCTGGTCTCCTGTCGGAGGCGTGGGTTCGAATCCCACTCCTGGCAGATGTTGATTAAACCACATTTTGTGCATTCGACTCCTTCTAATAACTTCCGCGATCATCCCGACGGGTATAGATCAAAGAAGAACAGTTCTTTGTCACCTATGATTGCACTTCCTCATCAAAAAGTAAACAGTTGTTGCTGGTCGATCTGGCTTGCAGGTTGATTGGCCACTGATCAGGAACCCATTCCATATAAATTCTTCTAATTTATACAGTTTTGTGCAAAATCACTTACAAAATTCTCGCTTTCTTCAATCCAATGGCATTATTGTACGATATTGTAAGGGAGCTCTCATTATGATGGAGAAACCCTGTTTTTGACCTGTGTCGAATTTGAGTGCGGAAGATCCTGACAATACGATGGGACTAAGGTAATTAAGAATCGTTTTAATACAGATATTAAAAAATCTCTTGTCAGTGGGAAATCTCTTCAGGAAAGGCTCGGATTCTAAGTTACGTTTTCCAAGAAACGATCCTTGTACAGAATTCTTTATGATGCAATACTCGCCTGCAATATCTTTTCAACATGAATTGAAAGTAATCAGTCGACTCAATCACTTAGCTTGAATGTCCGAACCGTCAGGATGGCCGAGCGGTCCAAGGCGCCAGACTCAAGGTTACATACATTTCCATTATTAGAATGGGATCGTGGAGCCTTCTGGTCTCCACTTGGAGGCGTGGGTTCGAATCCCACTCCTGACAGCTCGTTTTCTAGCCTATTTATAGTAATTAACGATTGAGGACTTTGTACCAGCCGCTGAAAGGCAGAGAGCAAAAGCAAACTCAGGAAACTGTGTAAAAATTCTCCATTACGCTTTTTCAAAACGACCATCTAGTACATTCTTGAAAGTGAAATTAATGTATTTCTCTTTTACGACCAAAACACCTCTTAGCCTTTCTTACACTATTTTTCAACCAACTGCCAAAATCTAGTCTCTCCTCAATGGAATACGACTGAACAGTTATGTATCACCGGCTCGATGGAAACGTGGGATACTCAGGAGATCACCTTGCCAGGATGGCCGAGTGGTCAAAGGCGCCAGACTTAAGCCAGTATCAAAGGGATTCCGTGCCTTGAACTGTTTGGGTCTTCTGGTCTCCTGTTGGAGGCGTGGGTTCGAATCCCACTCCTGGCAGATGTTGATTAAACCACATTTTGTGCATTCGACTCCTTCTAATAACTTCCGTGATCATCCCGACGGGTATAGATCAAAGAAGAACAGTTCTTTGTCACCTATGATTGCACTTCCTCATCAAAAAGTAAACAGTTGTTGCTGGTCGATCTGGCTTGCAGGTTGATTGGCCACTGATCAGGAACCCATTCCATATAAATTCTTTGAATTTATACAGTTTTGTGCAAAATCACTTACAAAATTCTCGCTTTCTTCAATCCAATGGCATTATTGTACGATATTGTAAGGGAGCTCTCATTATGATGGACAAACCCTGTTTTTGACCTGTGTCGAATTTGAGTGCGGAAGATCCTGACAATACGATGGGACTAAGGTAATTAAGAATCGTTTTAATACAGATATTAAAAAATCTCTTGTCAGTGGGAAATCTCTTCAGGAAAGGGTCAGATTCTAAGTTACGTTTTCCAAGAAACGATCCTTGTACAGAATTCTTTATGATGCAATACTCGCCTGCAATATCTTTTCAACATGAATTGAAAGTAATCAGTCGACTCAATCACTTAGCTTGAATGTCCGAACCGTCAGGATGGCCGAGCGGTCCAAGGCGCCAGACTCAAGGTTACATACCTTTCCATTATTAGAATGGGATCGTGGAGCCTTCTGGTCTCCACTTGGAGGCGTGGGTTCGAATCCCACTCCTGACAGCTCGTTTTCTAGCCTATTTATAGTAATTAACGATTTAGGACTTTGTACCAGCCGCTGAAAGGCAGAGAGCAAAAGCAAACTCAGGAAACTGTGTAAAAATTCTCCATTACGCTTTTTCAAAACGACCATCTAGTACATTCTTGAAAGTGAAATTAATGTATTTCTCTTTTACGACCAAAACACCTCTTAGCCTTTCTTACACTATTTTTCAACCAACTGCCAAAATCTAGTCTCTCCTCAATGGAATACGACTGAACAGTTATGTATCACCGGCTCGATGGAAACGTGGGATACTCAGGAGATCACCTTGCCAGGATGGCCGAGTGGTCAAAGGCGCCAGACTTAAGCCAGTATCAAAGGGGTTCCGTGCCTTGAACTGTTTGGGTCTTCTGGTCTCCTGTCGGAGGCGTGGGTTCGAATCCCACTCCTGGCAGATGTTGATTAAACCACATTTTGTGCATTCGACTCCTTCTAATAACTTCCGTGATCATCCCGACGGGTATAGATCAAAGAAGAACAGTTCTTTGTCACCTATGATTGCACTTCCTCATCAAAAAGTAAACAGTTGTTGCTGGTCGATCTGGCTTGCAGGTTGATTGGCCACTGATCAGGAACCCATTCCATATAAATTCTTCTAATTTATACAGTTTTGTGCAAAATCGCTTACAAAATTCTTGCTTCCTTCAATCCAATGGCATTATTGTACGATATTGTAAGGGAGCTCTCATTATAATGGACAAACCCTGTTTTTGACCTGTGTCGAATTTGAGTGCGGAAGATCCTGACAATACGATGGGACTAAGGTAATTAAGAATCGTTTTAATACAGATATTAAAAAATCTCTTGTCAGTGGGAAATCTCTTCAGGAAAGGCTCGGATTCTAAGTTACGTTTTCCAAGGAACGATCCTTGTACAGAATTCTTTATGATGCAATACTCGCCTGCAATATCTTTTCAACATGAATTGAAAGTAATCAGTCGACTCAATCACTTAGCTTGAATGTCCGAACCGTCAGGATGGCCGAGCGGTCCAAGGCGCCAGACTCAAGGTTACATACCTTTCCATTATTAGAATGGGATCGTGGAGCCTTCTGGTCTCCACTTGGAGGCGTGGGTTCGAATCCCACTCCTGACAGCTCGTTTTCTAGCCTATTTATAGTAATTAACGATTGAGGACTTTGTACCAGCCGCTGAAAGGCAGAGAGCAAAAGCAAACTCAGGAAACTGTGTAAAAGTTCTCCAGGACGCTTTTTCAAAACGACCATCTAGTACATTCTTGAAAGTGAAATTAATGTATTTCTCTTTTACGACCAAAACACCTCTTAGCCTTTCTTACACTATTTGTCAATCAACTGCCAAAATCTAGTCTCTCCTCAATGGAATACGACTGAACAGTTATGTATCACCGGCTCGATGGAAACGTGTGATACTCAGGAGATCACCTTGCCAGGATGGCCGAGTGGTCAAAGGCGCCAGACTTAAGCCAGTATCAAAGGGATTCCGTGCCTTGAACTGTTTGGGTCTTCTGGTCTCCTGTTGGAGGCGTGGGTTCGAATCCCACTCCTGGCAGATGTTGATGAAACCACATTTTGTGCATTCGACTCCTTCTAATAACTTCCGTGATCATCCCGACGGGTATAGATCAAAGAAGAACAGTTCTTTGTCACCTATGATTGCACTTCCTCATCAAAAAGTAAACAGTTGTTGCTGGTCGATCTGGCTTGCAGGTTGATTGGCCACTGATCAGGAACCCATTCCATATAAATTCTTTGAATTTATACAGTTTTGTGCAAAATCACTTACAAAATTCTCGCTTTCTTCAATCCAATGGCATTATTGTACGATATTGTAAGGGAGCTCTCATTATGATGGACAAACCCTGTTTTTGACCTGTGTCGAATTTGAGTGCGGAAGATCCTGACAATACGATGGGACTAAGGTAATTAAGAATCGTTTTAATACAGATATTAAAAAATCTCTTGTCAGTGGGAAATCTCTTCAGGAAAGGGTCAGATTCTAAGTTACGTTTTCCAAGAAACGATCCTTGTACAGAATTCTTTATGATGCAATACTCGCCTGCAATATCTTTTCAACATGAATTGAAAGTAATCAGTCGACTCAATCACTTAGCTTGAATGTCCGAACCGTCAGGATGGCCGAGCGGTCCAAGGCGCCAGACTCAAGGTTACATACCTTTCCATTATTAGAATGGGATCGTGGAGCCTTCTGGTCTCCACTTGGAGGCGTGGGTTCGAATCCCACTCCTGACAGCTCGTTTTCTAGCCTATTTATAGTAATTAACGATTTAGGACTTTGTACCAGCCGCTGAAAGGCAGAGAGCAAAAGCAAACTCAGGAAACTGTGTAAAAATTCTCCATTACGCTTTTTCAAAACGACCATCTAGTACATTCTTGAAAGTGAAATTAATGTATTTCTCTTTTACGACCAAAACACCTCTTAGCCTTTCTTACACTATTTTTCAACCAACTGCCAAAATCTAGTCTCTCCTCAATGGAATACGACTGAACAGTTATGTATCACCGGCTCGATGGAAACGTGGGATACTCAGGAGATCACCTTGCCAGGATGGCCGAGTGGTCAAAGGCGCCAGACTTAAGCCAGTATCAAAGGGGTTCCGTGCCTTGAACTGTTTGGGTCTTCTGGTCTCCTGTCGGAGGCGTGGGTTCGAATCCCACTCCTGGCAGATGTTGATTAAACCACATTTTGTGCATTCGACTCCTTCTAATAACTTCCGTGATCATCCCGACGGGTATAGATCAAAGAAGAACAGTTCTTTGTCACCTATGATTGCACTTCCTCATCAAAAAGTAAACAGTTGTTGCTGGTCGATCTGGCTTGCAGGTTGATTGGCCACTGATCAGGAACCCATTCCATATAAATTCTTCTAATTTATACAGTTTTGTGCAAAATCGCTTACAAAATTCTTGCTTCCTTCAATCCAATGGCATTATTGTACGATATTGTAAGGGAGCTCTCATTATAATGGACAAACCCTGTTTTTGACCTGTGTCGAATTTGAGTACGGAAGATCCTGACAATACGATGGGACTAAGGTAATTAAGAATCGTTTTAATACAGATATTAAAAAATCTCTTGTCAGTGGGAAATCTCTTCAGGAAAGGCTCGGATTCTAAGTTACGTTTTCCAAGGAACGATCCTTGTACAGAATTCTTTATGATGCAATACTCGCCTGCAATATCTTTTCAACATGAATTGAAAGTAATCAGTCGACTCAATCACTTAGCTTGAATGTCCGAACCGTCAGGATGGCCGAGCGGTCCAAGGCGCCAGACTCAAGGTTACATACCTTTCCATTATTAGAATGGGATCGTGGAGCCTTCTGGTCTCCACTTGGAGGCGTGGGTTCGAATCCCACTCCTGACAGCTCGTTTTCTAGCCTATTTATAGTAATTAACGATTGAGGACTTTGTACCAGCCGCTGAAAGGCAGAGAGCAAAAGCAAACTCAGGAAACTGTGTAAAAGTTCTCCAGGACGCTTTTTCAAAACGACCATCTAGTACATTCTTGAAAGTGAAATTAATGTATTTCTCTTTTACGACCAAAACACCTCTTAGCCTTTCTTACACTATTTGTCAATCAACTGCCAAAATCTAGTCTCTCCTCAATGGAATACGACTGAACAGTTATGTATCACCGGCTCGATGGAAACGTGTGATACTCAGGAGATCACCTTGCCAGGATGGCCGAGTGGTCAAAGGCGCCAGACTTAAGCCAGTATCAAAGGGATTCCGTGCCTTGAACTGTTTGGGTCTTCTGGTCTCCTGTTGGAGGCGTGGGTTCGAATCCCACTCCTGGCAGATGTTGATGAAACCACATTTTGTGCATTCGACTCCTTCTAATAACTTCCGTGATCATCCCGACGGGTATAGATCAAAGAAGAACAGTTCTTTGTCACCTATGATTGCACTTCCTCATCAAAAAGTAAACAGTTGTTGCTGGTCGATCTGGCTTGCAGGTTGATTGGCCACTGATCAGGAACCCATTCCATATAAATTCTTTGAATTTATACAGTTTTGTGCAAAATCACTTACAAAATTCTCGCTTCCTTCAATCCAATGGCATTATTGTACGATATTGTAAGGGAGCTCTCATTATAATGGACAAACCCTGTTTTTGACCTGTGTCGAATTTGAGTGCGGAAGATCCTGACAATACGATGGGACTAAGGTAATTAAGAATCGTTTTAATACAGATATTAAAAAATCTCTTGTCAGTGGGAAATCTCTTCAGGAAAGGCTCGGATTCTAAGTTACGTTTTCCAAGGAACGATCCTTGTACAGAATTCTTTATGATGCAATACTCGCCTGCAATATCTTTTCAACATGAATTGAAAGTAATCAGTCGACTCAATCACTTAGCTTGAATGTCCGAACCGTCAGGATGGCCGAGCGGTCCAAGGCGCCAGACTCAAGGTTACATACCTTTCCATTATTAGAATGGGATCGTGGAGCCTTCTGGTCTCCACTTGGAGGCGTGGGTTCGAATCCCACTCCTGACAGCTCGTTTTCTAGCCTATTTATAGTAATTAACGATTTAGGACTTTGTACCAGCCGCTGAAAGGCAGAGAGCAAAAGCAAACTCAGGAAACTGTGTAAAAATTCTCCATTAGGCTTTTTCAAAACGACCATCTAGTACATTCTTGAAAGTGAAATTAATGTATTTCTCTTTTACGACCAAAACACCTCTTAGCCTTTCTTACACTATTTTTCAACCAACTGCCAAAATCTAGTCTCTCCTCAATGGAATACGACTGAACAGTTATGTATCACCGGCTCGATGGAAACGTGGGATACTCAGGAGATCACCTTGCCAGGATGGCCGAGTGGTCAAAGGCGCCAGACTTAAGCCAGTATCAAAGGGGTTCCGTGCCTTGAACTGTTTGGGTCTTCTGGTCTCCTGTCGGAGGCGTGGGTTCGAATCCCACTCCTGGCAGATGTTGATTAAACCACATTTTGTGCATTCGACTCCTTCTAATAACTTCCGTGATCATCCCGACGGGTATAGATCAAAGAAGAACAGTTCTTTGTCACCTATGATTGCACTTCCTCATCAAAAAGTAAACAGTTGTTGCTGGTCGATCTGGCTTGCAGGTTGATTGGCCACTGATCAGGAACCCATTCCATATAAATTCTTCTAATTTATACAGTTTTGTGCAAAATCGCTTACAAAATTCTTGCTTCCTTCAATCCAATGGCATTATTGTACGATATTGTAAGGGAGCTCTCATTATAATGGACAAACCCTGTTTTTGACCTGTGTCGAATTTGAGTGCGGAAGATCCTGACAATACGATGGGACTAAGGTAATTAAGAATCGTTTTAATACAGATATTAAAAAATCTCTTGTCAGTGGGAAATCTCTTCAGGAAAGGCTCGGATTCTAAGTTACGTTTTCCAAGGAACGATCCTTGTACAGAATTCTTTATGATGCAATACTCGCCTGCAATATCTTTTCAACATGAATTGAAAGTAATCAGTCGACTCAATCACTTAGCTTGAATGTCCGAACCGTCAGGATGGCCGAGCGGTCCAAGGCGCCAGACTCAAGGTTACATACCTTTCCATTATTAGAATGGGATCGTGGAGCCTTCTGGTCTCCACTTGGAGGCGTGGGTTCGAATCCCACTCCTGACAGCTCGTTTTCTAGCCTATTTATAGTAATTAACGATTGAGGACTTTGTACCAGCCGCTGAAAGGCAGAGAGCAAAAGCAAACTCAGGAAACTGTGTAAAAGTTCTCCAGGACGCTTTTTCAAAACGACCATCTAGTACATTCTTGAAAGTGAAATTAATGTATTTCTCTTTTACGACCAAAACACCTCTTAGCCTTTCTTACACTATTTGTCAATCAACTGCCAAAATCTAGTCTCTCCTCAATGGAATACGACTGAACAGTTATGTATCACCGGCTCGATGGAAACGTGTGATACTCAGGAGATCACCTTGCCAGGATGGCCGAGTGGTCAAAGGCGCCAGACTTAAGCCAGTATCAAAGGGATTCCGTGCCTTGAACTGTTTGGGTCTTCTGGTCTCCTGTTGGAGGCGTGGGTTCGAATCCCACTCCTGGCAGATGTTGATGAAACCACATTTTGTGCATTCGACTCCTTCTAATAACTTCCGTGATCATCCCGACGGGTATAGATCAAAGAAGAACAGTTCTTTGTCACCTATGATTGCACTTCCTCATCAAAAAGTAAACAGTTGTTGCTGGTCGATCTGGCTTGCAGGTTGATTGGCCACTGATCAGGAACCCATTCCATATAAATTCTTTGAATTTATACAGTTTTGTGCAAAATCACTTACAAAATTCTCGCTTCCTTCAATCCAATGGCATTATTGTACGATATTGTAAGGGAGCTCTCATTATAATGGACAAACCCTGTTTTTGACCTGTGTCGAATTTGAGTGCGGAAGATCCTGACAATACGATGGGACTAAGGTAATTAAGAATCGTTTTAATACAGATATTAAAAAATCTCTTGTCAGTGGGAAATCTCTTCAGGAAAGGCTCGGATTCTAAGTTACGTTTTCCAAGAAACGATCCTTGTACAGAATTCTTTATGATGCAATACTCGCCTGCAATATCTTTTCAACATGAATTGAAAGTAATCAGTCGACTCAATCACTTAGCTTGAATGTCCGAACCGTCAGGATGGCCGAGCGGTCCAAGGCGCCAGACTCAAGGTTACATACCTTTCCATTATTAGAATGGGATCGTGGAGCCTTCTGGTCTCCACTTGGAGGCGTGGGTTCGAATCCCACTCCTGACAGCTCGTTTTCTAGCCTATTTATAGTAATTAACGATTTAGGACTTTGTACCAGCCGCTGAAAGGCAGAGAGCAAAAGCAAACTCAGGAAACTGTGTAAAAGTTCTCCAGGACGCTTTTTCAAAACGACCATCTAGTACATTCTTGAAAGTGAAATTAATGTATTTCTCTTTTACGACCAAAACACCTCTTAGCCTTTCTTACACTATTTGTCAATCAACTGCCAAAATCTAGTCTCTCCTTAATGGAATACGACTGAACAGTTATGTATCACCGGCTCGATGGAAACGTGTGATACTCAGGAGATCACCTTGCCAGGATTGCCGAGTGGTCAAAGGCGCCAGACTTAAGCCAGTATCAAAGGGATTCCGTGCCTTGAACTGTTTGGGTCTTCTGGTCTCCTGTTGGAGGCGTGGGTTCGAATCCCACTCCTGGCAGATGTTGATTAAACCACATTTTGTGCATTCGACTCCTTGTAATAACTTCCGGGATGATCCCGACGGGTATAGATCAAAGAAGAACAGTTCTTTGTCACCTATGATTGCACTTCCTCATCAAAAAGTAAACAGTTGTTGCTGGTCGATCTGGCTTGCAGGTTGATTGGCCACTGATCAGGAACCCATTCCATATAAATTCTTTGAATTTATACAGTTTTGTGCAAAATCACTTACAAAATTCTCGCTTTCTTCAATCCAATGGCATTATTGTACGATATTGTAAGGGAGCTCTCATTATAATGGACAAACCCTGTTTTTGACCTGTGTCGAATTTGAGTGCGGAAGATCCTGACAATACGATGGGACTAAGGTAATTAAGAATCGTTTTAATACAGATATTAAAAAATCTCTTGTCAGTGGGAAATCTCTTCAGGAAAGGCTCGGATTCTAAGTTACGTTTTCCAAGAAACGATCCTTGTACAGAATTCTTTATGATGCAATAATCGCCTGCAATATCTTTTCAACATGAATTGAAAGTAATCAGTCGACTCAATCACTTAGCTTGAATGTCCGAACCGTCAGGATGGCCGAGCGGTCCAAGGCGCCAGACTCAAGGTTACATACCTTTCCATTATTAGAATGGGATCGTGGAGCCTTCTGGTCTCCACTTGGAGGCGTGGGCTCGAATCCCACTCCTGACAGCTCGTTTTCTAGCCTATTTATAGTAATTAACGATTGAGGACTTTGTACCAGCCGCTGAAAGGCAGAGAGCAAAAGCAAACTCAGGAAACTGTGTAAAAACTCTCCAGGACGCTTTTTGAAAACGACCATCTAGTACATTCTTGAAAGTGAAATTAATGTATTTCTCTTTTACGACCAAAACACCTCTTAGCCTTTCTTACACTATTTTTCAACAAACTGCCAAAATCTAGTCTCTCCTCAATGGAATACGACTGAACAGTTATGTATCACCGGCTCGATGGAAACATGCGATACTCAGGAGATCACCTTGCCAGGATTGCCGAGTGGTCAAAGGCGCCAGACTTAAGCCAGTATGAAATGGATTCCGTGCCTTGAACTGTTTGTGTCTTCTGGTCTCCTGTTGGAGGCCTGGGTTCGAATCCCACTCCTAGCAGATGTTGATTAAACCACATTTTGTGCATTCGACTCCTTCTAATAACTTCCGTGATCATCCCGATGGGTACAGATCAGAGAAGAACAGTTCTTTGTCACCTATGATTGCACTTCCTCATCAAAAAGTAAACAGTTGCTCCTGGTCGCTCTGGCTTGCAGGTTGATTGGCCACTGATCAGGAACCCATTCCATATAAATTCTTTGAATTTATACAGTTTTGTGCAAAATCACTTACAAAATTCTCGCTTTCTTCAATCCAATGGCATTATTGTACGATATTGTAAGGGAGCTCTCATTATGATGGACAAACCCTGTTTTTGACCTGTGTCGAATTTGAGTGCGGAAGATCCTGACAATACGATGGGACTAAGGTAATTAAGAATCGTTTTAATACAGATATTAAAAAATCTCTTGTCAGTGGGAAATCTCTTCAGGAAAGGCTCGGATTCTAAGTTACGTTTTCCAAGGAACGATCCTTGTACAGAATTCTTTATGATGCAATACTCGCCTGCAATATCTTTTCAACATGAATTGAAAGTAATCAGTCGACTCAATCACTTAGCTTGAATGTCCGAACCGTCAGGATGGCCGAGCGGTCCAAGGCGCCAGACTCAAGGTTACATACCTTTCCATTATTAGAATGGGATCGTGGAGCCTTCTGGTCTCCACTTGGAGGCGTGGGTTCGAATCCCACTCCTGACAGCTCGTTTTCTAGCCTATTTATAGTAATTAACGATTGAGGACTTTGTACCAGCCGCTGAAAGGCAGAGAGCAAAAGCAAACTCAGGAAACTGTGTAAAAGTTCTCCAGGACGCTTTTTCAAAACGACCATCTAGTACATTCTTGAAAGTGAAATTAATGTATTTCTCTTTTACGACCAAAACACCTCTTAGCCTTTCTTACACTATTTGTCAATCAACTGCCAAAATCTAGTCTCTCCTCAATGGAATACGACTGAACAGTTATGTATCACCGGCTCGATGGAAACGTGTGATACTCAGGAGATCACCTTGCCAGGATGGCCGAGTGGTCAAAGGCGCCAGACTTAAGCCAGTATCAAAGGGATTCCGTGCCTTGAACTGTTTGGGTCTTCTGGTCTCCTGTTGGAGGCGTGGGTTCGAATCCCACTCCTGGCAGATGTTGATGAAACCACATTTTGTGCATTCGACTCCTTCTAATAACTTCCGTGATCATCCCGACGGGTATAGATCAAAGAAGAACAGTTCTTTGTCACCTATGATTGCACTTCCTCATCAAAAAGTAAACAGTTGTTGCTGGTCGATCTGGCTTGCAGGTTGATTGGCCACTGATCAGGAACCCATTCCATATAAATTCTTTGAATTTATACAGTTTTGTGCAAAATCACTTACAAAATTCTCGCTTCCTTCAATCCAATGGCATTATTGTACGATATTGTAAGGGAGCTCTCATTATAATGGACAAACCCTGTTTTTGACCTGTGTCGAATTTGAGTGCGGAAGATCCTGACAATACGATGGGACTAAGGTAATTAAGAATCGTTTTAATACAGATATTAAAAAATCTCTTGTCAGTGGGAAATCTCTTCAGGAAAGGCTCGGATTCTAAGTTACGTTTTCCAAGAAACGATCCTTGTACAGAATTCTTTATGATGCAATACTCGCCTGCAATATCTTTTCAACATGAATTGAAAGTAATCAGTCGACTCAATCACTTAGCTTGAATGTCCGAACCGTCAGGATGGCCGAGCGGTCCAAGGCGCCAGACTCAAGGTTACATACCTTTCCATTATTAGAATGGGATCGTGGAGCCTTCTGGTCTCCACTTGGAGGCGTGGGTTCGAATCCCACTCCTGACAGCTCGTTTTCTAGCCTATTTATAGTAATTAACGATTTAGGACTTTGTACCAGCCGCTGAAAGGCAGAGAGCAAAAGCAAACTCAGGAAACTGTGTAAAAGTTCTCCAGGACGCTTTTTCAAAACGACCATCTAGTACATTCTTGAAAGTGAAATTAATGTATTTCTCTTTTACGACCAAAACACCTCTTAGCCTTTCTTACACTATTTGTCAATCAACTGCCAAAATCTAGTCTCTCCTTAATGGAATACGACTGAACAGTTATGTATCACCGGCTCGATGGAAACGTGTGATACTCAGGAGATCACCTTGCCAGGATTGCCGAGTGGTCAAAGGCGCCAGACTTAAGCCAGTATCAAAGGGATTCCGTGCCTTGAACTGTTTGGGTCTTCTGGTCTCCTGTTGGAGGCGTGGGTTCGAATCCCACTCCTGGCAGATGTTGATTAAACCACATTTTGTGCATTCGACTCCTTGTAATAACTTCCGGGATGATCCCGACGGGTATAGATCAAAGAAGAACAGTTCTTTGTCACCTATGATTGCACTTCCTCATCAAAAAGTAAACAGTTGTTGCTGGTCGATCTGGCTTGCAGGTTGATTGGCCACTGATCAGGAACCCATTCCATATAAATTCTTTGAATTTATACAGTTTTGTGCAAAATCACTTACAAAATTCTCGCTTTCTTCAATCCAATGGCATTATTGTACGATATTGTAAGGGAGCTCTCATTATAATGGACAAACCCTGTTTTTGACCTGTGTCGAATTTGAGTGCGGAAGATCCTGACAATACGATGGGACTAAGGTAATTAAGAATCGTTTTAATACAGATATTAAAAAATCTCTTGTCAGTGGGAAATCTCTTCAGGAAAGGCTCGGATTCTAAGTTACGTTTTCCAAGAAACGATCCTTGTACAGAATTCTTTATGATGCAATAATCGCCTGCAATATCTTTTCAACATGAATTGAAAGTAATCAGTCGACTCAATCACTTAGCTTGAATGTCCGAACCGTCAGGATGGCCGAGCGGTCCAAGGCGCCAGACTCAAGGTTACATACCTTTCCATTATTAGAATGGGATCGTGGAGCCTTCTGGTCTCCACTTGGAGGCGTGGGCTCGAATCCCACTCCTGACAGCTCGTTTTCTAGCCTATTTATAGTAATTAACGATTGAGGACTTTGTACCAGCCGCTGAAAGGCAGAGAGCAAAAGCAAACTCAGGAAACTGTGTAAAAACTCTCCAGGACGCTTTTTGAAAACGACCATCTAGTACATTCTTGAAAGTGAAATTAATGTATTTCTCTTTTACGACCAAAACACCTCTTAGCCTTTCTTACACTATTTTTCAACAAACTGCCAAAATCTAGTCTCTCCTCAATGGAATACGACTGAACAGTTATGTATCACCGGCTCGATGGAAACATGCGATACTCAGGAGATCACCTTGCCAGGATTGCCGAGTGGTCAAAGGCGCCAGACTTAAGCCAGTATGAAATGGATTCCGTGCCTTGAACTGTTTGTGTCTTCTGGTCTCCTGTTGGAGGCCTGGGTTCGAATCCCACTCCTAGCAGATGTTGATTAAACCACATTTTGTGCATTCGACTCCTTCTAATAACTTCCGTGATCATCCCGATGGGTACAGATCAGAGAAGAACAGTTCTTTGTCACCTATGATTGCACTTCCTCATCAAAAAGTAAACAGTTGCTCCTGGTCGCTCTGGCTTGCAGGTTGATTGGCCACTGATCAGGAACCCATTCCATATAAATTCTTTGAATTTATACAGTTTTGTGCAAAATCACTTACAAAATTCTCGCTTTCTTCAATCCAATGGCATTATTGTACGATATTGTAAGGGAGCTCTCATTATGATGGACAAACCCTGTTTTTGACCTGTGTCGAATTTGAGTGCGGAAGATCCTGACAATACGATGGGACTAAGGTAATTAAGAATCGTTTTAATACAGATATTAAAAAATCTCTTGTCAGTGGGAAATCTCTTCAGGAAAGGGTCAGATTCTAAGTTACGTTTTCCAAGAAACGATCCTTGTACAGAATTCTTTATGATGCAATACTCGCCTGCAATATCTTTTCAACATGAATTGAAAGTAATCAGTCGACTCAATCACTTAGATTGAATGTCCGAACCGTCAGGATGGCCGAGCGGTCCAAGGCGCCAGACTCAAGGTTACATACCTTTCCATTATTAGAATGGGATCGTGGAGCCTTCTGGTCTCCACTTGGAGGCGTGGGTTCGAATCCCACTCCTGACAGCTCGTTTTCTAGCCTATTTATAGTAATTAACGATTGAGGACTTTGTACCAGCCGCTGAAAGGCAGAGAGCAAAAGCAAACTCAGGAAACTGTGTAAAAATTCTCCATTACGCTTTTTCAAAACGACCATCTAGTACATTCTTGAAAGTGAAATTAATGTATTTCTCTTTTACGACCAAAACACCTCTTAGCCTTTCTTACACTATTTTTCAACCAACTGCCAAAATCTAGTCTCTCCTCAATGGAATACGACTGAACAGTTATGTATCACCGGCTCGATGGAAACGTGGGATACTCAGGAGATCACCTTGCCAGGATGGCCGAGTGGTCAAAGGCGCCAGACTTAAGCCAGTATCAAAGGGATTCCGTGCCTTGAACTGTTTGGGTCTTCTGGTCTCCTGTTGGAGGCGTGGGTTCGAATCCCACTCCTGGCAGATGTTGATTAAACCACATTTTGTGCATTCGACTCCTTCTAATAACTTCCGTGATCATCCCGACGGGTATAGATCAAAGAAGAACAGTTCTTTGTCACCTATGATTGCACTTCCTCATCAAAAAGTAAACAGTTGTTGCTGGTCGATCTGGCTTGCAGGTTGATTGGCCACTGATCAGGAACCCATTCCATATAAATTCTTTGAATTTATACAGTTTTGTGCAAAATCACTTACAAAATTCTCGCTTTCTTCAATCCAATGGCATTATTGTACGATATTGTAACGGAGCTCTCATTATGATGGACAAACCCTGTTTTTGACCTGTGTCGAATTTGAGTGCGGAAGATCCTGACAATACGATGGGACTAAGGTAATTAAGAATCGTTTTAATACAGATATTAAAAAATCTCTTGTCAGTGGGAAATCTCTTCAGGAAAGGCTCGGATTCTAAGTTACGTTTTCCAAGAAACGATCCTTGTACAGAATTCTTTATGATGCAATACTCGCCTGCAATATCTTTTCAACATGAATTGAAAGTAATCAGTCGACTCAATCACTTAGCTTGAATGTCCGAACCGTCAGGATGGCCGAGCGGTCCAAGGCGCCAGACTCAAGGTTACATACCTTTCCATTATTAGAATGGGATCGTGGAGCCTTCTGGTCTCCACTTGGAGGCGTGGGTTCGAATCCCACTCCTGACAGCTCGTTTTCTAGCCTATTTATAGTAATTAACGATTGAGGACTTTGTACCAGCCGCTGAAAGGCAGAGAGCAAAAGCAAACTCAGGAAACTGTGTAAAAATTCTCCATTACGCTTTTTCAAAACGACCATCTAGTACATTCTTGAAAGTGAAATTAATGTATTTCTCTTTTACGACCAAAACACCTCTTAGCCTTTCTTACACTATTTTTCAACCAACTGCCAAAATCTAGTCTCTCCTCAATGGAATACGACTGAACAGTTATGTATCACCGGCTCGATGGAAACGTGGGATACACAGGAGATCACCTTGCCAGGATGGCCGAGTGGTCAAAGGCGCCAGACTTAAGCCAGTATCAAAGGGGTTCCGTGCCTTGAACTGTTTGGGTCTTCTGGTCTCCTGTCGGAGGCGTGGGTTCGAATCCCACTCCTGGCAGATGTTGTTTAAACCACATTTTGTGCATTCGACTCCTTCTAATAACTTCCGTGATCATCCCGACGGGTATAGATCAAAGAAGAACAGTTCTTTGTCACCTATGATTGCACTTCCTCATCAAAAAGTAAACAGTTGTTGCTGGTCGATCTGGCTTGCAGGTTGATTGGCCACTGATCAGGAACCCATTCCATATAAATTCTTCTAATTTATACAGTTTTGTGCAAAATCGCTTACAAAATTCTTGCTTCCTTCAATCCAATGGCATTATTGTACGATATTGTAAGGGAGCTCTCATTATAATGGACAAACCCTGTTTTTGACCTGTGTCGAATTTGAGTGCGGAAGATCCTGACAATACGATGGGACTAAGGTAATTAAGAATCGTTTTAATACAGATATTAAAAAATCTCTTGTCAGTGGGAAATCTCTTCAGGAAAGGCTCGGATTCTAAGTTACGTTTTCCAAGAAACGATCCTTGTACAGAATTCTTTATGATGCAATACTCGCCTGCAATATCTTTTCAACATGAATTGAAAGTAATCAGTCGACTCAATCACTTAGCTTGAATGTCCGAACCGTCAGTATGGCCGAGCGGTCCAAGGCGCCAGACTCAAGGTTACATACCTTTCCATTATTAGAATGGGATCGTGGAGCCTTCTGGTCTCCACTTGGAGGCGTGGGTTCGAATCCCACTCCTGACAGCTCGTTTTCTAGCCTATTTATAGTAATTAACGATTTAGGACTTTGTACCAGCCGCTGAAAGGCAGAGAGCAAAAGCAAACTCAGGAAACTGTGTAAAAGTTCTCCAGGACGCTTTTTCAAAACGACCATCTAGTACATTCTTGAAAGTGAAATTAATGTATTTCTCTTTTACGACCAAAACACCTCTTAGCCTTTCTTACACTATTTGTCAATCAACTGCCAAAATCTAGTCTCTCCTTAATGGAATACGACTGAACAGTTATGTATCACCGGCTCGATGGAAACGTGTGATACTCAGGAGATCACCTTGCCAGGATTGCCGAGTGGTCAAAGGCGCCAGACTTAAGCCAGTATTAAAGGGATTCCGTGCCTTGAACTGTTTGGGTCTTCTGGTCTCCTGTTGGAGGCGTGGGTTCGAATCCCACTCCTGGCAGATGTTGATTAAACCACATTTTGTGCATTCGACTCCTTGTAATAACTTCCGGGATCATCCCGACGGGTATAGATCAAAGAAGAACAGTTCTTTGTCACCTATGATTGCACTTCCTCATCAAAAAGTAAACAGTTGTTGCTGGTCGATCTGGCTTGCAGGTTGATTGGCCACTGATCAGGAACCCATTCCATATAAATTCTTTGAATTTATACAGTTTTGTGCAAAATCACTTACAAAATTCTCGCTTTCTTCAATCCAATGGCATTATTGTACGATATTGTAAGGGAGCTCTCATTATAATGGACAAACCCTGTTTTTGACCTGTGTCGAATTTGAGTGCGGAAGATCCTGACAATACGATGGGACTAAGGTAATTAAGAATCGTTTTAATACAGATATTAAAAAATCTCTTGTCAGTGGGAAATCTCTTCAGGAAAGGCTCGGATTCTAAGTTACGTTTTCCAAGAAACGATCCTTGTACAGAATTCTTTATGATGCAATAATCGCCTGCAATATCTTTTCAACATGAATTGAAAGTAATCAGTCGACTCAATCACTTAGCTTGAATGTCCGAACCGTCAGGATGGCCGAGCGGTCCAAGGCGCCAGACTCAAGGTTACATACCTTTCCATTATTAGAATGGGATCGTGGAGCCTTCTGGTCTCCACTTGGAGGCGTGGGCTCGAATCCCACTCCTGACAGCTCGTTTTCTAGCCTATTTATAGTAATTAACGATTGAGGACTTTGTACCAGCCGCTGAAAGGCAGAGAGCAAAAGCAAACTCAGGAAACTGTGTAAAAACTCTCCAGGACGCTTTTTGAAAACGACCATCTAGTACATTCTTGAAAGTGAAATTAATGTATTTCTCTTTTACGACCAAAACACCTCTTAGCCTTTCTTACACTATTTTTCAACAAACTGCCAAAATCTAGTCTCTCCTCAATGGAATACGACTGAACAGTTATGTATCACCGGCTCGATGGAAACATGCGATACTCAGGAGATCACCTTGCCAGGATTGCCGAGTGGTCAAAGGCGCCAGACTTAAGCCAGTATGAAATGGATTCCGTGCCTTGAACTGTTTGTGTCTTCTGGTCTCCTGTTGGAGGCCTGGGTTCGAATCCCACTCCTAGCAGATGTTGATTAAACCACATTTTGTGCATTCGACTCCTTCTAATAACTTCCGTGATCATCCCGATGGGTACAGATCAGAGAAGAACAGTTCTTTGTCACCTATGATTGCACTTCCTCATCAAAAAGTAAACAGTTGCTCCTGGTCGCTCTGGCTTGCAGGTTGATTGGCCACTGATCAGGAACCCATTCCATATAAATTCTTTGAATTTATACAGTTTTGTGCAAAATCACTTACAAAATTCTCGCTTTCTTCAATCCAATGGCATTATTGTACGATATTGTAAGGGAGCTCTCATTATGATGGACAAACCCTGTTTTTGACCTGTGTCGAATTTGAGTGCGGAAGATCCTGACAATACGATGGGACTAAGGTAATTAAGAATCGTTTTAATACAGATATTAAAAAATCTCTTGTCAGTGGGAAATCTCTTCAGGAAAGGCTCGGATTCTAAGTTACGTTTTCCAAGAAACGATCCTTGTACAGAATTCTTTATGATGCAATACTCGCCTGCAATATCTTTTCAACATGAATTGAAAGTAATCAGTCGACTCAATCACTTAGCTTGAATGTCCGAACCGTCAGGATGGCCGAGCGGTCCAAGGCGCCAGACTCAAGGTTACATACCTTTCCATTATTAGAATGTGATCGTGGAGCCATCTGGTCTCCACTTGGAGGCGTGGGTTCGAATCCCACTCCTGACAGCTCGTTTTCTAGCCTATTTATAGTAATTAACGATTGAGGACTTTGTACCAGCCGCTGAAAGGCAGAGAGCAAAAGCAAACTCAGGAAACTGTGTAAAAATTCTCCATTACGCTTTTTCAAAACGACCATCTAGTACATTCTTGAAAGTGAAATTAATGTATTTCTCTTTTACGACCAAAACACCTCTTAGCCTTTCTTACACTATTTTTCAACCAACTGCCAAAATCTAGTCTCTCCTCAATGGAATACGACTGAACAGTTATGTATCACCGGCTCGATGGAAACGTGTGATACTCAGGAGATCACCTTGCCAGGATGGCCGAGTGGTCAAAGGCGCCAGACTTAAGCCAGTATCAAAGGGATTCCGTGCCTTGAACTGTTTGGGTCTTCTGGTCTCCTGTTGGAGGCGTGGGTTCGAATCCCACTCCTGGCAGATGTTGATTAAACCACATTTTGTGCATTCGACTCCTTCTAATAACTTCCGTGATCATCCCGACGGGTATAGATCAAAGAAGAACAGTTCTTTGTCACCTATGATTGCACTTCCTCATCAAAAAGTAAACAGTTGTTGCTGGTCGATCTGGCTTGTAGGTTGATTGGCCACTGATCAGGAACCCATTCCATATAAATTCTTCTAATTTATACAGTTTTGTGCAAAATCGCTTACAAAATTCTTGCTTCCTTCAATCCAATGGCATTATTGTACGATATTGTAAGGGAGCTCTCATTATAATGGACAAACCCTGTTTTTGACCTGTGTCGAATTTGAGTGCGGAAGATCCTGACAATACGATGGGACTAAGGTAATTAAGAATCGTTTTAATACAGATATTAAAAAATCTCTTGTCAGTGGGAAATCTCTTCAGGAAAGGCTCGGATTCTAAGTTACGTTTTCCAAGGAACGATCCTTGTACAGAATTCTTTATGATGCAATACTCGCCTGCAATATCTTTTCAACATGAATTGAAAGTAATCAGTCGACTCAATCACTTAGCTTGAATGTCCGAACCGTCAGGATGGCCGAGCGGTCCAAGGCGCCAGACTCAAGGTTACATACCTTTCCATTATTAGAATGGGATCGTGGAGCCTTCTGGTCTCCACTTGGAGGCGTGGGTTCGAATCCCACTCCTGACAGCTCGTTTTCTAGCCTATTTATAGTAATTAACGATTGAGGACTTTGTACCAGCCGCTGAAAGGCAGAGAGCAAAAGCAAACTCAGGAAACTGTGTAAAAGTTCTCCA
>OX421451.1:30597160-30599660 GCA_949126865.1 Montipora capitata
AAGGGCCCGCTAAGACGCGTGGGATACACTACGAGGGAAAGGTTTTTGAAGTACTATACTCCAGACACTATAAATATTTGAACGAAAAGTTAAAAAACGGTGAAAAAAAAAAGCGTCACAGGGACTTTAAGAAAATTGAAATAAAAAGGAAAAAAATACTCAGTGTCACGTTTTACCAAGAGGGAAGTCCGAACTTTCTTGATTGCTGTGTCTCTTGGAAAAAGGATCACTCTGAAGTACATACGCTGAACCAGGACGAGAAAACGCAGCCTGGAGCAAATAGCAAAACAAAGGAATCGAAGTTCAGTTATTTGCGTCAATCTGAAGATCAGTTAGTTTGCCTACACTAGGTTATTACGATTTCGTTGCGGCACTGAAACTGGTTAATTTTCCTGTAGGAGGGAAGGCTGTGATGTTCGTTGGAGGCAGCATATTTTCCCCCTTAATTAAGGAAGGACTGTTAAAAAAAATCCCTAAGGCAATCATTGAGAATTTCTCCTAGGGCAATTAGCATTGAAAAAGATTTGGATAAAATGACCATCAGTTTTCTATTTCATGTAAGAGAAGGACCGGTAAAGGAAGTTTTGGAGTATTGAGCGCTTCTAAATAATTGTCTAAGCGTCTGTCAATAGCCCTTTTCGTGCACGGTTAGTTTTTCTCATTTGCATTACAATGTATCCTAAAGTGGATGCGAGGCAATTTCGGGTTAAAACTACAAAATAGCCCGAAATTGCCTCACATAAATGCTAGATTACATTGTAATGCAACTAAGAAAAACTAACCGTGAAAAGGGCTATTACTTCGATTACTGGAAGATTTTGGTAAATGTACACTGTTGCTAGTTTCTTTGTCATCAATTACGCTTTCAAAAGTATCCAAGATGGTGCAAAAAAAGAGCTTGCTCGTGCCCACAACAGTTACGGACTTGCTTGGCGCGTATAACCAACCCTTGAAAAAGAGCTACTTCGAGTGGTGAGCCGGCCAATGTAGGCCTGCAATTCATATTAAATCTAGGTTTGCACGAAAGACAAAAAAATTGTCGTTGTCGTCGTCATCGCTGGACTTCTGGACCTACTAACATTTGTCGGTATGGGGCGGACGAGATAGCTATGCAAATATGCCTAGCTTTTTTTGCAGTATTAACTATCAGAATGTAAACTGTTGAATCCACCTGGACCAGTTGTTCGCAGGGCGAATAGCGCTATCCACTGGATGACTCAATTGGTTTTGCTGGTGTTTATCCACTGGATAGTGTTATCCACCTTTTGAACAACCCAGGCCTGAGCGTCTAAGCACTACACAAGGAAATACTGTACGCTCTGAAATCGGACCGAGTACCTTCGGATTAGAGCACCGTTGATCTACCGACTGAGCTTTGAGGAGAGACGGGAGCAAGCCGAGGGTAGGTCAGATGTTATTTCTCGGAAATTAACATACAGACAAATGGAACTAAGTTGGCCATGTGGTACTATGTGTATCGACAGAATTAATTACCAGAGTGCAAGTTGAAGTGCCCATTAGTCCCTTGAAGCCATCTTAGCGGCTCTGAAGTTATTTTATTATGCACGGTTAGGATTAAAGAGCACTAAATAATAAGTTATTCCCTTAAGTAAAAAGTCACTTCAGCAGCCTAACCAGTCTTCCTTTGGAGCCTGATCCAGGCCTTCCGGCCGACCCAACTCTGGCAGGATCTTCCACCTGAGAAAGTAACCAAAGAAAGGAGCTTTACGCCGCCAAGTCACAATCTTGCCCAAGCGTTGACAATGGCTTTCAATTTTGGACGCGTGGACGCGGCTTTCCATTTCATGACAGAACTGACCGGCCAGACTAGGTACTTGGAAGGACCAACTCTACAACGACTTCAAATTAACATACTCAGTTCGAGGATGATACAAATGTATATACTCCTTCAGAAAAATGCGAGGCATTATCATGCAAGTGTTCCTTCAAATTGTTGCATTTTCTTTGCAAAACTGAGGTGTCGGGCCGGCAAGTTCTGACAAAAGGAAAGCACCCTTAGGAAAGCGCCCTTAGACAGGCCTCTCAAATGGCAGGGCAACCAAGACAACAGCAAAGAACTTGGATAAATTAAACAGGAGATGAAGATGGTTGCAGAGTCTAGGAATGTTGGTATTCAAAGCCAGATCAGTCAGTCCACATACGTGACAACTAAGAAGGTTGTCAAGGTTTGATATGTCAAAACAATGACTATACGCCCCACACGCGTGTTTTATATTTCGGTACATTTCATTGCCCTTCTCTTCCTAGCCGGACCTGCCAATTGGAGGTTGTGTATCAGACCGGTACAATTTACTATAATTTTCCATTTACCAGCCTTCAAGCTGGTAAGCTACACTGCAGTTTTTCTTATTTAAAAATTAAAATTTCTAGATACTGTCGTTGCTTCAAACGTAGATCCTGGCCCCAGTTGATCAAAAGATGGATAACGCTATCCACCGAATAAATAATAATAATAATAATAATAATAATAATAATAATA
>OX421451.1:30604660-30622160 GCA_949126865.1 Montipora capitata
TTTTAGTTGATGTAAATAATTGGCTCTCTGAAACCATTTATTATAATTCTGTGCTTATATATGACAATGATTACAATGGTTGACAGCCTTTATACATGTAAAGACCTAAAGTTCACAACCTCTGGTTGGAAACTTGCGCATGGTTCTCCATTATTGCCTGTAAAGAATTCATTTCTTTATCCATTAAGCCATAAGATACAGGTGTTGAAGCACACCTAGCAAGCACCTAGCACCCTAAGCATTCACCCTCTCTCCCTGAGAAAATCTGCTTCCCTTTCCCTTTAATCGCCCATTGATTGTGGACTTCTCTTGCTTAATAAGGTTTACTTGTTAGACAAGGTTTATGTACATTGTAGTAACAGTACATGTACATACTAATGCTTACACACTTTTAAGTGTATTCTTTAAGCTTACAATTCACTACAGTGTAGTAAACTGTAGTAAATAAGAGATCATAAAATTTATTGTCCACTACCTTCCGTCACTGTCGGGAAGCTCAGGTTGTGCATTTCTTTCTAAAAGCAGCATCACAATCTGCAAAGAAACAAGTTTTGTACCAAAGAGAGTGTTTCGCAGATTGTACTTTCCAATGGAAGTCAGTTTGCTTGCATATACCTTCCCATGTTCCTGAAATGTTGCAGCATGCAGAGGTGTCCACAGGGTTTCCTTGTTCTGTGCATTCACATCTGAAAAGGTGGAATTTCAAAGTGAATTTACAAAATGTATAAAGCAACAGACACAGGAGACTCTTTATGCTGTGTAAATAGAAGACCAGTATGTACTAGACATTTTAGTTAAGAGGTATCCAGGCTTCAGGTATGTAGTCCTCTTTCTTTGGCCAGAGCTAAGATTGGTATGCAATTTCTTCATAATGTTATGACCCATGGCTGACTTCTGAGGATGGTAACATCCTTCCTATTCTGGGGCCCTTAAATTACTGTTTTCTGTTAAGAGTCTATTACCACACCT
The DNA here is from genome assembly GCA_949126865.1 of Montipora capitata. Taxonomy (NCBI): domain Eukaryota; kingdom Metazoa; phylum Cnidaria; class Anthozoa; order Scleractinia; family Acroporidae; genus Montipora; species Montipora capitata. The sequence continues at coordinate 30,605,630 of OX421451.1, forward strand.
TTTAATTTAAAAAATGGATGTTGACTTTTGACTTCAAAATCCAATTAAAAGGGCAGTCGATTTGACAGATGCACTGTATCAACTATAATATTAACAAAAAAATGTTGGATGGTCAAAAAGTTACACTAGCTTCAAACTCTACTTTCAGTCCATTGTGTAGACTTGAAAGCCTAGGGTTTTCCACAGATAACAGTCAGTTTCCAATCCTTTTGGTAGAGAAACGTTTTGAAAGTTCACTATTTACTATTGTCGGGCAATTATTTTTTTAAGGGTGTCTACAGGTGAGTCCCCATGGATCTGTTGTCATACATGTAGCATTGGTACTAAAAATCAGTTTTTGGAAAATATTTTAAAAACTAGTTTGGTGACCTATTATTTCAAATATTTTCAAAAACCCAATTCAGTTATATTTTACCTGCTAATACCTACAGCTGTATTTAACTAATAATTTTATGAAAACAATGTTGGAAGATGGAATTCAAAATTCTCTTTAAGAATACAAAGTAGCAAATTTCACTTGTATTTCGAGATATTGCTGAACATTTCTAGCAAAATTTATTTTGGCAGTCGTGACTTAAGGTTACATTTTTATTTCTGGTCACTCATTTTGCTTCATGAGGCTATGTGAGCAGCTTAATAGTATTGTATGTGTGGCGTAATACGGCACACTCTCAGCTGAAAACCTTTTCAAGCCTCCTTAAATGGATTGTTCTTTGGAGGTGCTGAATTTAACTCTTCACCTCAGCCTAGTTCAGTGGCCTTAAGTCTCTTCATGTATATCATATTGTACATGTAGCTCAGCAGTTGAGCACCCAACTAGTAACACTTTCATAGCCAAATATTGGAAGGTCACGAGTTGAACTCCTGCAAATTTGGAGCACTCAGATTTTCTCCCAGTATCCCTGAGTCACCACAATTTCTTCACTGATTTTCATTAATTTGTTACTCAAGCGAGGCCCTGTTAGGTGGGTTTTAGTCATCCCTTATCCCTAAAATTCCAGGGGCAGTTATCCCTTATCCCTAAAATTCCTGTGAGATTGTTATCCCTAAAATTACTTATCTTTGGAATTTGACGATAAGTGGCAATTTTAAAGTGTAATGCGACCAGTTTTTTGAGAAACAACCTACGACAGAAGCGGTTGACCGAGTTAAAGAGCCTTGGAGCAAGTCATTGACATCTTGCTTGAATTTGGACTGATAAATGACCCGTTCCTGTTCATTACCTGAGTCGCCAGTGATGTAAATCCTCAGTAAGCTTGACCAAAAGTAATGATAATTATTGATAAATCAAAGCTATTTTTAGTATCCCTAAGCATCCCTTATCCCAAAAATCATAATTCCAAGATGATTATTTTGCAAGTTACCCTTATCCATAAAACCGCTAACAGGGCTTCTCAAGCTGATTGTCCATTGTGACCAGATGACCAGCCTGGTGTTTTGATTGACAGCAGTGAAAGAAACCAGATTTGATCATTTCAATAATTTGAATTTCAGAAAAAGTTGTTAGTGTCTTATTGAAAAGCAAAGTACCGGGTAGTTAAATAAATATGAAATATCTGGTGCATTTCTGACTCTGGCATACCTGCTCCTTTATCCAGGAGAGATCTTACTACATCATAGAAACCCCAGAAACAGGCTACATGAAGAAAACAAATAAAGGTATCAATTATAATAACAAACACTGTTACTCAGACAAAGATCTTGAAATAATAACAACGGTTTTCTTGATTTATGCTGTGGATGTGATGGAGTCTTGACCAACCAATACACAAATTCACTTTAGTCCCAGGTAATTCAAATGCTGCTAATCAGAAGCAAGCTTGATTTTCATAAACATTACAAAGTTTCACTATTAGTCAAAATTCCAATTGTAAACACAAAACAGAAAGTTTAAGGTTATGGTTATTATGAAATTAAATGCTTTTGTTTCCTTGAGGAGTAAGTTAGCCAGACACCTCAGTCATATTCTGGACACAGATGATGTGGAAAACGAGAAGAAGAGTAAGAGGATACTAAGTAAGACTACAAAATGTGCATATCACAATCTAAAGTAAGTGATTCTTGCACTTATTGGGAAATTTTATGCATAATAATTTTGAATGAGTGATCAAACATCTTTGGTACAACCATGTGGGCCTGTCATAGTGTCAATAATTGCAGTGATTAGCCACGATTATTATTAAGAGTGATTAAGCCAATGTAACTTCAAACCTTTACAAGTACCGCTGTACATACCAATGTACAGTTGACTTTGAAGTTTTTGATCTGCTGCTCCACTAATCTGTATATCTTCAGTCATAAATTGCTCAACAAGCTGTTCAGGAAAAAAAAGGAAAAATTTAAACTTAAAAAAATGTCCATGAATACCATTTTAAGCGTTTATGCATTTTTTCAGATGTCACCAAAATTGCACCTCAATGTCACTTACCGGTAAAACAAGGATTGTACCAGCAATGCTAGAATTCTCGGTTTTCACATGATGTCACGGCCACCATGTTTGTGCCCCTAAACAAAGCAACAGCGGCCATATTTGTGTTCCCACCCAATCCTCCAGGAATTGAACTCTACTATTATGCAAACGTTTTCTTTTATTTTCGTTGAAAAACATGGCTGTTGATCACATCACTGTTGTATTCTTGTAGCAGCATCCTTTGAAGAACGAGCATATAACAATACAATCTATTCACGCATCTGCCAAATTAAGTGGATGTGTATTCTAGAATCGGCAGATTACAAGAATTTAAAACAAATAATCCCATTGACTCTCGGAAGTGAGACTTAAAGTACCTATCACCTCAACACACTTTTCCACTTTATTTATTCTCTGAAATCGTCCCCAAATACATTGTGTTGTTTTGAGAAACTTTTTTGGTTGAAATTTCATTTTTTTATTGGCTTTGAAAGAAAGGAAAAGTGGTCATACTTTGAGCACTGAAGGGGATTGGGTTCAATACAGGGTTGACGTCATAAATTAATAAATTAATTTGCATTGAGAAAGTTCTTTGAACAGCGATGCAAATTCACTTGTGACGTCAGCCCTATATGGAACCCATTCCCCTTCATTGTTCGGTTTATTAATTAATCAAAGTATGACCACTTTTCCCGTTTTTCAAAGCCAATAAAAAAGTGAAATTTCAATCTAACGGTTCTAAAACCAACACAATGTCACTGTTTGGGATGATTTCGAAGAATAAAGAAAGTGGAAAAGTGAATTGAAGTAATACGCTTTTTAACATATTTTACTCTGTCTATTAAACACGAGACGCTTTTACTTGTCAATTCAACTATGGGTGCCCTAGGTGCTCAGTGAGGAGTATCCATGGGTTAACCAGTCAAAACGTACAGTGTAAGGCCCCTCCATTAAAACCCATTGACTTGAGAGTGAGACTTAACAGATTTTACTACATGTACGCCTAACACCGGACGGCCAGACAATTTTACTCCTGGGGCGTCCTAGGGCGCCTGAGGATTAATGCACCTATCAAATCGAAACTTCAACATCACCCCCTCCCCCCCCCCCCCCCGGGAAAACCCCGGGCATTTGACTATCTTCAGTGCCCGAGGAGTGGGGAATTTGACCTTTGCCTGCATGGGGTGGAGAAAATTGAATTGGAAGTGTCAGGTTTCAAATGAATTTTTTTTTTCCGTGCGCCGAAGTCGCTAACAGCTTCAAAACACGTGTTTGGACGAGATGGAAGAGTTTAAAGGAAGAGATGCAGCACTTGTGAGCGACTGACTTACAAAAAAGGTCTTCAAAAGATCTTTATTTAAGACGGCAGGAGCCGTCGACGACGATTGTTCTTTAGTAGGGTATGACAGACAAATCACGGCATTTGAACACCATTTTGGCTCGAGGGGGCGGGGATTTGAACGATCCAATCTTAAGTTCAAATGCCCGGGCGGTGATGTTGAAGTTTCGAGTTGATCGGCGCATAAAGCTTTATAATAGAAAATAAAATTGAACATTTCTCACAAATCAGCTCGTTGTTGACATAAAGATGCTTTGTAATTATCACCTTATCATCTCCCTTTTGTGCCAAAGTAGACAAGTCAGGTGCTGTTGTGTTAAGTCCTTTTAACTGCCTCTGCAGTTCATAATCGATAAAATCTCCCAAATCTCCTCTTCCGTCCGAAACTGCCGCCATTTTTTTCAGGATTGTGCATCATGCCAACCATCATGCGTGACGACCATGCGTGACCGTGACAACAACACAAATGTGAAGCCGCTGCTCTCTCTTATTGGGGCGCAGTTTCGAGCAATATGGCGGATAAATCAAGGAACAGTCCGGTGTTTCAAGAAGACAACATTTAACCAACTGCATGGCCCTAAATGGTCAATCCATTACTTGGATTGCCAAGAATGCACTCTTGGCAGGTAAGGGAACAACAGTAACAGCAATAAGATTTATTTCCCCTTGAATCATAATTTACAAATAATTTTCAATTAATTTAAATTATATTAATAAAATTACGTTCATCTCGAAAAAGAGAGGGCTGTTTTGAAAATAATTGGTAGGGTCTCCTTTAACATAGTTTTGCCTTGTTAGCTACCATTGGTGCTGGAGGGAGTATTTTGGTCAACACAGTACGTCGTGATTCAGAGAGAGCCAAGAAAATCCTGTGTTATACAGCTGTGTCAGGTACATATATGAAATTGTAGCACTTGAAGTCCAGTCACGGTAATAATCATAATTTGAGCTAAAACTGCAGGAGAGTTACTCAACTCAAGTAGGCACCCAGGTGTATCACATCTTCCAAAACCCTGCGCTTCAAAGCTACATTGTTAAAACTTGGTAGAATTCAATGCTGCAAATGAGAAAAATCTCTATTTTCGCATTCCCCATGGTGCATTTTGTTTGCCCCGCCAAATTTTGCATAAACCATTGTCTTCAAAGGCTATTGGGGACACTGTATATTTCCAAGAGCTTTGAAAACAATGCTTTATGCAAAATTTGGGGGGAAACAAAGTGTATTACATGTATGGGGAATGCGAAAATAGAGAATGCCAACATTTTTTTGTATGACACAGACAAACAAATATTTACTCATGACACAAAATAAGGAAACATTATTTTGTGCTTTTTGTGAAACAAAATTTATTTCTGCAAAAGGATGTTGGACATGCTGTCATGCAACAAACCTGGGAAGAATTTGAAAACAAAAGAAAATATATCTGTTTGCAAACATTAATTTTTTTATTTAGTTATGCCCACTTGGGGAACACAAAAGCATCTCTTTGTTTCAACAACTGACAAGGCTCTGGTTAGCACATAACTATAGATGACATTAGCAAAATCTTCATTCACTGCAATACATGTATAAGTAACAGTGCATTAGCAACTTCATTTTCTCATTTTTGGAGGCCCTTTGATAGGGCACTTAACACATCACCCACCCCAACCCCCCTTCTCTGCCATACTTTATCAAGAGCAAGAGGGACCTAATGCAAAAGGCCAAATATTCTTTGATTACACTCACCTGATAAGATTGCCATGTTGGTGGCCATCAAAGAATTAATACTAGCTGCAAAATGTGTCAATTGAAATGATTGGCATAGCTGATCCGTGAGTCGGCTATGTCAGGGCGTGGTAGTGTGCAGGATTCTTCTTATTATTTTCTAAAATTGAATTTTTTTTTTCCTGCTTAGGCTTAACAGGTTTAAGTGTAGGATGCACTTATGCTGCCGTCAAGAAGCAAAAGCTATTCACCTATTCTCTTTCTACTGGAGTGTCATTTTTCACTATTTCTGGCATGTTTTTTGGCAAGTACTTATAAGGCTTTTAATTTCCTTACTTGAGTAAACCTTTCTTATGACAATGTGAATTGATTTCTTTGCCATTCCAATTAATAATTATTTCTGAGAACAATTTAACCTCATAGCAAATACAAGTTAAGTTGCAAATCACAATGAACACTGTAGGTGGTATGACGTTAAGTTTTGCTGTCAGTCTGTAGCTGTACATAACACATTTACGAAAAGCATACAACGTTGAAGGTAATTTTATTCTTTTGTTGTTGAATATTAAGTGAGTAGCTCTTTATACTAAAATATTAGCACTGTTTGTTTCTCTTATTTAACTTAAGGAGGGGAGCTTTGAGATTCTTGGTTGCGGCCTTTTTTAGCTTGGTTTTTTGCCCCAAAAAACTACATTTTTTCAGTTTAAGTAACTGTTGTGGTTTGCGTTTTTTCCCATTTTCATTATTAATTTTTGTTTTCAGTTTTTGGTGTATTGCAAGTGTCTTTCGGATTTGTTATCAAATGCCATTTTCGGCTTTTTCTATTTGGTGTACAATTTCAGTTTGGAAATTATGCATTTCAGCTGCATGCACATTGTGGAACATTACTCCAACCCATTTCTCAAGCTAGCCTCCTAACACAGACTCATATGTTGCACATACAGTAATAGCAATGAATTAGTTCGATTACGGTTTTAAAAACTTAGTTTTCATGGTTTTGCTTGTGATTTGTGGATTTGGTCAAAATTTGAAGTGGTTTTTTAATGTTAAGTGATTTTGTTTACAGTGCAGTTTTGTGTTTTTTTAAGACCCAATAAATACCCCCTTCTCTAAGTCACAGCTTCAACTGTCCATCCCAGCCCTTGACTCTTTGTCTTGCCAAGGAGCACAAGCTGGGAATTGAGAATCTTATATTTTGAAGAAAAAAAAAAAAAAAACTAATATTGCTTGGGTGTGAAATTTGATCAGCCTCATGCTGATGTCTTAACCCGTTGACTTCTGTGAAGAGTGAGATTTTACTCCTTTTTATGCCAGACAATTTTACTCGCCAATGTGGCTCTGTTCAGGAGTTAGTGGGTTAAAATATTTAATCGGTGTAGTCAAGGATTTCAGTACCTCTAATTGACCATCAATCGTCACTGTCATTTTTCCATGTTTCCATTTATATTTTGGGAAAATATATGTAGCCTTCTAACCAACAAAGCTGATGGAAATTGCCATTTGCTATTTGCAGGGTGTGACCCTGATGGCAGAAAAAAATGAAACAGTTAATTGAAATATTTGAATTTTGTAGTTCCCATGTTAAACACAAAGATGCATTATAAAGGGGTGGCTTCACGCTCTGCCTTTATTCGAGTTAATTCAAGCACAACTGATTAAAAGATATTTCTAGTACGAGAAAAAGGGACTCCAAATTTAAAAAATTATGACAGATAATATTTTATGGCATATTACAGGCACATTGCCATAGGGGGCTTTTTTATTGCACAAAATAATTATCACACAGGTCGGTTGCATCCACAGTTTATTGATAAATAATTTGCATGTGATCAAGGCACCATACCTTTTTATTGCGTCTTGGTGTTTAATAAAAAGTACAATTGAGCAGAGAATTTGTGTCTTGGTTTTAAAACACAGACCTGTTGGGGACCTCAGGGGGGGAATATGATAGGCAATAAATTTGCAGAGGAATTCAAACAACCCTAAGCTATAAATGCAAATGCATTGGGGGTCCAGTCTAGTTGGTGAGAGTTGCTAATAAAATCTGTAATGTGACAATACATTAATTTGCATGGTATGATTGTATTTAATTTTTGTCATTAGTGATCCGTGACAATCTGCTGGTTTCCACAAAGGCCCATGAGTGCAGACAGACGTTGGACAAATTGCAGGGGAATCCAACAATGACCACAAGGCAGGAAGCAATGAGCAGTATGCAAGCAAGTACTGTCAGTGGTGGGGTTACTGGAATGGTCCTGTCTTGTGCCATATGTGAGTTTAGATCTTCAAGCTGTTTTGTGTAATCATTAAAATTATCAAGCTTGATCAAAGATGACACGCTGAGTGTGACAGCCGACCCAATTTCTTTACCTATATAAACAGATTACAGTACTTATTCGGCTACAAGCCGAGACCCCAAACTTGCGCAAGAAATCAACTTGATTGACACGAATTGCAAAAGCATAATAACCGGCTATAAGCCGAGACCCATTTTAGGTCTTGATGTGTATTATCGCTTATGGAATTTTCGTAATTTAAAATACAAATTGACATTGAAAAATTATACTCAGAGTGATAAAACACTGATAAAATGAGCTCGAAAGATTAGAAACAAACAAGCGACGTGATCGTGATGTGACGAACATTAGGGAGCTTTAAGCGCACGCGTTTTTGAGACGTTTTTGAGGAAAAAAAAAAAAAGCAAAGTCAGACTTAAGCTTCAGTTAAAGTTCTTGAAAGCACGCGCTGAGGCTTTTTCGTAAAGCGTTGCTTTTTCTTCCATTAATTTTGATAGTTTCAGTGGGCGGCGCTTCCACAAAGGAGGTGTTACTTTTTGAAGAAACACCCCTTGGTTGGAAGACGCGTTCTTAGAAGTTTACTTGATTACAAAGCTTCAGAAGATTTTTCCTTTTTTATAACCAAACTTGTCAAGTCATGAGTTCTCGTATTAATTTTCAACGAGGAGAAAAAGCGAAGTTAGACTTAAGTTTCAGTAAAAGTTGTTTAAAGCACGCTCTGCGGCATTTCATAAAGTAAATGCAAATTTTAACTCTTGTCTTTGAAAGCATTTTTTCAAAGTTCTTTTGCTTTCAATTGATATTTTAACGATATTTATTCTAACAGACTTGCCTTTTTTGCAATTCAAACACAATATGCACTGAACGCTTACCACAATAATTTTGCCCTTTATGTGATAAACAGGTACATGTAATCGCAATGTGCCCTCGTGCAATTAAGGATTAATTTCATTTGTTTTCAAAGTTTTCCAAATTGCCCTCGTCGCTTCAGGACTCGGGCATTTTGTGAGAACTTTGAAAATACGCGTGAAATTAATCTTTAATCGCCCTCGGGTCCATGAGATTACATATACTAATCAAAAGAACGGTTATTTTCAGGGGGGGGGGGGGTCCAAACCCGCTAGCGGATCTGGACGGGGGGGGGGGGGGGGGTTTGGTCAAAAGCCGCTGTGACACAGGTACTGGCGCAAAAAGGCAAATTACCTGTTCAGATTTAAAGTTACACTTTTTTGCAAATTTGGCGGATTGATCCTTGCTTACTTTCACTGACTTCTGTACTTTACAGTTACTTGGCAAACCTTAAGAAGTTTGTGATCTTTGATCGATGACCACTTTTCCTCTCCTTGAAAGCCCAAAGTGAATAATAGGGAACTTGAGCAAGGACTACGACGGCAACTACAGTACGAGAACGTTACGGAACAATAGGTCTAACGAGAAGAAACAAACCCTCTGCATGCGCATTTGTGTACATTTCTATCAGTGCCATTGGTTGCAGGCGCATTCGGGGAGTTAGTAAAGTAAAGTCTATATTTACGAGCCAGAAGGCCCATCAGGCCGGCACTTGTATCTTCGGTTTCATTAGCATGAAGCCAGTGACCTGTGGAATGGGACCTGTGCTTTAAACCTGCCCGTGAAATTATAATGGTGTAACAGTAGCTATCTGATGAGTGTGTCATATTAACAGGAAAGTGAAGAGTCATAGGCGGCCGTCTTGTATGATGAGCTAATCATTTGAGTAAACAAAAACGGAGGGCCGAGCTTTTCAGTTTACATAAATATTTGAGAGTTTTTCGACAAGGCAACTACTCCCTTTTTTCTTTCTTTCTTTCTTTCTTTCTTTCAGGGAGGGGTCCCAGCATTGCTTTGTTGAACCTTATACAAGGTGTCTTAATAGCAGCGATGGGTACGTAAAAGAGCATTTTTATCCCACGTTAGCTTCTCGTGAACCACTTGGCTAAGTAAAGTGTGCCTAGAGTTTTTTTTTTGGAGGAGCGGGCTATCAAGCAGAACTTTGCAACGATGACATCCGCGAAAACAAGAACGTCAAAAAACATCAGGTTTAACGAGCAAAAACCCATGGCCGGCCCTGCACTTCCCGTAACTGCGTCTTACACTTTGATACATTTATTTGGCGTCTTCAAAACGACTAGAAATGGCCAACTTTGAAGTTATGAGGAGGTCTTCAGTACAAGACGAGGATTTTTCACTCTCCGCTCGCACTGCCAACGTTGTTTATGAGGGACCTTTAGATTCTAGAACGAGATTTTCTCATACAGCAACAGTGAGTGCGCGCAAACCAGCGTCATTTTGGCGGGAAATACGTGATACCGTCGTCATTTTAGTACGAGTTTTTGCAAAAATGTCGTCGTGTCAAAAGAAGTTAACAACACGGTAGCAGTATTGGCATTTTTCGATCAGCAAAAAGGCTCAGTTACCAGCAATAAGAATAACTGTTAACAAAGAGTAAGATTAATCGTCCTAGCTATAAATTTTCTAAGTATTTTCGCTAAAAACGGACAGTCAAAACTCGTTCTCATCCTCGTCCTAGAATCTAAAGGCCCCTCATATGCCAATTTTAATTCCAGAACAGTTGGCACACAGGTACTTGCCCACGAGTAAATTCGCCTACAAAAAAGTTTAACTCGCTCACAGATGCGATGTTAATTCGCCCACACACTAAGTAGACCTGTCTAAACATTCCAAGTTACTTTGAATTGAAGATGTTGATTGTTTTGAGATAGAACAGTATAAAACTGGTTTACAGAACAACCGAACCACCAATCCGAATCTGAGTGGTTTTGGAGTTTTTGGTCTGTAAGCGGCCATTTACCATTCTTTACCAGTTTAATATCATGGGTCGTGCGGTCAGGCGTATGATGTATGAACGCAACTTCTCGAATAGAGGTTTTGCACGGCAGCCATATTGCATGGCAGGAACAAAGAAAAATGTTTTGCATTAGAAAGAACATTTGTTCCCATAGGAAAAAGAATCTATTGTTCCTGCCATGCAACATGGCTGCCGTGCAAAACCTCTATTGGACCAGTGTGGGTGTTTTATTGACTTCCAACGGGCGAGTTAACTTCAGTGTAAGCGAATAATATTGTGGGCGACGCGACCGGTTATTCATGAACATACGTTCTTGTTTCACCTCGCATGCAAAACAATACCCTGCGAGCAGTGCTACTGCATGCTGGGTAGCAACACTGTTGAAACAAATTACTTGTTGCCGTTGGATCAATCGGAATGCTGGCGAGTTAACTAGGGAACAGGAAAGAAAAGCGTTCTTTGTGCCTCGAGGCATTGCATGCCGTTGTCTTCACCTTTACTGCAAACCATGTTGTCTCTCACTTTACAGAAGAGTTGGCCTAAATCGTGGCCATTCTCCCTTTGTGAATGTTGTTGGTTTTGTTCTTTTTGCTCTAGGCCAGTGGTCGGTTGATAAGTGTCGGATATGGATTTTGGAAGAAACTATCAAATACCATTACCCTGAACTAGTCGCCAATGCCAAGCGGAATGAAGAGGTAATGTCTTGTTAAAAGACAAAACGCCATTTTTGTATTCCCACGATAGACTGGACTGCTAGCATTCACTTTTATGTTTGTTTCCGCTAAAGGGGTCGTAAATTTGGACTTCGAAATGAACATGAAATGAAACTTTGGAAAATCATCGCAGTAAGCAATCTCCTCGAATGTCTCGTTACTACAATACAATTTATTGCTCTCAGTCACGCAATACTTTAAAATAAAGTATAAGCTAACTGTGTGGGATTAAGTCTCTCCAGCGAAGCAATTTTCCCGCGGGGGACTTAATCTGCTTTGTTTTCGAAACAATTTGGCACGCCAACGGAGCGTGTTCCATCTTTATTCCAAAGTGGTATGCTATGCTCACGAATGTGAAACTTGTTTGTTCTAAGGTTGTTCAATACATTACATTACTTCATTGCTCTTTGTTTACTCTTTCAGAGCTGGGAAAAGTGGATGACTAGAAAGCTGACCGGTCGAAGCTACGGCTCGCTTCTAAAGGAAAAACTCCGCAGTTATGAAATTCAGTTGCAATTACTTGAGGAAGAGGAGGCCAGGTTACTTCGGTTGATCGAGGAACGGGATAGTGAGGAATCGAGATGACAATGAGAAGGAAAACGAGCAAAGAAAACTGGGTCCACAGGTGTAAACGGTACAAGAGGTTGGGTTCTGATGAGCAAAACAAGAACTTGGTACAAAAGGGTGTTGATGGCATTTTTAAGTACATTTAGCCTCGAGTGTTTGGTACGATAAATCTGCCCACTGATTTGCATACATGTTGCTATTTTTGCCTGAAGGGAACTCTCTTGTGCTCTGCACAATTTACTCAAACTGGCCGGTGTTTGTCACACGATACAGCTTTTGATAGGCCAAGACCGATATGACGTTTGGGGTGGCACACGCTATCTTGCATTCCTGTTTTCAAACGGTTTTTCGCGTTACAAAGCAGTGCGGTTTCAACCTATGTCTTGTCACTAGCTCCTCCATGCATTAAACTGGGCAGCATTTTCCATCTTGGGATGGTAAAATAATGATATATTTAACGAATAGTTTGCTGAATAATAAAGGAAATTTTTAGGAAAAATAATGGGTCTTGGTTACACTTTGATGACGAGAACTTGCATGTTTATCAGGATTATATACTAAAACTGAAACTTTTGGAAAATAACGAGAAGCAATGAGCTATGTTATTCAAGTCATCTACTGAAAACCGGTGTTGAATAATTAGTGGCTGCAACCCCAGGCGCCAACCAGTTCCTTGAACGTACAATCTCATATGGGTGAAGCTTCATTGTTTTTGTATGCCCTTTTTATGATTATGTCCTGATGGCCCCTGCCCTGCCCAGCCCTTTGTAGAAATCTCGAAGATATTCAACTCGGCTTTGCTCGTAATTTGCATTTGGCCAAAGGTAATAGAACAGATGTAGAGTGATGACGATAAATTTTATTTCTGATAGAGATCAGTCTCTCTGAACGTTACATGCTTCAGAAAGAATCCGACGAGTCAAAAGTGCATGTGCTGTGTTTTGCGATTTGATGGCCTTCTTTTCACAAAAACTGGCTTCAGTGCAACACAAAGTGCATGCTTCCTGTCGCTGTGTTTGTGATGCAAATGTGCTTGAGGGAAGGTTTTAGGCACAAAGAAACAGGCAAGCATCTATGGAATTTCATTGTTCACGTTTGATGTCGGGGACAGCAAAATCGCGTGGTTAACCGAACTCTTCTCAGATTCTGTTCTTGCCGGGAGAAACTGATCAACAGCCCATTTTGCCATTTCCTTGTCTAAACCTTGCGCAGTCCGTAGCCCTCTTTCGGTTGGTATTACAACAATGCTTTTGAACCATTGCCGCGTGCGCACGCTTCAGATTTTTCTTCGTATCTTGTCGTTTAGTCTTTTTCTCCGCTGCCGCGCGACACTTGTCCTCACTGAAAGCCTTGCTAAGCAAGGTTAAATAGCAGTCGCGCTTGGGCTCTCCAGTAATCTCGGTGCGGCCGTTCGCGTGAACGTCAGGTTCTTGTTTCTTGCAAAAATACTTCCGGCTACAAGACAGGAACTGCAAAAGCTGAGCCCACAAAAAGATGGCAACCTGCGGCACGCGGTAACCAATTCTTGATGTCATCTCGCAGATGTCACTGATTACCGAAATCGCAGGCTGTGCAAGCCAGTTAGATTTTTCTCCATTTTGCTGATTTTTTTCATAATCCGCTGGCCCTTCGTCTTGTTGTTGCCCGATCCATTCCAATGCAAGCAACGGTACGGGATTGCGCGCGGGCGCAGAAATAACAACCGGATGATCAGCAGACGGTACCTCAAACTTTGCAAGGGAATTGCTTTTTGGTTGATTCTTAAATTTGCACACATGATCCTTCGCCACAGTTACACACAGTGGCTCCTGCAGGGCGTCCCTCATTCTTACTACAAGTTCCAAGCTTTGTTTTCCATTTAGGTTCTTTAGGTCACTCAACAGTTGTATCAAAGGCGAAGGTTCGTACTTCACAAGTGACTTGCACGTGTTCAGATCATCAACCAGCCAATGCGCATGCTTGGAATGCAGTTTCATTGGTTCGATGACTTGCGTACAACGTCCTATTTGAATTGTCACAGGTGACGTGGGGCTGAAAAATACAACAATTATTTGTCTATGGAAGTGAAAAGATTATGACTGAGCATAGACCATCTCAATGAATGGGACCACGGAGACTCGATGAAACAACTCAGCTTCAAATTCCTTTTACATGATTTCAGTTCAACTCGTAATTAGATTTCAAGAATAGCTCGCAGTTGAAATTAAGTAGCGATGCTTCCTGTTTATGAACATTGAGGTCAAATTTCTATTGATATTCAAAAGTGTCAATTACGGAAAAGAAGACGTCATCGTTTCAACATCCATAACACTCTGGTTAGCACATTTATAAGCTAGTCAAAAATTGTGAAGGAGCGAAAAGCGCAGAGTCGAGGATCAAGTGGGGTGATTAGCATTCCTAAAATACAAATTATTCCCTCGAAGCTTGACTCTGTTCTTTTGCCCGAGCAGAAATGAAAACAAGCATGTTACGATGCTTTACGTAACAAACGAAAATTGGTGAAACACGGAATTTTAAACCCGCACAAATGACGAGGATTCCTAGAATCTACAAATGGCATTAGTGGAAAGCTAGCCAAGTGTTGCTCCACTACTACTATCTGAATCTTGTTCCCTGGACGAGATAAACGGCCACAATCATGGACGAAATTCCTTGGGACAGTCACGCAAAACTGGTATACGCAATTATCGATGATTTGACCATTACTCCCAAAAGCAGTGCTATATTTTAAAAAACAAATGAATGAAGAGGGTAGTTTCTAAAGAAACTGTGGTGCTGCGTCGGTGGGGAAGTAGTACACAAAAATTTGGCTTTATCAACGGAGTTGATAATGTAAATTGGCCACCGTACAGAGATTCTAAAAGCTGACGTTTCGAGCGTTAGCCCTTCCTTCGTCAGAGCGAATCGCTCTGACGAAGGGCTAACGCTCGAAACGTCAGCTTTTAGAATCTCTGTACGGTGGCCAATTTACATTATCAACTCCGTTCATAAAACCAAATTTTTGTATATTTGAAAAGTCTGTTACATGTGCCCCCTCCCCACCCAATGCAATGTTTAAGGTCAGAAAAAATTGCGGGGATGTGTTTCCAACATTGTATGTGGGGTGGGGGAGGGGAGGACGTGTACTTTGAATTTCTTGGTAATCTTTGTTTTGCGCGTTCGTAAAGAGCACAAGTGCACATTTGTCCCAAGATTTTTGTCCATGATTGTCGGTGAGAGCAGGGATGGTGCTATGACGAAAGCTCGTATTGCTCTTCTCATTTCTCGTACGATCTTAGTAGGTGTTTCTTCTAGAGTTTTAGTCAACTGGGACTTTTGCCATGTTTTCATCTCCTGTCAGCGTACTTTTGTGTTCTTGTGTATGCAATTTCAAGTTCTTCAACTGACAAATATCGATAAATTAAATTAACTTAAAGTAAACTAAGCGCTCGCTTTCCAGCAGTTTGTACATTTTAGGGGATTACTGTTTGAACCGGGTGAGTTTTTCATTTTATTTAATGTAATCCATTAGCACTTCGATCGCACGTAACTGAAAAAGAAATTACGTAAGAGCTCTGAGGCTTGACTAAAATGACTGCAATCGATTTCGAAAATAAGTACAAGAAGTATAATTCTACAGTGGGGAGGAACAAGAAGGCATTAAAATATTTATCTATTTTGATTGTTATAATGTCAACTTACCTTTGAACCTTCACACGTGGCAATGTAGTATTTCTCAGGGTACCAAGAAGCTGTGGATCTTTCATCATCATTGTTTTTAACCAGCAATTGAATTGTTGCAGTCGTTCCAAATTTCGCATATCCTCCGCATCAAATACCGCCGCCCTTAGCCTCAACGGATGTTCAATTCTATACGGCAGCACCAATCGTCGTGCTTGCAATCGAGAGATCATTTTGCCGTGAATGAACTTTTGACATTTCTTAATGTTGTTTAAGCTTTTTCCGATTCCCTTATCCTTGTGAGCCGAGAGCAACTTTTCTCCGTCCCGACAGATAACTGGAACCACAACATAGTCTTTCAAGAACTCGCCGTCGTTATTGGTCAATTCGATATCTATCAACAGCCAATCGCCTTCTTCCGACTCGTTCACAAAACACTCCAAGGATGGATTTCGGCCTGCTTCCTCCGAGTACAGCCATTTTCCGAGGAAACTTATCATCACCGATCCAGATTACAATACCCTGGCTGTCTCCTTTGAAGAAGAATGTCAAATTGATAATTAATTAATGATAATTAATGCTTTTCCGCGCTGTCATAGTTCTAATTTATAATTAACGAACGCAGTTGACTGTGACGTAATCAATGGAAGAAATTGCCTATTTGTGACGCTGAAAACTTTCTCGACCAAGGTCGTTTTCTCGATGAATCCTTGTCACTAGATCGGGATTTTTGTTACTTTTAAAGAAGAGCTGCTTACTTTAAACTCGTCATAAAAAGAGAAGAGAAGAAATAAGAGGCTTAACGTAGCCTACACTATGTCCGACGTTAGTTTAGCCTACTATTTACTTCATAGCGGAGCTCCGCGCGCGCCGAGCACCATTGTTAAGAAAATATGGCAACTCATCGATATTTAAAGCCATGGCGTCATCGACCGTCTGTACATACGTACGTACGTCCACCCCTCCATGTATGCCAACGTTACCAGTATCATGCTAGTTTAGAGCATACA
>OX421451.1:30627160-30634660 GCA_949126865.1 Montipora capitata
TGTCGAAAGTGCTACGTCACAACGGAGTCAAGGTTGGTTTTAAACCACTCAGCACTTTAGGCACAATCGTTTCAAGACCAAAGGAGAAGCACCAACCCTGTTTCAGTCTTGATGCATAGAATACAAAGTAAACTGCCTTGATTGCTATTTCGCATATTATGGCCAAACGGACAGAGCACTTAGCACAAGGTTTCGTGAAGATAGAAGAGCTGTCCGTGTTTGCGACAGCAATTCTAAAATTGCGCGACACACAAACCAATTTGGCCATAATATGGACTTTGACCACGCCAGTATCGTTGCCAACGCAGCTGACTATCACAAGAGACTTTTCCTGGAAGCTTGGCATTCAAAGAGAGACAAGAATGCGGGAAATGAACATGTTTACCACAATTGCTTGTAATTTCGCAATCTGATTGGCTAATTTGCCGTTGTCGATAACAGCATAGACAACGCTGTACGCGTCATGCTCGCGTCAATTTGTCACGCAATGTAATAGGCAATCAGGAACGCCCATTTTGGGAAATAAAGCAATCATATTGCGAGAAAGTTTCAGACAACGCTTGCTCTTTCTTTGTGTCATGATTTTGGTCGTGCTCTGAAATAAAAACTTTCTTTGGCGTTGAATATTGTGGTAAAAAACAAATCGAAAGTGGTTCAGCGTTGGGTTAGTTTGTTTGTTGTGGACTCACTCGGCTGCGCCTCGCGAGTCCACAACATTTTGACCACTGTGATGACGAATATCGTTGTCGATAAGAGTACAGACAACGATGTTTGCTAAGTTTGAGGGGGTACTACAAATGCATAGATTTTATCCGGTGGACACAGTAGAATTTTTAACTTACTTGCAATGCCGTCGAAAGTCATTGTAACACGAATGGCGTTTTAGTGGGTCTTTAAAAAAATAATATACTCTTATGGAGCTCAACAATAGCAAGTCAACTGGATAAACAAGACAGGCGGTGAAAAATAAATATCTGGACGAGCGACGAGTATTGGTCTTCCACAAAAATTGCACCTTTCTCCGTTGGATATCACAAAGTGAGCTTTGTTTCTAATGTTATTTGGGTAACTATGATGTTAAGTACAAGACCGCAACCAAATGGCAAATTCTGTATGGGTTTAATTTAAAGGAATCGAACGCCTTGAATGCATCACATTGTTTACTGACCTCGCACGTCAGTTGTCTGGCAATTTACAATTATTTTGTTCACAACTTTCCACAGTCTTCACATAAAAAAAAAATTGGAAATGTGACAGTGAAGAATTATTTGAAAGAAAGCTTGTTGTCTCTTTTGTGCTTCATTATTCACGGTCAAGGTTCTTCTGAAAAGGGTTTTAAGATCCTGAACTGTGAGACTGAAATTTATTTAATTGCAAGAAAACTTGTTGTCCATTTTTAGCTTAATTATTGAAAGAAATGGTTCTTCATTGAAGGGATTGATCAACATTGTTCCAGAGAAGAGTCCAGTCTCTGGTCAATAACCCGACAAAGAAGGCTTCCCGACCCGACAGATGAAATATAATATTCAGTTAAATCAGAAACCCATAAGGGTTGAAACGTGCAACGCGCGTTCACAGCTTCCGAATATTCAGTGCTAAGTACCATATTTGGAAACCCCTCGCTCCAGTCTTTTCCGAGAGTAAACAAAGCGCGGTCAACATATGTTGCAAAATTATCGAAATTTGCCAAATATGAAACTTAAGTTCCACAACGTAGGGTTTTCCCCGGGAGGAAAACCAATCTTTCCAAATGCTGCCTCAAAGAAAAAACAAAGGTTTTTTTCAAACATTGGTGGTATTGCGTCACGGTGTTCTTGCGAAATAATTGGTTGAATGTTTCTCTCTTGTTGTTCCAAATATGGTACTTAGCAAATTGAATATTCAGAAGCTTGTTTCCCAGCACACAAGGGGCCATTACACGTGTCAACCCTTTTCTGGTTTCTGGTTAAATATTACAACAAAATTAAAAAACGAAGGACGTATGTTTCTTGGCTATAAAGGACGTTGTTTAACTCTAAAATCGACGAACGATATAACATTCCTCACTTATTGTAAACAAGAACTTCGACACAAGGTGATCACGTGCACCTTTGTGGTTGCCTAGCACGTGATTAATTTCTTCCAACTTAACAGAACATCGTGTCCTTCCCCAGGAATTTTAGTGTTTTTACGATCGATTGTCATTAATCTTTCGCTGAGAATGCGAAATTCAGAGTTTTATGTAAAAACTGTTATTTCTTCTTCATCTGTCTTTTGGCTTGCCTTTTACTGTTACCGTGAAGCATGAAAAATTTGCGGGACTTTTATTTCACGGATTGGCGATTTTTTGAGCTTTGCGGGAACAAATTTTTGCGGCGCGAATTCGGAATGAAATTTCCTGTGAAAACTAATTTTTGAGGTTTTCTTTTCAAGCAGCAAAACTATTTTCAACTTGTATTACTCTTTGGTAAAAAACGCTTCAGTCATCGAGAACGTGGAAAAAAATGTGGCATCCTGGAGGCCTTAGAAAATGGTTAACGTGACCTTTTAATTTGATCGACTGCTTTGAGTTCGTTTCTTATGCCAAAACTGGAAACGAACTTCTTTTTGCGGATCAAGTACAACTGCAAAATTCGCAAAAATTTAAAGGTTGTGGTTGCCCTATTGTTCTAGAACAATCGCTCTGTGTGTCAGAACAATAGGGCAAACATGACACGTCACAATTATTCAAGATGGCGGCGCCCAGAAAATTTGAAAGCCAAGACAAGCATTTTTCAAAATCCATTTTTTCGAATTCAAACGCTTTTATTGGAAAAAGTTTGAACTCTTTTAATTGTAAACATTATGTTCTGTGGCTTAAGGTCATATCCTTGTTTTAGTGGAGGTTCTCTTTCATGGCTTAACTCATAAAGGCCGGGACACACTACGGGACAAGTCGCAGCGACATCTCTCTGCGACAAGTTGCTCCATGCGTACTACTTGCAAAACAAGTCGCTGCGACACGACGCCTGTGCGGTGCACACCCAGTGATCTCGTATGAGGGGGAATGTGAACTAGTTTTGTAATTCAATATGGCTGACCATATGACGCTCCCTCATTGGTTCATTTATATTTTGTCGCAGCGACTTGTTGCCGGAAGTGTACACACGGTGCGACAACGCTGCTTTCGCTAATTTTGTTGCTGCGATAAGTCGCACAAATTTTCGTGCGACTGATCGCGGCGACAAAATTCTGCCGCAGCGACAATGTTTTTTGATGAAATTGACCGTGTCACACAAGGCGATTTGTTGCAGCAACTTGTCCCTGCGACGTGTCGCAGCGACTTATCGCCTAGTGTGTCCCGGCCTTAAAGCCCCCCTTAAGCAGTAAAAATTTGCACTTTCGACCGAAGAGTGTGTAGTAGTTTACTTACACCTGCGCCCACGGCACGGGACCACGCAGAGACAAGTACAAAAATTCTGTATTTTAACTCTAAAAAGTACAAACTACAGATTCTAGCGCTTTTAGGAGTGGCATTATCATTTTACAACTCAACGTTCACTCAGAAACAAAAGGGTATGGAAACACCTCTATTTGCCACTTTTCTGCAAAGGAATTTTCTTATATGATTCAAATGACAATTTGCAGCTTGGAGAGCACCATCTGAACAACTGCTCGGGCTTCTTTAACCTCCTCGCTGAAAAAAAAAAAGGAAATAAACAAAAAAAAAAAAACATTCTGCTGAATACATTCCAAAGAATGGTACGTTAATGTGAAGGATGTATCTAGTTCATCAAGCGAATCATAATCATCTTTAAAGTTGGATTAAGGTGGCTCCCTAGAGTATTTGCGAATACCGTCACTACAGGGCACGAGTTACTAAAGGAAACCTAATTAATTTCTCTCAAAGTTTTCCCTGTCGAGACTTACCAACATGGGTACCAATATAATAAGGCTTATTTTTTGCGTGTCAATTTTTGCAACATTACGTTAAGTCAAGGTCGTTCAGACGGTTTTGCCAATATTCTGTAATTTGTCATTTTTTTCTTAATACATTCGATTAGCTCTGGCATATTTTAACAAATATAAGGTATTTGATATGAACTGTACGTGGTGAGAACTCAGCCAATTAAAAAAAAAATTCCAAAGAGAACGTGAGAAAATTAGCAATTAATTTTACAGATTTGGTCATGCAGACGTCACAAAAACCAGAAAAATACGCACCATACTAGTGCCCAGCTTGCGCGCGGCCCTAAAACTTTTGGGAGCCTCCTTAATAAGATTTGAATGTTAGGGAGCCAAGGCAAGCGAAGTTTTTGACCGGAAGTGAACATTTCGCATGCCAGGACAGTGGTCTCTCCCAGAGTTTCAAACTAGCAATATAAATGCGGTAGCAAGAAGACAAGTTAAAAACGAAAACAGCTCACTTCCGGTTTAAGCTCCATAATTTCCTAAGACGGTGAGTGAGGGAGATACGAACGAAGGACTGAGCTATTGTACAGTATAGCTGGGTCTAGATTGTTGTCCTGAAAAGTAAAATACAAGTAGGACATTCTCGAACATTTCTAATGACTGGAAAATATCAATGACCAAAAGACAGCATTTTACCAAACAAAAAAGTGAAGAGTTTCCATTAAAACAGAGCCTAATGTCAAATGGTTTTGATAACAGAAAACAGTTTAGCGTAACCGTAGATCATCTTCAGTTGCAAGTCACCAGTACAATGTGCAAGTGCAAACAAACGAATAATGCACGCGCAAGAGATACAATGACATGAAATTAAAGTAATCAACTAAAGCAACAGAAAACCAACACATACAATAACTGTTTCTAAAATGAAAGAGTTGGCTCTGCGTGTCTTAGTTGTCTGTTGAGACTGGGGTTCTCCCAGAGGATATGAACGGCATTGTAACGTTTAACGATATTTTAAATTCTACATAGAAGTATATCTATTTACGTACATAAGACTGTCGGTTCATGGTGGATCGAAGCTTTCATATACCATTACTTTTTGCCCGTTTGAAATAAAACGGCAGTATTAATTTGAAAAAAAGATAGCCCATGAAACAAACCTTGTTTCCAAGTCAATGTCTTGTTCCGATACTTTGAGGTGATCAGCAATGTGAATTGCGCATGTCTTAATTACACTTGCGTCAGCAGTTGCTAAAAATAAACACGGAATTTGCAAACTAAACGACGAGAATATCACATAAGAATGACCATGCAAACAAAAAGGACGTTTCTTAAAATTGCACAAGACCTATTATTTTCATATCCTCATTGGAAACCCGGATCACATCATCTTAGGCAAGTATGGAAAATAAGCAATTTGAACGAATCAGGAGTTCGTAATTCTGTCAGCAACATTTCATACAAACCGTGAAGAGCTCCCAAGAGCCTGGTGACTGACAATGTCGAATCAACAGCGTCACAGAGTACTCCAGATAAAACTTGTTGCTTTAGCTCAAACATAAAAGATCTGGCAAGAGGAAAAGGGCAAAAAAAAAAAAAAAGAACTAAGAATGCAACAATCATTGAATGGCAAGGAAGGATGGGTACGAACGGTTACTGGAAGATGAATTTGTTATTTCATCAAGAATCCATTACCCAAGAGTAAGAATCTGGTGTCAGGTTTTCCCCCATCAGCGCCAGAAAAGTGTCTCCTTTTTTAAAAGCAAGTTTTGCGAGAAAATGTACAATAAACCTAATCGGCTAACTCTATGTTATACCCAATTCAAATCTCTCGGGGTTAAGATTCTTTGTGTATTGTGTTCGCATTATAATGTAGCATTCTTACTTAAATGATATGGAAATACCTGAAACAAAACGTGTTATTCCTACAGTTTGAATCGGGTACAAAATTGAGTCAGCCAATTTGGTCTAAAAAGTGTTTTCACGTGACGTTACGGCGGCCATGTATTGTTGGTGTCCCTAAACAAAGGAACGGCAGCCATGTTGCTGTTCCCAAATAATCCTCCGGGCATAGACCGATTTCGATATATTGAAATTCAGTCCGAAACAAAAAGCATCATCTGGAGGCTCTGGGGAATAAATAGAAGGATTTGTATGAGTTTATTCCCCAGAGCCTCGAGATGAGGCTCATGCAAACGTTTTATTTTATTGCTTCGGTGGAAAAAAAATGTTACTGATCACGTGAGTGAAAACACTATTGCTTATTTTCCAGCAAAACTTGGCTTAAAAGAGACACTTCTGACGATGATGGGGACTAGGCCAATTTCGGTAATCTTACTCTTGGGTGATGGGACTCTTGATTTCATCTATTTATACCGAAGGTTATATGTAACTGTCGTTTCCATTCTTCAGGGAGACAAAAAAATCGCGACAGAGTTTTTTTTAACTCGCTTATCGATCTACTGCAAAATACGAATAATTCTTCAGTTGGACATAATCCCATGATTTCGAGTGCAATTTGGAATGAATGGGTACGACTGCGTAAATTTCTCAGAAACCAATGAAATTGGAACAGGACGTAGGGCCAGTGAAACGTTTTAGTCTTTGAAAAAAAAACCTACAGTACTAGGTGTCTATTTATTTCAAACGACACGAGAAAATCATGTGATTAGTTATTGACACGTCCTGGTTATGCGGAAGCAACGCGAGCGCATCACGTATCCAATCGTTTTTTGCCGTTCAGGGCTTGCATTTCATTGGTTTATCTGCAAGTTTATCTGATCATGGACCATTTAGATTGCTTGATGAATTTCCTTCATTTGCAATGAATTTTTTTTTTCTAAATTGAAATACCACTATTTTGCTCGGTGTTTGTAAGGAAACTACATTTCCCTAAGCCAACGAGAATAGAAAATTCTTGAAATCATGTATAGCATTAGGGTACGAACAGTGTGCCAGGGTATCTGGCACACTTCAACGACCAAGCCCTCACCACTCAAAAGAGTCCGAACGATTTATCTATTGATAACTCACAGAGCACTCGGATCTGATCTGAAGATAGGGCTCGATCGGTTTCTCGAAATGTTAGTCTCAAGACTACTCTCACCCAGACGATCTACGACACAAATTCGTGTTCCAAGAATTTCTTACCTCAACAGAGCTTGTGAACTTGAAATCATTTTAATCAAGAACACGGTAAGCCTGGGCAACTCATCCTCGAGGTTTTCCCCAGCCAGTTCATGTTTCTAGGACGAACAAATTAAAGCCAGGGCTAGAAAGAAACCTAACTGTTTTTACACAATAACTACGTCGTCCTTCTCAAGATGGCGACTGCATTGTTTCACATGACCACACTGATCAGGTGTTAGCCTTCTTGACAAACTTGTTGTCTGGTTGAATATACATATTTAGTATAATTACGTACACAGGTGATTATTGAGAATTCTATGCGCTGATTGCTTGCAGATGAGGTGATTATTGCGCGATAATCACCTAAGTGGCCGCAAACAGTTTTGTCAAAGTGACAGACGAAGAAATTAGTTGTCTTAAAGATGCTTATTGCACAAATCCCATAATACACCTCTTTTACCCCCCCCCCCTCCCCGCAAAAACAAAAAACAAAAACAATTT
>OX421451.1:30639660-30654660 GCA_949126865.1 Montipora capitata
TTGAAGGTAAACAAAATAACATGAATGATGCATGAAAAATGCATTGAAATAAGAAAAAAAACCATGGGTACAACCCATCTAACATTAAGTGGAACCGGTAGATAAACTGGTGGAGCTGGAAAGTGACCTAGTAAGCTCATGCAAGGCCATCGAGCACCGCTACGAGAACATCTGTATCTTCAAACACAAATGGCATTAAATTCATCCTAATAATTTCCACACTTTTCCAAGTAGTCGGGCCTGGAAATTGTGCAGCAACTTTTCAGGAATAAATTTGTTATTATTATAATAATTATCGTTATTGTTCTTCTCCTTCCTCTTCTTCAGTAGCAGTGTGGGATCGTTCACGACCCTCTTGACGGTTGGAATTGGAGCAGTCTAATTGGTGGATTCAAATTTTTGCAGGACATTTAAATTTGGGTGGGAAATTCAAACGTACGTTAGGTGGGAAATTGAAAACTCAAACAATGACGTCACAGAGACGTGAAACCTCCCTTTCTGCGAACCCTCAGGGAACAGGTTGGAGTGACCCCCGAGCGACATATATACTCACTCACAAAAGGAGTATCATCAAGCAACGATGGTTGACCACCTGGGGGATTCCTCACATCGATTTGGAACACTTGGGGTGTCCGAAATTACACCATCTACCGCGTCTAACGTCCGTGAGTTCCTGTGGTCATGAGCAAGACCCGCTACATCACCACTGTCCCCAAATGGAATGTTGTCATTTCGTGCAATGGATGCGTGGTCAAAGGGGACTGGATCATGATACCCATTACATTAATCACGAACAGACCCAATGATTTCTAGCACCTCAGAAGCCCAGGACCTCTCTACTCCCGGCACTTCCCACTGCCAAGCCACACTTTAGACACTTTCGATTTTTTCCTGAACGCATGTGAAACACTTGTTATTCTGATTAAACTTTGTTTTATTTGACATTCATGTGTGATTTCTTTATCGCTGACCTATGTGTCTTTTTTTTTAAAGTAAGACTCAGGTTTTTTTTTCGTTGGGTTGAAAACATGGGTCCTCAAAGTCCTCTGAAACTAGGGTAGATAGGGGCTCTCAAGGCTACATGGCATTTAGAGGGAGTCCTGCCCCAGTCCTTCCGTAGGAAGTGCAGTTGAAAACGAGGGCGGGTGATCGGTATAAAATAGTGAACTCCAGTCCAAGAGACCCAAATTTGAAGATGGTGAGCTATTGGGACTTTCTGCCACCAAAACTGCAAGAGTTCATTTTAAAGAAGAAGACACGGCCGCAGTATAGGGACAAGATGGTATCCCTGGTCAAGGAGATTGGTGAGTTTAGCCTACAACCCTCACCTGAAGACTGTCATCAAGGAGACTCATTTTCTTTCTTTTCTAGAAAACCTAGCCATCTGTCCGCGGCTTGCCTTGGCTATCCACCAGACCACCAACCTGCCCCCCCAGGTCCAATCAAGACTGGTTCCGGTGCTTGAGATGTGGGCAGTTTCACCGTGTGGGGAATCGCCGCCACTATTACTGGTCCAACCTTCGTTGCTGCCCTGGCTGTGGATGGATTTTGTGTTCATGCCTCAATTGAGATACATTGTAAATAGTTATTTGAAAGAAACAAAACTTGTAAATATTACAACTTGTGTTTACGTTTAGTTTGCCCAATCCTTTTTCTTTTCCTTTCGTTTTTTCTTCCCGAGGAGGCTGTGGATGCCTCGGATTATTACCACAATTGGATGAAAAAGAATCCTCCATGAATTTTTCAGAACCTTTTAAACCAGTCTTTCTGAACTTTTAGGTTCCAATGATGAGAATTTCATTCACAAGAGCTTTGGCTTGATGATCTAGCGCGATGTTCAATTTAAAAAAAAGTGGGCTGAAGTGGCATTTAACACAGCACTGGCCCACAAAAAACAACTTGTCTACACATATTTATGTTCATCAGGAACCTCCATTTCTCGATGTTATTTTCCAACAGCTGTTCTAAAATAGCTTGAAATGGTTTCCCTGGTATGTTTCCCATCCTTTTTTCCATAAAAAAAGCATTCGAACAGTCCTTAAATAATAATAAACACACCAAATTGTCTGAAAAACGGAAGAAACAAAATGTTTTCGTCAATGACTGGAAAAAAAATAATTATACCGTAATAAAAAAATTTCGTCTATTCAAACTGGAACCGGCAACCTTGACATCGACCGTCTCTTGTCTTGCCGTTTGAGCTATCCAATCTGCTAGGTACTGTTTGTTGATCTGATACGATACATGTGCAGGATGACGTTAAAAACCAGGACAACCTCAGGGAGGGGAGAGTTTGGAGCATTTTTGTTCTTGGTGGGAAAGGAAAATCATCCTTTGAAGAAGTTTCTTTTGAGAGTCTTTTTTTCTCTAACATGCGTTCTTGTCAGGAAGTGGCTCTCGCTCGGCTCAAAGTCTGGAAATGAGCTAACCTGGACAAGGTCAAGGAGCAGAAGAGGAGATGGCGAGAAATACAGAAAGAACGGTGTCTCACGGCGAATACCTCAGAACATTGTCTCGTAGCGACCACCAGAGCATCAGGATCTTCTTGCCCAAGCACAGAGATGTCGGGAGGAACTCTTGGTTGAGGCCCGGAGGCGTCCACAACATGAGCTGTTGAGACTCAGGGGGACCTTATCCGGACCTGCAGAGCACCAAGATTTTCTCTCACAGGTATGGAGGCGTCATCTAGCAGCTCCAGAGAGCACTTCGCAAATGGTATGGCCAAAATATCCTGAGGCAAAAGCGTGGGTATTACAAACAATACCGAGAAGGTATTCATGAGCAACGCCAGCTTAACTACCCCCCTCCCCCATCGCAAACAACGACGCGAATCCTATTGACGCTATCGTCAAACCCTCCGTGAACAGTTTCGAGGATACAACCGACGCTATTATGGAACCCACTGTGAACAGCTGTGGTACTATGCGAGGCACTGGGTTCGTGTTTGCTCAAAGTCATGGTGACTGATGCCCATCTGTCCCATATCATCGATACAACCAGCCTCCTACGCCTCACTACCTGAGAGAAGGCTTGGCATACCTAAATTGTTTGGTACCTCCTCGACTTCGGACCTGTCGGAGACCGCGGATCGTCTAGACAAACTCCTGCTTCAGGCCTCCCCGACCACATCGTTGATGGCTTACAAAGTGGTGGCGGAACTCGAGGAACTGATTCCACCACCTCCCAAACCCATCTGACGCTCTGAATGTTTCCAAACTCTGCCAGTAGATGACACAGTCGCTGATACAGCGGCAGTCATCTTAGCCTGTCGACGATCGCTTCGGGCCCAAAGAGCGAAGATGCAGAGGGTTGGTGACATTTTAAGGGACATGGTTGTGAACTGTCCTGGCCCTGATAGGGAATTTTGGGTGGGTACACGATTTCTGGCCAGTACTCTGTGATAACGAGAGCAATTGATTTCTTTCTTGGCGTTCGCCAAAAAAGGGGCAACTGATCTTTATCTCTGATACAAATTTCGCACAACACTTTCTCCAAGAGAACGTTCATGCATCAATAGCACACTTCCAACCTCACATCATTCTTTTGTAGTCCGATTGTCTTTGTATCGGAGTGAGACATTGAGATCGTCAGCTTTCAGGAGGAGGTAGTGAACAAACTGGCACTGACGACAATTCTGATCGAGGACCTATGTTGTTAGGTCGTTGATAGGTCCTTCGTCTTTTTCTTCTTTGCAAGTGTTTCACCAGACAGAATCCAGCAGCAAGTCTATACGTTTACAGCACCTCTCCAAGCTCATGACAAACTGACTGTTCTGGCTGGCGCAACTCTTTACATACCAATTTACCAATACCAGAATTTAACTGACCTTGAATGTCCTTGACGCTACTCTGAAGAGCCAATGACAGAGCGGACGGAGGTAACACTAACCTCAAGAACCAATGACAGACCCTGGAATTTTACATCACATGCTGCCTTCCAACCATAAATATGCGAGACTACTTTTATTAGTTGTCAGTTGTCTTGAGAAGAAGATGAGTACCTCTTGCCATTACGGAGACCTGTCGCCTGCTCGCGGTCTGTTTCAAGAAGAGAAGGAGAAGCGGGACAAACCAGCTAAACATTCTCGTGCTAGCAAGAAACAAGAGGTCGTCCGCCAAGGAAATCCGCTGTAAAAAAGATGTGGAGAGGCGTTAGAAAAAGCGAGAAGAGAAAAAAGAAACGAGATGTAGCGGAGTTGAACAAGCCCACTGAAACCTTGGACACTCTCGTCACCTCAGACCGACCACCACCACCACCGACAGAGACGGTGGTGTGGATGCCTCTCAGTGTGGAATTGAAAGAACTGTTAGAGTCAGTCCCTGATTTGGACGAGTTGCCCAGCTACAAAGAGATGATGGAACCCTTACTTCCTACATAAGGCTCTGTGGTAGTGACCCCTGTGGAGGTGAAACCAGAAACTCAAGAACACGATGTGGCGACTCCTCTTGAGCCAGCACCTAACATAGAACCTGGCGCAGTCTTGGAACCCTCGATCGTGCCCCTACTGGAGCCATCCTCAAAGCCCAAGGTACCTTTGTGTCTGTTCCACGAAACTCCAATAGGCGAGAACCAGACCAGAGGTGATCAGTCCTTCGGATATGTCTTTTGCTTAACCCTTTGGCGTCGAAACTGGCCTAAACTGGACAGACTCGTCGATGGGAACCCCTGGGAGTCAATGGGTTAAGAGTACGATGAGGTATGTCCGTTTCGGGTGGTGGTGTGGATCGAGCCTATGAATGGCCTACGAATACCACAGCAACTCCATCACGATATCAAGACGCTTTTTTTGATGTGTCACCAGAACATGCCCTGCCGGTTCTTCCAATGCTTGGACTATGAGTGGTTGGACCAGATCTTTTAGCACTAATTGCAAGAGACCAGAAAGAATGACAGGAAAGGAGAACGCAAGGAAAAATCCAAGGAGTTGGCCGAAGTGGATGTCCACTGGACCCTCATCAAGCCCGAAAAAGAAAGAGCTTGAAAAGCAAGAAGCTGGCCCCGTAAAGGTGATCCCAGTGCCAAGTCTGCCCGAGGAAAAGTTGCATGAGGAATTGGACAAGTTCACCAGAAAACAGCGATGGCAGGCCCATGCCAAGAAGCTCTGTAAGCAAGAATCTCTAGTGGCAGGTGTGCCGTCAACACACCCGCCACATCACACCTGCAGTGTTACGTTCTTGCTTTTGCAAACTCAAATGTCATGACCTTCAGATCGATTAAAGTATAAATAAAAGCTTGAACCTTAAAATCTGTGTGTCATTATGTCGTGTGCTGAGCTTGGACATCTGTTGAGAGCGGTCATCGCTCATGTGTCCCAACTCCCTCATCGCGAATTCAGACAACGGGTCCATTACCATTTGTTGACTTGGCTCTGTCGGCAATTCATGAAGGTGCTCGGAGGCACAGACCAATGGGATGGATTTCCTACCCACGAACCCATCGGGACGAAGCCTTACGAGAATTGCAAGGAGAATTGGCTTACACACTGCATCGCCCCGCCCGTCGATGGCTCGAGATGCTCCTGGTCTTGGTGTTTCAAACAATGGCAAGCCGATCTGGTGGAGATGCAACCTCTCAAAAAATGGAATTGTGGGCATTGCTCTCTCTTAACAGTCATCGATGTGTTGTCTAAATACGCATGGGTGGTGCCTGTGAAGAACAAGACGGGTACGTCGGTGACTCAAGCTTTTGAACAAGTGTTACCACAAGGACAAAAACCCCAATGTTTACAGGCGGATCTGGGCAAAGAGTTTACAATGCTCCGATTCGTCAGATGTTGGAATGAGAAGGGATCCCACACCTTTCAACGCATGGGGATGCCAAAGCATCCGTAGCGGAACGCTTCAATCATACGTTAAAAGAACGCATGTATCGGTATTTTACCGCACGGAATACTCAAACGTACCTGAACGTGTTACCCCAATTGTTAAAGGGGTACAATCAGATCCGTCATCGAAGTATTGGCATGGCCCCACAAGACGTCACCCCACATGACGTCACCAACTTCAATGAACGAGCTGTATGGACCAAACTGTATGGCAAACGTTTGAAACAACGTCCTGGACCTAAATTCAAGGTGGGCGATCGTGTGCGTTTGCGTGAGAAACATTGCCCGTTCAAGAAAGGCTATCTTCCTGGCTGGACGGAAGAAGTCTTTATTGTGAGACACGTGGTGTGAGAACCTGTGGTCACCTACAAGTTGGAAGAATTGGATGGCACGCCCTTGGAAGGCAGTTTTTACGAGCAAGATGTCCAAAAAGTCACCGTGCCTGACGACGCCTTGTTCTGAGTGTAAAAGATTTTACAACGACGTTGACAAGCGGTGAAAGCCTGATAGTTAGGTTTGCCCCAAAAATACAATAGTTGACCCCCCTATAAAAATGACAAGAGAAATAAAAAAATTGAGAGATGTCTCGTTATGCCATGCTGTTAAGCGACGTACCACGGGCTCAGTTCCCCGACAATGGGCTGTCTGATTTCAAGGCACGGTTGCCAAAAGATAGTGTCTGGTAGGAGGACGATCACTGGGAAGTAGGATTGTCAGGCATGTGGCTCCCTCCTACACTCACTGCTCCAAGGCATCCCAAAGACATCCTGGTGCACCCAGACAAACGTTAGATAAACAGTAAGAATCCCAATGGATACCTTTGCATGTATTAATTCGTGTCCCACGGTGGGGTCCGGAGTCTGAAGCCCGACGGTACTGTTCGAAAACCAGTGATATAATCTCCTTGTCCACGGGAGTCGACTTTATCAAGAGTATCATAGACACAGTGGAACAACGGATCCTGAATACAATGCAGATTCTATATTGTATCCAGCAGCTGGACTAGTATAGTAGTTGGGGTTGTATGAAATCATTTTTGGCAAAAATGGTTTCGTACCCCCAACTACAATACTACTCTCTTTACACGAGAATCACATCATTGAAACATTACAGTCTTCTACTTGTGTCAAGATCTGTTTCCACCCAGGAAATATGCCAAGACCATTTCTCGAAATGCGCATTACGTGATTGTCTTCAAGAATCCCAGGAATCAGATGGGATTTCGCGCGTTAGTCGTTCAAGCCTTTTGGGATCAATGGCAAGACATCCTCAAACTCTGTTGCGTGCACGCAACAACCTTGCGGGTATCTCATGATCGATCTTCATCCTCCCTCTGACGACCGATTCCAGTTGTTCAGTCATGTCACACAGCGGGATGGTCCAACGGTGGTGCAAGGTGCCAATGACTCTGCCGTGAGGCACGCAATGACCCCAATACTGCTACTGTGGGCTAGGAGGAGGACAATACCTACCACGGACTGCTACTGGTCGTTTGGGATACAGAGGCCATGCAGGTAAAGGGGCCTCAAATCTTTCGTGGCAAGAATTGAAGAATTTCTGCAATGGATGGAGGAACTCATGGAGCAGGAAACACGCTACTTCACAACTCTTGCCCACAATTTCAAGGGCTAGGACTGTTAATTGTCGTGAGGCATTTGATCAAGTGCAAACAAAAGTTTAAGCCCATGTGTATGGGTGGCAAACTGCTGGAGCTCATTGCAAGGGTGGGTACATCCGCTTTATCGACTCAATGTCGTTCTTTGCCATGCCTCTTGCTTCCTTCACCAAAACATTTGGCTTGGATCCCAACAATTTCAGGAAGGGGTATTTTCCACACCTCTTCAACACACTTCCGAACGCCATCTATGCAGGTCCCATGACCAGGTTTGACCTTTCATTGTGAGTTCCGTGAACACACCGGCTTTTGTCACTTTGACAAAATGACCATCCCTGGAGCTTGCTAGTCTGCATGACTATCGCCTCAACCGCATGGAGGAAGACACCATCGCCTCCAAACCTGTCAAGGAATGGTGACTCATCACCAACCACTCCAAGGCTGCCATGGAATGGCTCGTTGCAAGAACATCGGCTGCAGGAGAAAGACCCACTTCCAAACCACCGGCAACGTATCCAGCACACTCACAACCAAGGCAAATACCATATACCTAGTCAGCGTTGGAGGGTGGATGGCTCCGACAAAACCAGCAACATGGTCTTAGAGTTCCTGGGTTGTTTTTGGCACGGGTGCCACCGTTGTTTCCGCAATCATCAGGAACCGTACCGCGGTCATGATTCCTCCCGACGCCTTCTTTGGAGGACGCACGAATGCCTCCTAACCTTTAATACAAGGTTCAAGTGGGTGAGGAAATCTGGTATGTGGACTACACTTCCCTCTACCCGTAAGTCAATAAGAACGGAATGTATCCCATCAGCCATCCTAAGTTCATCTATGAACCCGGCACCACTTTTCTCTCCCAGTACTTTGGTCTGGCTTTGTGTACCATCATCCTGCCGAAGAATTTGTTTCACCTTGTCTGGCCTTACCGGTGTGGAGGAAAGCTCACCTTCCCATTATGTCGCACCTGTGTGGAGGAAGACATTGACAAACCTCTGCACGAAAATTCCCTTTCGTGCAATCACACCGAAGATGAACGGGTGCTGACCGGTACATGGCGGACCCCCGAGCTGGAAAAAGCAGTGGAGATGGGCTATGTGATTCAACACCTCCAAGAAGTGTGTCACTTTGAGGAAACACACCGCAGATTGTTTACCAAGTATGTCAACACTTGGCTCAAGATCAAAGTGGAAGCGTCCGGATGGCCAAGTGGGCGCGAAGCCGAAGAGCAACGGCAGGCACATGTGAAGGAATCCAACTTGACCCAACCAAGATCGCTAACAATCCAGGTCGACAGTCAATTCCTTGTGGGGCAGGTTTGCAAGTCAAAACCTTCTTTGACCCTCTACCCTTCCAGCTCTTCATGGACTTGGACCAACATGACTTTTGGTACGACAGTTGCCTCGATGAGAACTGGGAGGAAGGGCACTACCGTGTCAAGGACGAGTGAGAGGAACTCAGCGTCAACACCAATGTGTTCATTGTGGCATTCACGACCTGCTGGGCATGTTTACGGTTGTACGAAGCATTGGAACTCCTGGGTAAACAGGTCCTCTATTACGACACTGATTCCGTCCACAACATGCATCCTCCTGATCAACCTGATCTCACCCTCAGCACTCATCTCGGTGAGTTCACCAACGAACTTAAACCCGGTCAGTACCTTGAGGAATTTTGTTGGGCCGGGCCTAAAAACTATGGGTACTGATGCAATGTCGATAAGACAACTCAGTTATGAGGTGTTGCGTCAAAAAACCTTGGATGAACTCCAATGTCCAGCATTTGCCAAGCACGTAAAATCATCCCCAAATCCAAACAGTTTTTTTAGTAGTACGAACAGCACCCAACCCGCCCATAAATACTATCAACTAGTCTTCAACAAATGGGTACTTCAACCAGGGACCGCCATGATGTACCCTTATGGGTATTGTCTCACTGAGAATGATGATGCTGACAAGGACACTCATGGATTCCTGTCAGACATGGATGCAGCCAACACTCATCTTCTCTCTGGACTCCTGTCAGACGACGACGATGAGATGTGAGACAAAGTAGTGACTAGTGACATAACGGAACTGAGGTGAATTTAAGAAGACTCTACTCGGACGTGACCAGAGGGCTGATTGTGTTCTGGATCCTCTCATTGACTAGCCACATCCAAATCAGCCTTGAGAATAATAACAAACTTGTGTACGTGTGTGGGGCACCAGCGTGACGGGTGCGATGAGTGCATTCTGGATCCCTTCATCGGCCTGCCACGCCACTAGGGAACCTTTTTGTACATAGTATGACATTTTTTTGGCTTTTTCCTCTTGTTGTACATACTCGTTTGTTATCCTAGTCAATAAACCTGTTGGATTTAATTTTTTTTCCCTCTGGTGTTTTTTCCTGACCGTGAGGGACCTGGGACTCTGTGACATCATCCCTTTTTCAAGCCATGTGACGTCATTGTTTGAATTTTGAATTTTTGGACCGCTATATTTTTTCCCACAACAACCCAACCTGTTTCCTTAGGGTTTGCAGCAAGGGTGTTGCGACGTGTCTGCGACTTCATTGTTTGAATTTCGAATTTCATGCCTAACATACATGTAAGTTTGAATTTCCCACCCAAATTTAAATGTTCCGCAAAAATTTGAATCCACCAATCAGAACGCTCCAATTCCAACCATCAAACGGGATGTGAACGATCCCACACCACTACTTTCTTCTTATTATTATTATCATTATTATTAAAGAGACTATGTCAAAGCAAATTATGTAATTTCATGACACCCAAAATGCCCAAAAAATAGAATGAAACATTGCAATAACTTAAACCACTTAAAACTGATGAACAAAACAAAAGAAATATTACAAAAGAAAAGAGAAGAATTTGGGTAATCTTGAGTTCATGGCATATCGCCAGGATAAATGCCGTTTTTGCTCAGAATCATCTTGTTTGTGATGTAATGATAATGTTATCACTAAAGGAATTCCACATTACCTTTTTCGCATTTTAAACTCCTGATAAACTACAGATTTCTCCTAAACACCCTAAAACAATGTGACATTTCTCCTTTAAAATGCTGTTTTCCGCTCGTGCAATAACCTTCGCAGGCTGGAGAGAAACTATCTGATGTAAGGAGACCACACTTGATGACCCACACTTACCGTCTGTAAGGAAAATACTGTGAACTGCTTGATAAAGAAGTTTGGCGAGTTGGGGCAGAAACTTCACTGCATTGCAACCTGCTGGCACAACCGTGAAAGCATGAGGACTACACAACGGTATAGATCGTGGGAAATCCCACAATTCAGTGACACGTACGAAATGTACATGTCAAGTGTGAAGAACTTGTAAATTAGGGAAACGCGATAGTGGGAAGCTAGGAAGTAAAGCTTGTATGGACATCCCACATGGAACAGCTCAAACATGAAATGTGACAGCCCCTTGTGCACGATCACGAATAGCCAAGTTGGTGGAAAGAACAATAGCGTAAAAGCCTTTAGGGAATTTCACTCTATTATTTTGCAAAACTTGAGTTACATTTTTCTGTTTTTGCACCAACATGGGTGTCTTATCACATGAGGGACATCAAAGAACATCAGGTAAAAAAGACAAATGAACAAACTAAAAACCACACGAAGAAAAGTAAAAGCGTTTTGGACAGTTGAAAAAGAGTGTGGACATGATGGGCTTTCTTGTTTTGAACTATCCAAAGTATTCTGAAGACAAAAATAACCAAATGGCTAAAATAAAGGCACGTGATTTCCGTAAGCGTCATTTTCTGAGGAAACATTTAATTTTTTGTTTGAGGTACTAATTCAATTGTGAAATAAAACAAAGGTGTCCTTAGCCTTGCTTGTATTCACAAGATGAGCGAATTTAGAGCAATTCAAGAGTGCAGTACGAACTTATAAAAAAAAAGACAAAAGATTACCGAGATTAGCAAGAGAGGTCGTAAAAACTGCTGTTTGAGTGTAAAATTTTTCTTGTGCAATCCCAAGCAGAATCATCTCACCCAGGCAAGTTAAAATGATCTGTAAGGTAAGATAATTTACAAATGAGCCCACTGTGACAGTACTCTAATATATCTAGGACCCCGTTCAGACTAGTCCTGTGTCTGGTGCCCAAGCAAAAGGACTAGACTGAACAAACTTTTTTCATGGTGTGACAAGCTTGCCCAATATGTTCCACTGCCACTATGATTCATAGTTTATATAGATTCCATGTAAAATCATCCCTAACATATATCATCCAAATGATCTTACAGTACTGCCTGAAAGTACTGACCCCTTTACCGCATCACCCTGTCGTGACTTTCCCTTGGTATTCCCACGGTAGGCCAATTTTCTGCAGAGGAAAATTTACGGCTAGGCTCTAAAGTTGGTTCCGCGGTAGAGTTGCAAAGGGTTTCCGTTGACTTCGTGTTTCAATAAGCCAGATTATAATGTTGAAGTCCCACCGAAGAACAGAAACTGGACAAGTTTTGGCCATAAATTGTGAACAGGAAAAGAGGATCATAGCCGCTAGTCATGGACCTTGGTTGCCTTTTCCTTTTACATGCAAAGAAAATATCCGTAGCCAGATTCTGACCACATTTGAAACCTTCTTTGCGACATATTTTGATGGCAGTGATTATTTCGAAGACTTCTTGTGGACTGTTCATTGGAAGGTTTGGCGACTCGATTTCATTTACGCTTGTCCCGCTTCCGTGGACTTTGCGAGAATAAGTCCGCTTGTTTTTTGCAGCTCAGCGTACAGAACATTTATTATCTCGATATCCTGCAGCCAGAGAGGGTTTTGACAATATATACAAAACTGAAAGCTTACATGTTCAGGGTCTGGGTGACTGGCTCTTGCAATGCCTGGTTGAATGGTATAAAACTACTCAAGCTAGACAGTGTCGCTAATCACTGTCTAAAACGTTACTATCGTAGATTCACTTTAAATTGACTGAAAAGTCGGGTTGCTGGTCATGGAGAATTTTCAAAACACATTCAACATATCCTCGAAAACCTTGCGTGACCAACCGTTTGTTGTTCAAAGTAAGACTTATGCAAATATTACTCATGCGGTTTACTACTGCAGTATTACGTTCCAAGTTGTTGAGAGTAACTAAAGAGAAAAACATTCCAAGGAAAGAAACCAGGATATCAAACCCCTGAAGAAGTCGATAATTATTTGATCTCAACTGATAAGATTGTTTTTGTGCTCTGGTTAATATTTGATCATTGGTGCATATCAGCATGACGGCCGGCTGCTGAAAGAGTTGCATGTGAAAGCGCAACGTGAGCACGGAAATGTCAACTTAAAGTGCCCACAATCTAAAAAGTTTTATTTTCCTATTTGAAAGTCCATATTAAAAAATAAACTTTGGCAAAAGAATTTTTCAATTCCAGCTTGAGGCGAATTTTCTACGATTTTTTCAATCCTACTTTTAATTTGGTACACCCATTCTGCTGGTCAGGACCTCACGGGCACGCTGTGACGTAGATTAAGGAATGCTTGTTGGTGTGGGTCTTATCTTTTCTTACAAATCAACGCCAAGGTATCGCTCAGCGATCGTTTTTGGTATTTTTCAGTAAACAAAAAAAATCAAACATGCCTATATTTATCATCAAGGAAAGTGCCTCTGAATCTGGAAGTGAATAAAGTGGCGATTTAAAAAAAAGAACTTGAGGTGAGTAGTTGCTGGTCTCGACGAGTCCCGGTCTTGACGAGTCAGCCAGCCAACCCAGAACTACACGAAACCCTACGTGGAAGAACCATTAGCAGACGAGGAATGGCTACAAAATTACAGAAAAGAACAAGATGATAAGGAGGGTCTCGCGAGGGAATTAAAGTCAACGCTTATGTCTGTTCCTGTAAGCAAAAATCTCATGCGCCTTCAACGATCTTTTCGTTTTGCTGTCCATACAATACTGAAAGTCATACTCTTTGAAGTGAATCTAGCACAGTGAAGAAGTTTTACCGGGCTTCTTTTTCCCAAGACAAAATCTGCAGCCATTTTTCCTTCTTTTTTGAGGTATTGCGTTTTGCGAGTCGAAGGATTCCTACGTATACTTATTCTTTTTTTAGGATCAGCTGTGTTGTTACATCGAGTGGCTACGCATCTTTTAGGCATTTTCAAGGGAATTATTCCTTACTATACTGTTTATATCGCTATTCCTTTTTCACTTGAAGCCACGTGTTCCTTAATCTACGTCACAGCACTATTGTGACCGGGAAGAATCGATAGAAGATTAAGGCGAATGATGAGCCAAAATGGCAGCAAATTTAAACGTTTTCTAATTTCATTTTCAAATCGCGTTTGGGAAAATCACAATTTTTTTTTGCGAAACGTCTATGAGATATGTGTAGATTCAGATGACTAAGTGAGAAAAATTAGGTTATGGGCACTTTAAGAATTAGGTCGTTCTTTAGGCGAAATTTCAAGTTTGTTTCGCTTGCTGGTTTTGGGTCTTTTATAATTGGTATGCAAATTGGTATGTTAAGAGACTTCATTTCTCCACTAATCACGGTCTATTCCTAAATTTGTTTTCCATGTGCAATAGACACATAACAATTTTATTGCTGATGAAAGCAATGAAAAAAGAAACCATTCTTAAATTATTCGTCGACCGGTACGTTTGGTCTCAGAATAGTACCGACAGAGGCTCTGATGCCTCGCAAGAATGTATTAATTAAAATTGAAATTTGACAAGTACAACAATATGTGAAAGGAATACTTGCTTTTCACCAAAATGGCGATGATGAAACGAAGACAATCGCCCAAGTTTCAATTGAGAGTCTCCAAATAAAAAAAGGTCAGACTTACACAAAAAGAGATGCACCAAAAGAGATACAATCAAATTTTTTTCGAAACCAAACAAATTTCTCACACACGCATACAGTATTACAGCCTCTATAACAATGAGTGTTTCGTTGGTTGGATAATACAGCTGTCGCTTACAGTGTAGTTAACAGTATCTCTGTATCTTTAAAGAAGTCTTCGGTTTTACATTATGTAAAGAATATAAAATTTGAGTCCTTACGTAATTGCGCACTTTCTCATTTTAATTACAATTTCTTGCATTAAAAATTTATTCTTCACACCATGAGATCTAACATTTGACAGTCTTCCGCTTATTTTGCAAGTGCAACAGATCATTGTTCTTCCCCGTGGCAAGCCTCGTCTTTTCTCCTGATGCAAATTGCACCTTGGTTTTACCGAGAGAAAAAAATTTGCATACCTCGGTGGCGCACGACCACTACCCGCGGTAAAGACGAGGTATTGCCTCGTCCCTAAGGGTCAATACTTTCAGGCGGTACAGTATAACTTCATACTTGTTAAACTCCCGAGCCCACCATTTAATACAATTCACTAATCGGTGTGGTAGGAAATTAATAGCAGAGAGCTTAAGAAACAACAGCGGTGACAGCAACAACAACGCAGCCAAAACAATGATATCTTTGGTTAAAAAACACGTGCAACACGGATTTTACCACATATTTCTGAGGGCTTTGCATAACACGGTGGGCAAACACGAGGGGCAGGGACATGTTGCATCAACAAAAAGGTGTGTAGTACACACTGAG